>JAOWBW010000490.1:313903-386394 GCA_026119855.1 Campanula takesimana | reverse complement strand
TATATAAGGAGATAATTATTTCTTATTTAAATTACATGTCAAAGTATAAAAAAAACTACCATGGGACAGAAAGAGTATATATATTATATATATATATATGTAGGTGCTCAAATAAGAACCTAAATATCGTGAGAACCGTGAGAACTTAATGTATCCAATGATTTGTGACATGGCTCTCAGTGTTTTTATAGGTATGTGACTTGTCTCTCACTATTTTTATATGTCTGCGACATGTCTTGTTGGGTATGCCCACATATATCTCAGTTTTAATGTATTAGGATTTATTAGATTTGATTGATCCATCACCTAAGTTTTATTTCATGGACTTTAGACCCACATGTAAGAAGTATTTATACTTCATTTTTTAGGTTGTCCATTGTTATAGAATAGGCTTAGAAATAGGGCAAGAAGATCAAGTTTCAAGAAAAATCACTCAGTGAGTTTGAGCCGCGCTTATGCGCCTCCTGCGCTACGCGCCATGCGCCTCTTCACTCGCGCCTTGCGCCATTTAGAGCGCGCGCATAAGGATTTCTTCATAAGCTTACGCGCCTCTGCGCCCCTTGTTTTAAAGCGCACGCTTACTGTGCGCCTATTGGCTAAATGCGCCTCTTGGCTCAAACGCGCCTCAAAGTGTTTTTTCAACACTCAGTGATTATTGAAGACTCGAAGACTTGAAGAGAATTCAAATTACGCCAATGATCCAACGGTGGTTAAAAGATGCATATGCGCCTAATCTGTTGACACGCGTCCATAACGGTCACTTTTATGTTGAGTGTCAAAATGGCCATAAAATATGCATGCTCCAATCAACAAGCGACAGCTCATCTTATCCACAAGGATTTCCAACGGCTAGTTTTTTGAAGTTCACTATAAATACCCCATAACTTCAACATTTTGAAGTTGCTGAGGTTTTGCTAAGAATTTCAAGAATTTCTCTCTCAAAGCATTTGTTGAAGATTTGAAGATTGCCTTCGTTTTTCCAGATTTCTCAAGAACATCTTCATACCTTCATCCTTAGCCCAGATCTTCAAAGCCTTAACACTTTAGTTTCTTGTGCTCTCCATCTCAAAGATCTAAAGAGCCTTGATTCTAAGAACACACACGCACCTCTTTAAGATTAATCATTTAGATTCATCTTTTAGAGATACACCGGTTATTGTTTTGGATTTGTTCTTTCATAGTAATAGATCTTGAGTTAGTGTATAAGCTCAAACATTGTAATTTGTAACACTCACTCATTATATAAGATCTCGATTAGAAATCCAAGACTAACCATCTTGGTAGAGGACGTAGATCTTTCATTGATCGAACCTCTCCAAATAGCTTGTGTTATTATCTTGTCATTTCTTTCAAGTTATTATTTTCACTCACTATTTGCTTGTTTACTCATTGTAGATTGATTGGAACTGAATTGTGTGTGTTTGTTTTATCATTGCCTTAGTTCCTTATTTCACTCACTTTGAGCCAAAATACTTAGTGTGTGTTGCGCTCCCTTTATCACTTTGCGCCTACTTTCATTACTAAATTCCGCTGTGCATTTCACTCACTCACTTAGGCGCATTTCATAACGCTTACTTGATAAAGTGCGCATTCGCAATTGAGTTTTTCAAGGGTACGAAAAGAATTTAAAACAGCTATTCACCCCCCCCCTCTAGCTATTTTTCATACCCTTGTTGCCCTTTGGGACCAACAAGTGGTATCAGAGCGAACACCTTTATAAAACATTTTTCGTTTTTCAAGCTTAACAGCTTGGGTGCCGATTCTAAATGGCAAACTCAAAACCTATGGCAACTGCAAACTACACTCACGTTCCGGTCTTTGATGAAGATCATTTTGACGTATGGAAATTCAGCATATTGACTCATCTCAACTCAATCGATGAAAGGCTCCATGACACCGTCGTTTATGGACCTTATATTCCGATGAAGGCGAATCCAAATCCACGCACCAACGCTGCTCAACCTACTGTCCTAAAACCAAGGGAAGAATGGACCGAGGAAGAAATTAGAAGAGTCGCAAATGATGGCAAAGCAAGAAACATTCTTCTAAGCACTCTAAGCACGGCGATGAAACAACAAGTCATGCATTGTGCTACTGCAAATGAGCTATGGGATGCTATTGAAGAGCATATTGAAGGAGACACCGTTTGCAAGGAGAACAAGAAATACGAAGTTCAAAAGAGATTCAACAATTTCTCTCAACTCCCCGGTGAAAACTTAAGGCAAACTTATGAACGCTACTGTGAAATTATCAATCTATGTATTTCACTTGGCATGAAGTTTACCAACAAAGATTTGAATGTAAATTTTCTACAAGCTTTTGGATCAAGATACCTTCATAAATCTAGCGCTCTTGAAGACGCTGGAACTTTAGATGTTTGGACTTAAGGAACCTATATGCAAATCTCAAAGTTTACGAACTCAAACTCCAACGAATCAGTGAAACTGAAGGAAAGTCAAAATCTATGGCTATGATGGCGCACAGAGAAGCCGCGCCTACTCCTGCGCCTACACCTGCGCCTGTACAAGATGAGAAAAGCTCCGATCCCAAAATTTCTACTTCTGAGCTATTAGACATGGATGATGAAGACTTCGCTTTATTTGTGAAGAAATTTCAAAAGTTCAGAAAATTCTCAAGACCCGGCTCAACCAACAAATTTCAAGGATCTACCAGCAAAGCTCCTCAAAAGTTTTCAAGGAGCAGTGATTCAAAAAGAAAAGAAGATCTTGTTTGTTTTAATTGCAGGAAACCCGGACATTTTGCATCAAGCTGCCCGATCCCCAAATTTGAATATATGCAGAAGAAGAGCAGCCATACTCCTAAATTCACTCCCAAGTTCACTCGACACAAGGGAATGGTTGCTGAAGAAGAAGCACCAGCAAATGAGCACAATACTTGGATTGAAACAGACTCCGATGAGAGCGATGAAGATTCCGATGATGGACTTGTTTGTTTGATGGCAAATGATGATGAAGTTGATGCTTATGATTCTGATGATGACTTCTCCAAGGATGTTCCCGATATGAATGCCTTGAATAAACCTATCAAGAAATCTGCAGGTTTTCAAGAAGTGAAAAAGAAGAAAGGACCAACCATCAGCGAGCTCGTTGAACAAGGATTTCTCACTCCGGCTCAAAACGATGGTGGATTGTTATTCTCACGATGTGATCTTGGAGCAAGGAACAAATTGAGAAAAGGAGCATACATTAGACCACAGGTTGAACCAACTGCTCCAATCTCCAAAATCAATGATGAAGTGATTGCTGAACAAGAAAAATTGTTCAAAAAGGCTGAAAAGGTAATTACTAGATTTGATAGTATGAAGGAAGCTTTAGCACTATCATGTGATGAAATTTCCCAGCTTAAGACCGAGAAATCTCTACTTAAATCTGAACTCACCCTCCTTAAGGAGCAGATAAAGAGCATGACTCCTCTTACCGTTAAAAACACTTTTCTAACAGAACAGAACTCACTTCTTAAAGTTCAAAACGATGAATTGGTTGCTCAAATCACTGATCTTAAAAAGATTACAAATGAGTGGTCCAATTCTCGTGTCACTATGGAGAATATATTTGAGTCCCAAAAAGTCAGTGGTGATAAAAGTGGCTTGGGATTCTCATCAACTAGTGACAACTTTAAATGTGATGTCTGTGCTGAAAGAGATAGTGAATTTACCAACCAACAAACTCTTGAAATTCCCAAGGAAAAACATTCTAATTCAATGGGTAAAGGACATGAAAAAGTCAAGAGACAAACATTCCATTATGTCTACCCAACGAAGCAATTTGGGAAAGCTAATGGGAAAGATATAGCTACAGATGAACCATCTCCTAGCAAAATCATTCTTGAAAATAGGCGCGCTCCTTCTCCGAGTGCTCATTATGCGCCTAAGAGCCACGCGCCTCATCGCCGTGCGCCTCCTAGCCCTATGCGCCCTTCGAGAAAAAGCGCTCCAAAATTTCAAAAGAAAGATTTTGTTAAGTCTAGTTCATCTGACCCAAAGAAGAATGCCATCCCCAAGAAAAGTAAAGAGTTTGTGAAAACTCACGTGATTGGTGGCTTTCATCATTGTTCCATTTGTGATTGTTCAGGACACAAGGCCGTGGAATGCCTTTTGCGATTCACTCCCAATGCCAAAGGACGTAAAAATCCTAAGGTCAAGCAAGAGTGGGTTGTCAAAAGTTGCTAACCCTAGGACCCAAAAGGAATAAAGGGGACCTGCTTAAATGTCTATATTTCAGGTTCTTTGTTTCATGGCTGGATCTTCAAAAGCTAGAAATTATGAATGGATTCTCGATAGTGGGTGTTCAAGACACATGACTGGAGATGAATCCTTATTAGAAGATGTCCATGAAGAAAGAGGTCCCTCCGTAACATTTGGCGATAATAACAAAGGTCAAGTTGTAGCATATGGAAAGCTCAAGAAAGACAAAGTGTGCATTGAAAGAGTCTCACTCGTGGAAGGGCTCAAGCACAACTTATTATCCATATCTCAATTCTGCGACAAAGGATTAGAATGCCATTTTACTTCAACGCAATGTCTTATCAAGAATGGCAAAACTGGAGCTATCTTACTCACGGGATATCGTAAGACAAATATTTATATTATTGATTTTCATAGTATGAACTCTAGTACTAATCTTTGTTTTGTAGCAAAAAGTGTGAACGAAAATAGTTGGCTGTGGCACAAGCGCTTAAGTCACTTGAACTTCAAGTATCTATCTAAACTCAGCAGGAATAATCTTGTCAAAGGACTTCCCAAAGTTGCTGATCATCATGACAAAAAGTGCGCCGCATGTCAACTTGGCAAACAACCGAAGCAGTCATTTTCAAGCAAGTCAAATCCTTCAACTACAAGATGTTTGCAACTGCTTCACATTGATCTATTTGGACCAGTTTCCACCGCAAGCATTCGTAGAAACAAGTATACTCTAGTTGTGGTGGATGATTATTCAAGATATACATGGGTAGAGATGATGATTACAAAAGATGATTGTTATGATATTCTCACTACCTTATTTCGACTGCTCCAAACCCAAAAAGAAGATGACATCGTTAGTGTTCGATCCGACAATGGAACAGAATTCAAAAATAACGGTGTTGCTCGATATTGTGAAGATCATGGGATAGATCACAACTTTTCAACCGCCGGAGTTCCTCAACAAAATGGCGTCGTTGAACGAAAGAATAGAACGTTGATTGAAGCGGGAAAGACGATGATAGCTGAAGCTAAATTGCCTAAGTACTTTTGGGAAGAAGCTATCAACACTGCATGTTTTACTCAAAATCGTTCCCTCATCAACAAACTTCACAACAAGACGCCGTATGAACTTTGGCGTGGTAGAACTCCCAACATTGCATTCTTCAAGATCTTTGGTTGCAAATGCTATATCCTCTACAACGGAAACGAACATAGAGGTAAATTCGATGCCAAAGCCGACGAAGGTATTTTTGTTGGGTATGCCAAACACTCTAAAGCTTTTCGTGTTTTCAATAGAACTACATTAGTGATAGTTGAATCTGTACATGTTACTTTTGATGAACATTCTCTCCTTGAGCCACATTTGGCTCCAAATGTTGCTGATGATTCTATTGAGTTAAATGATACAGGTGCTCCTATTTACGTTGCGCCCACTCAAGGTCAGAATCTATCAACACAAGGAAATCCATCTACATCAAATGCGCCTAATTCAATGTATTATGCGCCTGGTGAATCCTCTATTGCGCCTCACTCAAATGATGCGCCTCATGATTCCTCTTACGCGCCTATTTCTACTGCTGCATCTGGTGTAAACCCAAATTTCAATTCTGAGCCAGTTCAACCCCCAAATTTCAATGACTTTGAATCTGGTGAAGAGGTACCAATTGAAGATCTTCAAGTTTCTACGACTCAACCTAACTTACCTCCTGAAATTCGTGAAGTTAGAGGTCACCCAATTGCTAATATCATCGGTGATTTACAAGTTGGTGTTCGTACAAGGAGAGCTACAAACTTTGATGTTTACACTGCTTTTATCTCTCAAATTGAACCGAAGAAGGCTGATGAAGCACTCCAAGATCCTAATTGGGTTATTGCAATGCAAGAAGAACTCAATCAATTTGAACGATGTAAGGTTTGGACTCTTGTTCCAAGACCAAATGATCAAGGAGTGATTGGTACGAAATGGGTGTTCAGGAACAAGATGGATGAGAATGGAACCATCATGAGAATCAAAGCAAGATTGGTTGCACAAGGCTATAGGCAAGAAGAAGGAATTGACTACGATGAAACTTTTGCGCCCGTAGCAAGACTTGAAGCTATCAGATTATTTCTAGCTTACGCCGCTCACAAAAACTTCAAGTTATATCAAATGGATGTGAAGAGCGCGTTTCTAAATGGTGAACTCCAAGAACAAGTCTATGTTGCTCAACCACCTGGGTTTGAAGATTCACAATTTCCAAATCATGTGTACAAACTCCAGAAAGCTTTGTATGGACTCAAACAAGCACCAAGAGCATGGTATGATACACTATCCAAGTTTCTCATCGAAAAAGGCTTCACTCGCGGTAAAATCGATACAACTCTTTTCATTGCCAAACATAATGGTCATAAATTACTTGTTCAAATTTATGTTGATGATATTATATTTGGTTCTACTAATGAATTGTTGTGCAAGCGTTTTGAGAAACTAATGAAGAGCAAGTTTGAAATGAGCATGATGGGAGAACTCACATTCTTCCTCGGGCTTCAAATCAAGCAAATGAGTGAAGGCATTTTTATCAACCAATCCAAATACACAAAGGACTTAATCAAGAAGTTTGGACTTGAGAACGCTAAATCATACGATACTCCAATGGCCACCGGCAACAAACTCGACAAAGATCTAAAAGGTAAACGTGTTGATCAAACGCTCTATCGAGGTATGATTGGCTCACTCCTTTATCTTACTGCTAGCAGGCCCGATATTATGTTTAGTGTTTGTGTTTGTGCTCGTTATCAATCCGACCCTAGAGAAGCACACTTAATTGCTGTGAAACGTATTATAAGATATCTCTCTGGCACTGTTAACCTTGGACTTTGGTACACCAAAGATTCGAACTTTAAACTTGTAGGTTACTCAGATGCGGATTATGCAGCATGCACAATTGATAGGAAAAGCACAAGTGGCACTTGTCATTTCCTCGGATATAGACTTGTGTCATGGGCGAGTAAGAAACAAGCTTCAGTATCTGTCTCAACAACCGAAGCCGAATATATCGCTGCGGGAAGTTGTTGTTGTCAAATACTCTGGATGAAGCAGCAATTGGTGGACTATGATATCATCGAAGAAAATTGTCCCATCTACTGCGACAATACATCAACAATTGCGGTTTCTGAAAATCCTGTCATGCACTCAAAGACCAAGCACATCGACATCAAATATCACTTCCTCAAAGACCACGTGGAAAAAGGCAATATTCATTTGGAACACGTGGGAACCGACTATCAAATCGCCGACATTCTAACTAAAGCACTTGACGCGAAACGGTTCATGTTTTTGAGAGGTGAAATGGGTATGCTTGAACTCAACTAAATTCAATATAGTTTTGTCAATACTAATGATTTTATGTTGTGTTGAGTTATGAGTATATTAGGTACAAATGATTAAATCAATTTTTCAAAAGTTTCAAGGAAATTATGCGCCATCTATGCGCCTTACTAACTGCGCGCCTATCTCTCGTTTTCTGCGCGCACAATATCTGCGCGCCTATCAATTCATGCGCGCGCTCAACCATCTTTGCGCGCCTTGATGTGTAATGCGCCTTGATGAATAATGCGCCTAGATGAGTATGCGCCTTGCTGAAGTAATGCGCCTCTTCATGCGCGCATTAACTATTGCGGCTCAATCATTTCTCAAAATTCAATTTCAATGATTGAACGTAATAAATACACAAGTACCAGGACCTTGCAAATTTCAAACTTGAAGAAACTCTTGATCTATTGGAGTTATCTGGTGAAGTGATGGGAAGAGAAATAATAGAGACTCTGCGCGTCGCTGGTCTGCTCCCTTTATTCACCATGGACCAAGATTTCTTCTCTGCGCTCCTCGTGGATGAGTTCTTCTCCACTGCTGTTCTAGTGGAAATTGACGTAAATGGGCGCACTCACTACCGGATTGAGGCGCGCGTTCAAAATGTTGACGTCCATATTTCATCATCTGTGATTCGACACTTGCTCGGTTTTCCATCTACCGGTGAAGATCGCATTATTGGGCGCCCGATGACTTACTCAATTGATGATCAGAACAAGATGGCTGCCTCACTTCTAAATATTCCCACGCTTCAAAACAATATCAAAAACACCGAAATTCGAGATGGTGGAGAACTCTTGACTCACATCGCTCACTTGGTGGGAACTTCAATAGTGTTCAAAACTGGGAACGTAAACCGATTCACGGTTGAACAATGGGAATACACAGCTGCTATCATGGCCAAGGAGAAGCTTCACTGGCCTCATATTCTGTTCAAGACTCTGCGTGAGCAAATTGATAAATTTGTGAAGAACAAAAGTGATGGAAAGACCCGATTCCGCTCTCACTGCCTTATTCTCACAAAACTTTTTCTAACTTACCCTGAGTTAGTTAAGTTTTTGAATGAGAATCCGGAGTACAAGATCAACGATGTTCCAATGTTTGGTAAAGCTAGTTTGGACCTCAAGAAGCGCAGGAAGAAGCCCACAAAGCGCGCAAAAGGAATCCAAATCAAGACTGTTGAAGGCTTAGTAGATGAAGACACAGAGTCCGATGATGCGCCAGTCCTTAAAAGCGCACCATTATTAAAGAGCGCAGTAAAAGCAAGCGCTAGACAAAGCGCAGATCCAGTGCCAGGCGCAGATAAAAGCAAAGGCAAACGGGTAGTTGATGACCCTACTCCTGCGCCTGTCAAACGCACTAGATTTGAAATTGATGATGAGCGAGATCTGAGGCTAGCGCAGGAAGCCAGCAGGCTTGAGGCTCAACGAAAAAGAGATGAAGACTTTCTAGCCAAACAAGCTGCTGAGTCAGAAAAGTTAGAGCGCATGAAAGGCGCCGGATCAAGCGCAGATATTGAGAAAGGGCCTTCTGTTTCCGCGCCTTCCCAGCGCGCTCCTTCTCAACGCGCCCCCACTCCTCGTGCGCCCTCATTCAAATTTCAACCTTCCAATATGTCAAGGGTTCAACTCCTCTCTGATTTCTTCGGCGATGACATTTCAGACATTGAGGAACCCGTTCAGGGGGAGCAAGAGACCATCCCTCAGCGCACTCCTTCTCCAGTTGCGCCTCCACCTGGACCAGATCCGATCTCAACAGAAACTTTTGATGTTGAAACAGTTGTTGTTGAAACTGTTGAAATTGAAACTGAAGATGAATTTGAGTCTCCTACTCATTCACCTCCTCCTGCGCCTCCATCTCCTTCTGCGCCCCTTCAAGATTCTGCGCCCCTTCAAGATGATGCGCCACTCTCTACCCCTGCGCCTCCTCCGTCTGCTCCTGATTTGAGCGAGGTACTTTCCATTCTTCATTCTTTACAGCAGGGGCAAGCCAATTTAGAGCAAGGACAGGCGCATATAAAGTCTCAATTTGAGCTTCTTACTTCCTTACTCACTGATCAATCTGAAGAGATTGCTGCCATTAAGGGGGAGATGAACTCTCTCAAGGCCAAACTTTCTGCTCCTTCTCCTCCTCCGGCGCAGACTCAGGTTCAAGCTCATACTGACCAGGCGCAAACCACCGCTTCTGCGCCTACGTTCATACCTCAATCTGCTGCGTCTCAATCAAATATGAATGTGCTTGTATCTAAGTTGGATGTCCTGAAAGAGTTGGTCGTCACTCATTTCACTGCTGCTCACTCAAGCTCTGACAGACGCGCTGAACATATTTCTTCAGATATTATCACGGCTCAAAATGCCATTGAAGCTCACATTCAAATCTTGGAAGAAAACATTTCACAGCAGCAGCAGATCACTCAGCGTTCCATTGATGAATACCAAAACATCAATGTGAATCACTTGAGTTATATTAGAGACGGTATTACTGCTACTCACTCCAGTGTCACGGACACTCAAGGGTTAGCGAACCGTAGTCATCAGCTCGCAAAGCAAATTCAGCGTTCTGTTTCAGAGATCGTTGAAGGATTGAAGGAAGATGATGCGCCTCCCAACCCTTAGCTTCTATTTTTTTTGTAAATTTTTAGAATCTTTTGTAATAGAACAATCTCTTTTGTGATAGTGATTTTGTGCTTACTTGTTTTAGCATCTTTTGTTTTTGTTCTATTCAAAACTTGTAACTTGTAACTTGTAACTCTTACACCCCAAGTTTTAATGAGAACAATGCATCACTTATTATCAAACCTTGTTCACTCAAACTCCTTGTTTGTAGAACAATGAATATTGTTTAAATTCATAATGCATCATATTGAATTGTTTCATACTTTCATGCATTAAGTTTAAACTTGGTTTAAACACATTTCAAAACTAAAAATCATATATCATCTTGAATGTGTTAAACTGTTGTTTCTATCTTTCCATATGTAACTCTTTATTCTTATTGGAATAGATTAGGAATCTATATTTTGGACTAGTGTGTACATTAACTTGAGACATGAATTACCAATTTCATTCATTTGGACATGTTTTTATCAAGTATAATGTTTGTCCTTGATATAGTAGGTAATGGCATCAATCAAATAGGGGGAGATTGTTGGGTATGCCCACATATATCTCAGTTTTAATGTATTAGGATTTATTAGATTTGATTGATCCATCACCTAAGTTTTATTTCATGGACTTTAGACCCACATGTAAGAAGTATTTATACTTCATTTTTTAGGTTGTCCATTGTTATAGAATAGGCTTAGAAATAGGGCAAGAAGATCAAGTTTCAAGAAAAATCACTCAGTGAGTTTGAGCCGCGCTTATGCGCCTCCTGCGCTACGCACCATGCGCCTCTTCACTCGCGCCTTGCGCCATTTAGAGCGCGCGCATAAGGATTTCTTCATAAGCTTACGCGCCTCTGCGCCCCTTGTTTTAAAGCGCACGCTTACTGTGCGCCTATTGGCTAAATGCGCCTCTTGGCTCAAACGCGCCTCAAAGTGTTTTTTCAACACTCAGTGATTTATTGAAGACTCGAAGACTTGAAGAGAATTCAAATTACGCCAATGATCCAACGGTGGTTAAAAGATGCATATGCGCCTAATCTGTTGACACGCGTCCATAACGGTCACTTTTATGTTGAGTGTCAAAATGGCCATAAAATATGCATGCTCCAATCAACAAGCGACAGCTCATCTTATCCACAAGGATTTCCAACGGCTAGTTTTTTGAAGTTCACTATAAATACCCCATAACTTCAACATTTTGAAGTTGCTGAGTTTTGCTAAGAATTTCAAGAATTTCTCTCTCAAAGCATTTGTTGAAGATTTGAAGATTGCCTTCGTTTTTCCAGATTTCTCAAGAACATCTTCATACCTTCATCCTTAGCCCAGATCTTCAAAGCCTTAACACTTTAGTTTCTTGTGCTCTCCATCTCAAAGATCTAAAGAGCCTTGATTCTAAGAACACACACGCACCTCTTTAAGATTAATCATTTAGATTCATCTTTTAGAGATACACCGGTTATTGTTTTGGATTTGTTCTTTCATAGTAAAAGATCTTGAGTTAGTGTATAAGCTCAAACATTGTAATTTGTAACACTCACTCATTATATAAGATCTCGATTAGAAATCCAAGACTAACCATCTTGGTAGAGGACGTAGATCTTTCATTGATCGAACCTCTCCAAATAGCTTGTGTTATTATCTTGTCATTTCTTTCAAGTTATTATTTTCACTCACTATTTGCTTGTTTACTCATTGTAGATTGATTGAACTGAATTGTGTTGTGTTTGTTTTATCATTTGCCTTAGTTCCTTATTTCACTCACTTTGAGCCAAAATACTTAGTGTGTGTGTTGCGCTCCCTTTATCACTTTGCGCCTACTTTCATTACTAAATTCCGCTGTGCATTTCACTCACTCACTTAGGCGCATTTCATAACGCTTACTTGATAAAGTGCGCATTCGCAATTGAGTTTTTCAAGGGTACGAAAAGAATTTTAAAACAGCTATTCACCCCCCCCTCTAGCTATTTTTCATACCCTTGTTGCCCTTTGGGACCAACATGTCTCCTAGTGTTTTTATAGGTATGTGACATGTCTCTCAGTATTGTTATATGTCTGCGACACGTTTCTCAGTTTTTTTTATAGGTTTGCGACATAGTTCTAAGTGTTTTTATAGGTATGTGACATGTCTCTCAGTGTTTTCATAGGTCTGTGACACATCTCTCAGTGTTTCTATAGGTCTGAGATATGTCTCTCTCAGTGTTTTTATAGGTTTGAGACACGTCTCTCAGTGTTTTGATAGGTTTGAGACAAGTCTCTCAATGTTTTTATAGGTTTGAGATATGTCTCTCAGTGTTTTTATAGGTCTGAGACACTTGTCTCAGTATTTTTATAGGTCTGTGACATAGCTCTCAGTGTTTTATATGTATGTGACATGTATCTCAGTGTTTTTATAAGTCGGAGACATGACTCTCAATGTTTTTATAGGTTTGAGACACGGATATCAATGTTTTTATTGGTCTACGACATGGCTCTCAGTGTTTTAACAGGTGTAAGACATGGCTATAGGTCTGCGACATGTCTCTTAGTGTTTTTATAGATATGTGACATGGCTCTCAGTGTTTTTATAGGTATGTGACTTGTCTCTCACTATTTTTATAGGTCTGCGACATGTCTCTCAGTGTTTTTATAAGTATGTGACATGTATGTCAGTATTGTTATAGGTCTGCGTCACATTTCTCAGTGTTTTAAAGGTTTGCGACATAATTCTAAGTGTTTTTTATACGTATGTGACATGTCTCTCAGTGTTTTTATAGCTCTGCTACACGTCTCTCAGTGTTTCTATAAGTCTGAGATATGTCTCTCAGTGTTTTTATAGGTCTTGAGATACGTCTCTCAGTGTTTTTATAGGTCCGAGACACGGCTCTCAGTGTTTTTATAGGTCTGAGACACGTCTCTCAATGTTTTTATAGTTGTGAGATATGTCTCTCAGTATTTTTATAGGTCTGAGACACTTGTCTCAGTATTTTTATAGGTCTGTGACATAGCTCTCAGTGTTTTTATATGTATGTGACATGTATCTTAGTGTTTTTACAAGTCGGAGACATGACTCTCAATGTTTTATAGGTTTGTGACATGTATCTCAGAGTTTTTATAGGTCTGCGGGATGACTCTCTGTGTTTTTATAGGTTTGTGACATGGCTCTCAATGTTTTTAGAGGTATGTGATATGTTGCTAAGTGTTTTTATGTGTATGTGACATGTCCCTCAGTGTTTTTTTAGGTATGTGACGTGGTTCTAAGTGTTTTAATTGGCATGTGACATGGTTCCAAGTATTTTATAAGTATGTGATATAGTTCTAAGTGTTTTTTCGGTGTGTGATATGGTTCTAAGTGTTTTTATTGGTGTGTGACATGGTTCTAAGTCTTTTTATAGGTATGTGATATGGTTCTAAGTGTTTTTATAGGTATGTGACATGACTTTCAATGTTTTTACAGGCATGCGACATGTCTCTCAGTGTTTTTATACGTTTATGATATGACTTTTAGTGTTTTTATAGGTTTGAGATATGATTCTCAGTGTTTCTAAGAGTCTGAGACATGAATCTCAGAGCGGGATGAAAATATGACTTGAAAATTTGGCCTGGAAAGGGGGAGCACCCTTATAAGGGGTAGTTAGGGGTATTCTTTGCTATTTTTGTCTCTTGGGTTTTTGAGCAATTAGAAAAATATTGTGTCTTTTTTAAAAATAAAAGTTAGAATGAAGGGCTTTTAAGAAAATGTCCCAATTATAAATTTATTGATAATTTTTTTTAACAAAATACTAAATAAAATAATTTATTAAAAATATCCAAAATTTATTAGACTTTATTATTTCCAAGTATCAAATTAATTATACTGATGAGTCCGCTAATAATAAATTTGTTTATAGTAAAAAAAGAAATATGAAAAAACATGCTGGTGAGTTCATAACATTAGGTATCTCTAATATTACGTGAAACATTTTAAAAATTATTCTTTTCAGTTAGAAATGAATGAGAGAGATGGATTGCATGTGATTTTATTATTTATTATGAACAACATAAATAAAAAATATGATTGATATAAGTTAACAGCCGCTCCCGGACCTCACCCACTGCCGCCACAACCATCTGCAACCCCAAGTATTATAAATAAACCCCAAGTATTATAAATAAAAATTATTTCCTCTTGGGAGAGTTTGAACCCAAGACCTCTTGGTCTTGACTAAGACACCTAACCACTATGCCAAGCTTCTTACTTGTTCCATTAGTAGACTATTATATACTCCCTCCGTCGCAGCCCACTTGACACCTTTTAATTAAAACTGGTCAACTTAGGGTCGTTTTGATCAACACTTTATAGAAATATTTATGTTAAAAAAAAATGTTATTGAGAGGATTTTTAATGGTGATCATTTTACATTTTTTAATTTTTATTCAGATCATAAATATTTCTATAAGGTGTTGGTAAAACCGACCTTAAGTTGACCAGTTTTGGTCAAAAGGTGTCAAGTGAGCTGGGATAGAGGGAGTATTTAACACTACACCTCACATTTGTTGTTTTTTTTTTTCCCGGGTTAGGAGTATTAATTCTTCACAATTGAACAATTACTCATTTTTAATTAAAAAAATGAGATAAATTTATTTCACAATTGTTTAAAGAGCATTTGACAACACATAGTTCTGAAAATGAGTATCCTTTGTAAAAAATGTGCGATGAATTTCTTAGTTGTTACACTCAACTCATGTGTTAACACTGAGAAATAAATTTACCAGTTCTTAAATTAAACTCGTGTGTGAATAACTGAGAAATGAATATCTCATTTATTATTATATTAACAACAGAGAAAAATTGATAACTGAGAAATGAAAATACCAGTTCTTGTACTCAAATTCATATGTGAATAACTGAGAAATGAATGTCTCATTTATTATATTCAAATTCATTTAACAGTTATTCATAATTAAATCAGTAAATTGAGTCATCAATTTGGAAAAATGAGATATCATTTTATCAGTTTTTATTCAATTATGAATAATTGTTAAATGAATGTCTCGGTTATTATATTCAAATTCATGTGTGAACAACTGTGAAATGCGTGTCTCAGTTATTATAATGATTGTGAAAAATTGAGAGATGAATTTATCAGTTTTTAAAAATGAAAAATGAAAAAATGACACAACTGTGAAATCACACAACTGAGAAATCAGTTGAAAAATGATTTTACAAGTGAAAAGTGAAAATTTTATTTTTTTAAATTGTGAAATTAATTGAGAAATTAAAAATGGTTTTTTTTTTTCAAATTTTACAAGTGAAAAATAATTTTTTTTATTTATAAAATTTGAATTATGTGTTGAGTGTACTTGTTTGATTCGTATTGTCGACACGATTAAAACAATGATTTCGGATCATTTTTTCAGTTTATAGATTTGAGATATGTCATTTTAAAATTTTAAGTGGAAAAAAAAAGAGAGAGAAATAGGAAGAGAGAAAGAGAGAAACGGGAAGAGAGAAAGAGAGGGAGAAAAAGAGTTGGGTGGGTTTTTGCATGAGCCAAGGGCATTCTGGTCCAGGAAAAGGGTCAAGGATTTTTTGGTAGGTTTTCAAAATGTCTGTCTTTATTGGTAGTTTTTATTTGGCCTAGGGACTTATTGGTCAAAGCCTCAATTTAAAATATTTTTTTAATCAAAATTTTAAAATATATGTTAACTATAGAAAATTATATCATAATCAAGTTAGGTAAGTATTTTGTTTAAGGTATATTGTAGTGGATGAGTAAATTTGTAGTGCATACAATCTCTTATAAAATATTTTAGTAACTTTCAAACTATAAAAGGATATTTATGTACATTTACAAATAAATGTAGTGGCAATAGCCACTCCCTAACAATTTATTTGAAAACGCTAGAAAAGGTACAAGTCACTTACCTCAAATTTTGCTACAATGTCAATGCTCCAGTCCACCTAAACAGAAGTAAGGATTTCTAACATCAATTTATTTGCCTTAACCTTTACTTAATAATTACCTAATGTGAGTAACTGGTGCCTATAATCTCACAATTCAAATAGCCTACTAATAGTACCCAACGTCTCCTACTGTAATGTAAGGAAATAGGAATCCGGCATACGATAATTAACCCATTAGGCACTAGTACAGCACTTTTACATTAAAAAGATTGATTGCCCTAGCCATGATCGCCTTAGATGATGATAGTAGGAAAATTAGATATTAATTAAAGTCCCATATCCAATTACTTCTCCGAAATTTTTAATCTATACTGGGGCAAAGCAAGATCACGAGACTACCCAATTAAAATAGGATGCTCCCAGCCACATAAATCAACCTTAATTTCTTCGAGTTCTAGTACAGCAACTCAAAACGTGTGGCAGCAATGTTCTGCAGTTTCTTGTCCAATCGATTGAATAAATGCTTTGCTAGTCCGTTCCCCTTTGAGAAAGCTTATTGTTTCAGATAATAACTGATGACTGCATGTTTTCTCATGATCTATGTTCAGAAAAGGAGGCAGAAGAAGGAGATGTCTGCAGATGCTGCAAATGTTGTGTTAGGGGCAATTACTGAAATAGTGATAACTCCAGTTGTGAATGCCATTGGTCGTCAATTTGGTTATCTATTCTGCTACAAGACCAACATCAAAAATTTGGCAAAAACAGCTGCCCAACTTGAAAAATACGGAAAAGATGCTGACAATTTATTCCAAAGGGAAAGACGGAACAATGAAGAACCAGCACAGTCTAGCGTTGGGTGGCTTGATGATGTCCAAGAGGTGATCAAAGATGCTAAACAAGTTAAGGAAGCCACATACAAATT
Source organism: Campanula takesimana (assembly GCA_026119855.1). NCBI lineage: Eukaryota > Viridiplantae > Streptophyta > Magnoliopsida > Asterales > Campanulaceae > Campanula > Campanula takesimana. Next base: position 369,454 of record JAOWBW010000490.1, on the reverse strand, counting down.
GAATGGCTGTCTAAATCTTAAAAGTCGATATGTGCTAAGCAGAAAATCGACAAAGCTGGCTGCGGAAATCCAGAAATTAAAGAGCAAAGCCCCACAAGGAATTGCTACGAACACTGTGCTTCCAGCTGGAAGGCTACCGGGAGCATCGGCAAATGAAGCTTCTAAGGGCTACAAGACCAGGATGCAAACTCTGGATGAACTCATGTACGCGTTGGAAGATCCTGCCATCAGTGTTATTGGATTATGTGGATTAGGTGGCGTTGGGAAAACAACAATGGTCCATGAAGTTCGGGAAAGAGCAAGGAAGAAAAATCTGTTTGATGACATTGCAATGGCCACTGTGTCTCAAAATCAACAACTCTCTAAAGATCAAGAACTGTTCAAGATTCAAGGTGATCTAGCTGAGATGTTGGATTTGAAATCTATCAAGGAAAAGGAAAATGTTACTGCAAGAGCAGATCAGCTTAGTACAAGACTTTCCAGTGGTAACAAAGTCCTGATAATACTTGATGATGTGTGGAGCGACATCGATATGAAGCAGATCGGAATTCCATTCGGAAGTGAACACACGAAGTGCAAGGTTCTAATTACATCAAGACAGGAAGGCGTATGCACATGTATACAAAAGAATATAAAAGTACACGCTTTGGCCAAAGAAGAAGCAAGGGCTCTGTTCCGAAAGACAGTAGGAGAACATGTGGAGAAGAAGAATCTTGGAGAGATTGCAGACGAGGTTGCGGACAAGTGTGGAGGTCTACCCATTGCTCTCTTAACTCTTTCTAGAGCACTGTCAAATAAAGACAGGAAAACATGGGAGGATGCTCGTGCAAAACTAAGGGAAGGACAGTTCACGGACATTAATGGAATGGAAAAACATGTGTACCAGAGTATAAAGCTGAGTTATGGCTTCTTAGCAAAGGAGAAGCTAGAAGAAGCCCAGTCATTACTTCTGCTTTGCTGTCAACATTAAGAAGATGCTGAGATTAGTCTTGAAAAGTTGGCGCGATATTGCATGGCCCTAGATTTATTTAAAGGTGTTACTGGAGTTGTGCGAGCAAGAAACAGAGTTTACTCGTTAGTTGAACACCTTAAGAGTTGCTTCTTACTGCAGGCCATTGATGCTGATGATGAGGATGGAGACTGGAGTAAAAAGACGGTTAAAGTGCATGATGTTGTTAGAGATGTATGTCTTTCCATTATCTCGACAGTGAAGGAAGAAAGAGACAGAGTATACATGCACATTTGGAATAAAGAAGATGATGCCGGTATAGGCAGTACTGACCTTGATTATCAAAAGCTCAAGCTTTTAATGAAGGTGCCTCTACATCATAAGGACCTATCTGGTATTAAAAGCGTTCTTGAGCAGACGCAAGAACTGAGAGTTCTGGAAAGTGCTCGAAACCCTTGGTGGTCTCATCAAATGTATGAACAAAATGATGATCCTTTTTTGGCACCTCAATTCTTGATAAACTTGCGGATGTTGTCTCTTGAACATACACGTGTTGGTCCCGGCATGATGGTGGAATTTATAAGGCTAACCGAATTGGAAATTCTGAGTTTTACAGGTTCTGTTATTGTGTCCTTCCCTCATCAAATAGGGCAACTTAGCAAGCTAAAGTTACTGGACTTGGGATGTAGGTACGATGATGGGAAGTCAATGATTCCGATCCCAAGTGGTATCTTGACAAAATTGACTAAGTTAGAAGTGTTATTCATGGGAAACCACTACTTTACAGAAGCACCCTATGACGGAGGTGAAGCTGATGTGGACGTAGAAATCTGCCCTGCGCGCATTGAAGAGTTAGATTCATTGACTAATCTGACTACTTTACAGGTTGACTTAGTGGACCCTATGCAACTGCTAGATTTGAAAAACTTGCGCTTCGAGAAGCTGGAAGGATTTTCTTTCGGTTCTGCAGGGAAATCGTCGTCCTTTGATTATATAAGAAGCAGCTATCCATTACATATGAAAAACATCTTTCTAAAAAAAGTTGGAATGGAGTGGGTTTCAGAAGGCAAAATTCAATCCATTGTAAGGAGTACAGTGGATCTTTCTTTAGAGGATATAGAGGACTGGACTGATACTTCAATTTTCAAGCAGTTTTCGAACCTAAGGAAACTTGTTTTGAGAAAATGTCATAAGCTTGAATATATTATTCATGATGGTAGTAGTGATGCCTTCATGAACTTGGAGACATTGAGCATTTGTAAAATGAAGAATGTGAGGGAGCTATGTCGTAATGGGCACCTTCCAGCTGGATTACTGCACAAACTACGGCGGCTGTATATAAGTAGCCTACCTGAAGTGAGACTCCTGTGGGTGGATCACACTGACCCTTTGTGTTTGGTCAACCTTAAAGTGGTTGAAATTAGAGAATGTGGGGCATTAAAATGTATCTTTCCGCACTCTGCAGCTAAATGCCTATCACAACTCCAATCACTAACTGTGAGCGAATGTGATATGTTGGAGGGAATTATTTCCAAGAGCAGGGATGGAAACTCTGCAGTAATAGGAGGAGAAATAGCTGAAGAGCCGAATGATTTACCAATCCATTTCCCCAAGCTTACACATGTTACCATTACAAGATCACCAAATCTTCGAGGCTTTTATAACCTTGATGATGGCAGGGGACAATCTCTTTTTAACCGATTGGTACGTTTCTCCTTTCTATCCAAAGTGTTGTATGCTTTGCCCATAATATATACTTCATTTGTTTAATGATAAATTGCGCTCTTGACAGTGTCAATGTTTTTCATGAATGCATTTTATATATATACAAAAAACTTCACCACACTAAAATTGCAATAGAACTCTTTCCTTATTTAAAAATGTGACATTTGTTTAAAGGGAACATAAGAAAGAAAAAATGCGACATTTATTATATGATGTGGGTGTATATAGTAAAATTATTTTTCAATTTTGATCCTGCAGTTAAGGAATTGGGTTTACTAATTGGTCCTTAATTTTGATTGCAGAATAAAAATACTTTTCAACTTTAAACGTTCTTAGCAATATCAGTTGAAACAATGATTTTGTACAGAATCATTAACTAAAATGTTATATCTTCGCATAAAATAGATTCTACCTACATAATAAATTTGTTGTATTTTGTAAATGGTACAAAATCACAGTTTCAAATAGCAGATATATATTTATTCACGAATTTGTGAAGGCCCTAATAGGACTTGCTTTGCAGGTTATGTTACCTTGCATAGAGAAGCTAGAAGTCGATAAAAATGATTTAGTAAAAGCAGTGTTTGACTTTGAGGGGTTGGAAGCTATGACTATAGGAGAAGATTCACGTTCGGTTCTGTGTAAGCTGCAAGAGATTGAACTGCGGAGGCTACCAATGCTAGAACATTTATTTAGGAAGGTTCCCAAATACGTCCTTATATTCCAAAACCTTGCAAGACTGGAAGTGGAATATTGCGGAGGCCTGGATTACCTAATCCCATCTTCTATAGCTCACATGCTTGTCAATCTACAATCATTGCATGTTATGTGGTGTAAGGGTATGAAACAACTTATCTTTAAAATGAATGAGGAGGAGGAGGAGGAGGACTGTGGGGGGCTGAAGAAGAAAATTGTGTTCCCTTCCTTAAAATATTTAACACTTGAAGGTTTGGAGAACCTGTCATCGTTCTGTTCCAGTGACCAGCTGGTGCTTGAGTTCCCTTCACTTGAGATGTTGGCCATCTTTTGTTGCCCTGAATTAAAGACTTTTTGTTTCCAAGAAACAAGGAGTGATCTAGCAGCTCTATTTCCGAAGCTGAAAAAAGTATATATTGACGACACCCCTAAGTTTCCAGGGTTCGACAACATCGATAGATATGAAGGCTACCAAAAATCGGTATCTTTCTCCCTCCAAATGTCCTCTTCTATATTTTCTCAATTATGATACTATTTTTATACTTTCATCAGGATAATTAAAATAACCTAAATTAGTGGACAACGTTTACTCAAATTAACAACTCAAAAAGTGACTGTCTTTCGGATGGAGGGGGTATAGTAAAGAATGTGTATTTTCTTTATCATGAATGATACTCTCTCGGTCCGGAAGATAGTCCCAATTTGGGATAATATTATTTCTTTTTTATTTTTGGTCAAAGTATTTTTTAAGACTAATTAAAATCAAAATAACAATTTCTATTGTTTATCTATGCTGGTTTTTCTGGTAATAATGGAATCATCTTTCTATAGGGCCTTTTTCTTATACTTACTTTTTCAAAGTGAAAGTATAAGTATGTATGAATTCCACTAACATTATTGACCTGGCAGGTTAACTTGGAATTTCGTGCATGGTACCAACTGAAACAGATGGTGGAAGAGGGAGGTGATAATCCTGTGAGAGTTGCTGCATCTACTTCGTTAAATCTTGTACAAAATTTGAAACACATAATGCTTGAAAATTGTGAAGCAATAAAATCATTGCTGGACTTCGAGGGTTTTGATGTGACCAGAGATGATGCCCATGCTGTATTCAATAAGCTGGTAACAATAAGGCTGCGACAGTTATCAAACCTGGAGCATATATGTAGGCTGATTCCAAAAGAAATTAATGGCTTTCAAAACCTTAGCAAACTATTTGTCATTGGTTGTGACAGCTTGAGTTATTTATTCACCTCCACCATGGCTCACATGCTTCTCAATCTGAAATCCTTGTTCGTTCAGGACTGTAAGTCTATGAAAGAAGTTGTTAAGATGAATGATGATTGTGGAGAGAACAAAATTGCATTCCGTTCCTTACAACGTTTGGAATTTGTGTCTTTGGAGAAGCTCTCATCCTTCTGCTCCAGTGAGCTGCAGGAGTTTGACTTCCCATCACTGAAGATAGTTATTATTCATAGATGCCCTGCAATGGCGACTTTTTGTTGCGGACATCTGACTGCGGACAAACTTCAGGGAGTTTACTTCAATGATGAGAGTGATGAACACGATTACTATGATGATGTGAGTGATTATTATGTTGCTGATAAGGATAAAGTTTTTTGGAAGGATAATGTTAATGAGACAATACATCACTTTAGTGACAGGTATGTCATGTTCCTATGTATGGGAAGTACTGATAAAATGATGATTATATATCATTTGAATTACTTGTGTTCATATTTTACGATGCTCTTATGCAAAAATAGGGCCAATCGAATGAAGAGAGATCTAAAAGAAGATGGCGTTGACGAGAATGGTGATGAGGCCAGGAAGGAAGATGTTGATGATGTTGGAGATAAGCCTCATCCAAAGAATGATCTTAATGAGACCGCACAACACTTGAATTCGAGGTATGTTATATTTTTACTGCACGGGAAGTTAGACGAAAATGATCATATGTTGTTTGTATGATTCAAATTCATTTTCACCCTATCTTTCAGCTGTGTGACTGTGTATATAGTTCTGATCAGTTCTTATGTTTATTGTTTGGGTTCATTTTTCCGTACTCCGTGAAAACATATGGCAATCAAAATAGTGATCTGAACAAAGCTGCTAATGATGATGATGATGAAGACGGTGAAGATGCAGTTTCAAAAGATGTTGATGCTCTGAATTTATGCGAGGATGCTGATGAAAATGCTCCGGGGAACAATGAGGTCTCTCTCTCTCTCTCTCTCTCTCTCTCTCTCTATGTATGTATACAAAAAAATCTGGAGTGACAGAGTTTTGGGTTTTATATCGCTTTTGAGTACAAACGAAACAAGGAATTCTTTATCAGGTTTCTGGAATCAATCGCTTAAAGTACAATAAGTGAATTCTGTCGTGAGAGTAGAACCTTTTGTACTACAGCTACTTCAAACCATGATCTTAGGAACAGAATTTGCTTCTGCTGCTATCACAATTTCATGCTATAGATATAGTTGTAGTTCAGACAAAGAACATTGAAGTAATTTCATGATGTGGGCATTTGTTACATCTATGCTACAACTGAAATTTTTTCTTCTAGAGAGTAATCTTTTCACTTCAAGACATTATGGTGATCGAATGGAGAAGGGTTTGGAAGCCTTTCGCTCTTCCGTCTCTCCATATCCATAACTCGTCGGCATGACTGAGTTAGCCGAACCAACTGTTTACCGACGGACCGTTTTCGATTGGAATATAACAGAGCCAACAGACATCAGTCAGGCGAGGGGGAAAAGACATTTGTCTTGACGCATTATCCGTCATAAAAGCTGACAAATTATATCTGTTGGGTTTCTGTGAAGTGTGAGTGTATGGGCAGTGTGTTGTGGGATTCTTTATAGTGTGAGTGTGCCTGTTTGTGTGTGTATTTGTTAGTTATATTAAAGTGAAAACTAAGGCTGCATAGGTAAGTATTAATTTTTATTTTTATTTTTATTTTTATTTTTATTTTGTATATATATATATATATATATCCGAACAATTTTTTATGTTTGATAACATATAACAATGTTTTATGTATTTGATGATTGGCAGGAAAGATATGAGGCGATTGTCCGAGATGAGGCGAGTTCGAAGGGAATCATCGAGCGAGGGAGCTCTGGTGTTCATGTTATAGCAAAGGATGAGAAAATTGAAAAGTTAATGCAAGAGTCGGAGCAGACGCAGCATCAGCTTTCCCAGATACAACATCAGCTTTCACAGATGCAACATCAGCTTTCACAAGTCCTGCATCTCTTACAGCAACAAACGCAACAGCGTCAGAGTGGCAATAGTTCTGACGGTGATGGCCGTGGTGGTACTTAGATTTGAGAAATTACATCACATGATTTATTATTATTACAATTGTTGTCTGATATTTTAATATCTATGGTAATTTGAATATTTTAACTGTAAATGTGTTGTTGATCTATGATAGAGCAACTTAAGTTTATGTCGTTGATACTGACAGAAATAAGTGACAGGATTTGGGTTGGAGCAGTTTTAGAGTGTTGGAGCTGTCAGAGAGACTTTGTAATATATTTTAAAATTTAATGTGTAATAATTTTGATTTATGGAAATCTAGTTGAAATTACAGTGTCAGAGATACTTTGTCTCTCTCTTTCTCCCTCCCTCCGTCCCCTGTATGTATGTATGTATGTATCTTAAGTATCATATCCGTTTTCCTGATGCTTCACTGGCTCCGGTCTTTGTATCTCCCCTTCCTGCATTATCTGACAATAATCAAACCTTTGCTTATTCATCAATCTCTGATTTGGGAAGAGTTTAATTTATTCCCTTGTATCGTTGTCAGAACAGGAAGTTTCTTTCAGTGATTCTCCACTGCGCAAAACAGCTGACAAAATCTTGTCTGGTCTGACTTTGTTGAGTTCTGATGATGATTGGAAAGGAAATAAAGATGTGATTCAAGGTGTCTACTACGTTAAAGCGTAGATAAAGACAACATTTGAGCAAAATACTGAGCAAATACCAACTTTGTCTCGGGTTTTTGTTTTAAGAAGGCTGAGATTAAGTCCGCGTTTGTGATATCAGCCATATCTTCTTCCCTCCAGTGTCTTGGTCAAGAAGTGAACGCAGGAAAAGGGCTTTTTGGAGGTGAATTTGATCAGGAAACAAGTTTAGGAGATGGCTTACTCTACTGATGTCTGCTATACTATATGGTTTTGAATCTTTTGAAATTCTTAGTCAATTTATCCTGGAAATGCCCTCCATTTTGTAATATGTCTAGAAATGGACATGTTTTCCTTAGGAAAATTAATCAATTTCTTTTCTTATTTTGGAATAGATGGAAATGCCCTCCATCTTCCGCAAGCACTGAAATGCTGAGATGTTTCCATTCTTATTGTACACTTAATATTAATGATTGAAATTATGTTTTTTTTAAAGTAAATAACATGCTTGCATTAAGAAATATCAAAAAGATGGCGCTCCACAACAGTCGAAAACGCATCCCAAATAAAAAGATTGCAGTGTAAACACGCAATTCTCATTAATACAATTGATCTATCAACTTCAAATATAACTACAATCAGAATTTTGCTAATATCTCTGGAACCAAATTTCCAACGAATGACTTGGGACGCGCAAATGTTTCTCCAATTATTACTTGGACACTGCCCAAATTCATAAAATCCCCACACAAAAAATATTTGGTTTTGAAAACATAAAGCATTAGGGTCGGCAATAAGTGCCCAACAAACATCCTAAACATTACAACAAGATTAGTTTAAGCATCACACAAAGGCTCGCAACGCAAAGGAGAGAACGCAGAGGCTCTCGACGAAGGAGAGAAGGAAAATGCTCTCAACGAAGGAAAGATAGCAAAGGCTCTCGATAAATGAGAGAAATTCTAATTCTGATGTTAAAACCAAAATAATTCAATTGCATAAAAAGAAAGCATATAAGAGAAGCATAAAACGAATACATAATTTAACGGTTTATTGCAGAAAGAAATAAATATTTTCGTGAACTTATAGGCCACGTATCAAAAGATACTCTCTTTAAGAAAAATAATTAATCAGCCGCCTCCTTCTAATGGCCGTACCTTGACGGCCGTCGGCCATCTCCCATGGCCTCGGCCTCTGACGGCCATGTCTTTTCAGGTCCAAGCCCATCTTCTGCTTTGGTTTCCACCGCCGACAGTGCTACTAGTCAACAACTCTCATTCCCCCAACAACAACAGTCAAATCCTTTGCTAGTTTGCTTAAGGCCACGGCTTTCTCTGCTCCACCGGTGATCCTGATGATGATACATGCTGCCATTCGACATTGTGAACTGGCATTAAAGTTCCCCAAAGAAATTATCAATATATTAGCGAAGCCTTTTACATACACGCTGGTTGGGAACTTTGCAAAAGGTAGACCATCAATGGATGACATCCACCGCTACTTTCTCAAGTTTGGATTGAAGGATGATTTTCAACCTGGCAATCTTGATTATAATCACCTTATTATCCATTTATCCCATGAAGCATTCCAACCTGGAGGTCATGGGTTCGATCCCCCCCTCCCCCAGAAGTTAGAGAGAAGTTTTTCTCTCCTAGGATTTGTCTCCTAGGCGCTTCTGCTGATGATTATGTATTGAGTTCAACTATGAATTAAATTTTAAAAAAAAATAGGATTTGGGATTGGTGCGGCGGCAGATTTCCTATGAAATTTTTCGTTGGACTCCTTCCCGGCGCCCAGATCAAGAGTCTTCGCTATTTCCCTTGGTTAGTCTCCCTGGTCTACCTATTCATCTTTTTAACAAAATGTGTTTGTTTTCTATTGCTAAATATTTGGAGAACCCCCCCCCCCCCTTGCTATTTGGAGTTCCATGTACAACAAGCATTGTTTTAAGGTAAGTCGCTCTATTGCTAATAGTTGATTTGCTAACAAAAGAAGAAGACATTGTCAAGCAGGATGCAAGTAATGGCAACGGAGTTGTTGCCGCAGTCGAGGCTAGAGCAGCACCAAAGAAGGTTTAGCAGAAAACCCAACAAGAAGATGACAAGGATTAATTAGGGCATGATTCAATGCCTATCAATGTGGAAGAGCACTTGGAAAAGGGTTTAGAAACCCCTCAAAACGTCCCTACGCAAGATACTATGACTGTTGAGGTTAATGAGTGCAAACAATAACAAGGAGGTGTCCGATGAGGTGATATAGTAAATGACCAAGTGATGGATGCGATTGAATTGAAAAAGGGTTTAGAAACCCCTCGAGTGGTCCTTTCGCAAGATCACCGATTAGTTGAGGCCTAAGAAGAGTTGCGGCTTCAAAGCCAAGTTCGTCTAATTCTATTTCCAGTGGTCCAACTCAAGCTCCCACAACTCCTAATCTAAGACCACCTGAAGCGCGTAAGTTGAATCCTAAATATTTCAACCCAATATTTACAACTAATGTTGCTGGAGCGAAAAAAACGACAATCACAGGGGGCCCCACCAAGAGAAGTTGCTCTGAATGTAATGGCCAAACCTTTCTAATTTCCTAACCCTCAATGTTTTATTGATATTTTCCTCCCTTATAATATATGTGGTTCAGAAGTTGATGCTCTTTCTTTATCTGAATCGGACACTTTTGTGATGACTGTGGAGGCATGGCGTTGTCTCACCTCGGGCTCCCAAGGTTCATGATAGAAGGTCGAAGATAATAATATGAGCTAGAAGAAAATGATTAGTATGATCGTGAAGATGGCTACACCTTTGTTCGACAAAAGCATAAACCTTTCAACGTTGGATCCAATAAGGAGGGTAAATGGGGATAATCTCGATAGCTTTTTCTTTCTTTATTTATTTTTTGAGGTAAGACTTTATGTCCCCTCCTTGTACTTTTATTTATTGCTTTTGCTTTTAATAAAATTTAGAGGGCTTTGCCCTTTTCGATAATATAATAATAAAGATTGTCGAAGAGGGAAAGAGAACGAGAGGTTGAGAAGGGGAAGAGAGATGGAAGAACCGTAAAGATTATATCATTTATCTGTTTCCATCTTCATCATCATTAGTAGCCATTCTTGAACAATAGCGAAATGAAGGTCAATATTAGGGTTTCTCCCTAAAACAAATTTTGCCAACAAGTATTTATGATAAAAAAAAAAAAAATGACAATGAACTCCGAGATGGAGGGAGTAATAACTATTATATATATACGGATGAAATCGGACACAAACGGAATAGTAACGGTCATATACAAAAGCCTAATGAATAAAGAATATACATAATGCCTAAGAACAAGAAGAACATGGGAAATTTAGCTGTCTGCCAGAAAATAAAAATCAGCTTGCATTTTGCCAACTTCAGCTTTACAGAGCTTTTTTACACGCCGACTTATACGTGCTTCTTGGATGGGGGCTAATTGGATATGAAAAAGACCAGCATCGGTAAACAAAACGAATTAACTGGATGAGAAGTGTGTATAGTTATTTGGATCGTTAAGTTCTCCCAGAAGTGCATACATAAACTACCTTGATCATGACTTGGAGTCGGTAGCAAAAGCTATTCAGAAGCAGGCGTTTGGGATAAAAGATACAATGTGAGAGACAATCCAGGTAGCCTAAACATCTTCTTCAATGGTGCATTTGGCTAAATCTGACTCTTTTTACACGGTCGAGACTATTCGGGATAAATGTGAAGCCCAACAGCAAAAGATTGACCAAATCCTAGCTAAAAATTACAGCCTGGGCAACAAATCAACCAATACATTATGTCCCTATCCATTAAACAGACATCCAACTTAACAAAAAGAGGATCGAACCAACCCTTACTTGAAAGGTTACAGGGACAACCAAAACTCCACAACCAAGGGATTCCCCGTGGAATCGAAATTTAGTATTCCCACCGTCCCAACATGAAAGTAAAAGGTACTTCTCTCCGTTCCAACATGAATGTAAAAAGAATTTCAAATTTGTACGGAATAGAACACCGGTAAATGCTGACAAATGAACACCACAAACCCAAAAACTATAATAACTGGTAACTGTTACAATCATCCAAAAATAGAATCCGCAGAAAAACTTCAAAATGTAGTACTACATAAAACTTGTAACAAAGTAGGCACCTCAAACTCTCTTAGACGCCAGCTACAATGATAAATAGCATATTTTTCTAACACTTGACTTCCTTCAAACCAGGTCCAAAGTATAAAAATGTAGGGTCAGTCGCACCTTCCTTGTAATAAGCAAAGACCAGGGTGCTGTCGTCATGCATGCTCTCCCCGACAAAGCTGTAGACAAAGCACGTAGCTCTAAATTAGCATAGAATATTACTCTATAAATGACCAGATAAGACTTGTCAACGAATCAGATCCTACAGATTTTTAGATAAATTGAGCAGTCAAATAAACGGATCCTGTGATATCTACCAGATAAAGTTTAGCAGTCAAAAAATCAGATCCTATACATATGAGAGGTACCTAAATGCAAGTTTGTGTTCAGAAAATCAATAATACCACAAGTTGGCTCGGGAGTGATTCCAAAGGATAAAAACAACTAATGAACCCATGTAGACAACCACGAATACAAGTCTATGGTATAACTGGTTAAAGATTTATTCCACTGGAGTTAATACATTTAACTTATAAACTATGAAGTGTATTAGTTTAGGGTTCCAATAACAGTGTGATTGTTAATAATATTTATGCCCGAGTCATCTTCCTTGATTTTCTTAAGAACCCAAGAGTTACCGCTCATTTGTGATGGGAGAGTAATATACACACTCTACAAATTTGATTCACTATCAGAGCCCCAAAGATACCCTAGGATTGTTGATAATTGCAAACAGGAGCCAAAAAACAAAATGAAGAACAAGGCTGGATACCCCATAAACACATGATGCACAATAAGAGAACGTGAATAAGAAGCTTACAATTGGAGGTCTTTGATCTTTGAGAGAAGGTACTTAGTTGCACTCTCGATGTTCTTCTTGAATAACTCTTGTTGCTCGCCTTGGAGCTTGGGAGTCAACTGTTTGATGTATTTCTTAATAAAAGCAACGAATTGCTTCTTGTCAAAGGGAGGTTGCTCCTACAAGAATTTTTGTCTACAAATGTCAAAATCAACAAACTTATTTAGAGTTGTAAGAAACTGTAGGTATAAGTCTCACCTGGAGTCTAAAGGTGTCGACAATATCAACGACCTTAACGGCCTGATCATCAACACCCTCATCTTCACCACCACCTTCAGCAGAAGGATTGGCACCAATGTCCACATCAACGGCTCCTTGAACAACCCACTATATAAAGCCAAAATATTAGACAGTTACGTTATAGGAATGCTCATCAATAATCATTATATCAACCACAATCTTGCAGGCTAACAATATGAACATCTAATGATACATGTACAGGTAATATGTTATTAATACAAGGAAGATGCTACAAAAGTTTACCTTCCCCTCAACTTCCCAGAGTACCCCATTCTCAATTTCCTTGTAAGGAAATGAATCCGAGAGAAGCTCGTCGCCTAAAAAAGTAATGAAAATAAATCAACTAAGCGAAGCAATGATTAACAAAACAACACTCCAAAATACTGCATACTATATTCATCTAAATACACACCCACACACACACACAAGACACAAGTTTAGATTAACCAAAAATAATAACAGATGCTTCTTACTAATCATTATTTAGCACTTCAGCAAAAAAAACGTACAAAAAATAAAGGTTTAAAAGACAGAGACGACAGATACGGGAGAAGGAAAACAAAGCAGGGGGATCTTGATTAGTACTCCCTCTGTCCCGGAAAGTTAGTCCCTCTTTCTTTGTTGTTACTACGAATGAACTTTGAGCAATAATTAAGGCTACTTTTAATTATCATAATGAAAATTTAAAAATTGTTATTGATACACCATTATAAATACTATCAATACCAATTTTTAGATTCCCATTAAGATAAATAGAGCTAACCTAAAATATTACTCAAAATTCGTTCAAATTAACAATGAAAACGGAGGGACTAACTTTCCGGGACAACAGATGGAGTATCATAACTATTCAGAATACTTAATAATCATAAATTGACTAATAAATAAATAGCATACATAAACTATAAGTATAATCAATGAGCACTAGTCTAAAACTTGGCCAATCTAAATTAATGAAATATAAAGTGAAAATCCACACTATCAACAAAACCCCAGCAAGTATTTACATATAGCATCAAGTCTACATAATTCAGCTTCAAAATAATATTATTAGCCACAAGTTATAAACTTTAAGAGCTCAAGCTATTGATTCATGTACAAGCTATAAATTAATCTAAAATCCCAAAAGTAGGGGGGGGGGGGGGGGGAACAAACTTTAAGGTGAGAAAAACAAATCCCAATCCAAACTAATAGCAAAACCCCACAAATATATATACTCAAACTATCCTTATTAGCCAAATCTTATGTAGTATAAACTTAAAAACCTCAGACAAATTAATTTATGCAATAAAAGGCAGGGACGACAGAAACAGGAGAAGGAAAACAAAGCGGGGGCTCTTGATTAGTATCAAAACTATTCAGAATACTAATAATCATGAATTAATGAAGAAGTAAATAGCATACACACTATAATCAATGAGCACTAGATTAATACTTGGTCAATCTGAACTAATAAAATACATAGTGAAAATCCACACTATCTACAAAACCGCAGCAAGTATTCACATATCAAGTCCACATAATTCAGCTTAGAAATAACCTTATTAGCCATAAGTTATAAACTTTAAGAGCTCAAGTTATTGATTCATGTACAAGCCATAAACTAATCGAAATCCGAAACGTAGCAACAATTAGCAAACCCCCACAAATAAGTACTCCAGCTAACCTTTTATTAGCCAAATCCAAGTAGTATAAACTTTAAAACCTCGACAATTTAATTTATGCAATAATAATAAACAGCTAAATTACAATAACAGAACAAATCTTCAGATCTGGCCACTGATTTCAACAAATCAAATCACAAATCCGTCAAATTAACAATAAATCGAAAACAAATCCTTCAGATCAATTTCAGAAGCCATACTATATACTAAGAAATCAACACCGATCTATATCCAAAAAGCATAAAATCCACAATAAACGCAATATCTTAACCATTAAAAAAAAGTCTTAGAAACCCTATAAAATTGAAATCACAGATACAACAACAAAATGAAATTACTCGAGCAAAAAAAACACGAATTTTCAGAACAAATCAAAATCTAGGGTGAAGATTCAGTACCAGATAACAAATCTTGATAGACCAACATGTTTGATTGCGGGGCTTCAAACGAAAATCGCTCTCCGAGAAAGGAAAAAAACAGAGAAGAGGAGAGAGCGGAAAAGAGGGTTCTTGAAGAGGGCAGTCGGCGAGTTTATATGGACGAGGGTTTGGGACGAAGACGTAGATTTTTGTGGAGAGACGGATACAGGATATTCTTTTACGTTAATTCCATTTGTATCCTTTTTTTCTTTTTTCTTAGTTATTGCTGGTTTGGGCCTGTGTTTGGGTGATGACAGGATGGATATTCGGCCCACTGTTTTTATGCCTTTTCCTTACCACCGTCCAATTCATATTCTCTTTTTGACTTCTTTTCCTTTTGCATTTGTTTTTTACTCCATTTATTTTTGTGCCCCCAAAAAAAGTACTTCCTCTCTAATCCCATAATAATAAATACTCCCTCCGTCCCACTTGAATTAGGACAAATTTCTATTTTGGGTGTCTCATTCGAATTAGGACAACCCCAAAAATGGAAATGTTTTATTTAATGGGACTCACATTCACACTCACAACAACTTTTCACTCATTATTCTCTACCATACTTTCTCTCTCCTACTTTACTTTTCATACTCACAACACCTACTCCACTAACACTTTTTCCTTAATCTCCGTGTCCAACCCAAAAATTCTAATTCGGGTGGGACGGAGGGAGTATTCGTACTTTAATCTCAATAAATGTACAAAAAAGAAAATTGAATTTGTTTTTTATTAAAAGTGAATTTGAAATTTGTTTGGACATTCATTTTAGGATGAAGGTCGTACCATTTTGTCTAATTCGTTCTAAATGAAAAGTTGGATTCTAACAATTGAACAATCTTAATGTGGTGCATGTTTACAAATATATAAAGCACATTTCTTTAAGACATCAATAAGTTGCGATAATTTATTTTGTGATGAAATTACACGGAAGTAGCATTCTTTAGTAATATTAACGCTATGAGGGGTGAGAATGGTGTTAGGGATGATCGTGAAGAGTTCATCACAATCCAATCTTGCATGATCCCAAGGCTAACTCGTGTGGCGGAGTGATGCAGAAAGAGGTTATGAGAATTGACCGAACGGAATTGAAATAAGATAAAGTGTTAAAACCTTAATAGTTGCACGACAGCAAAAGTATTTTTTATTAATCAAAACACTAATTTTCGGATTACAACTTTGAGGCTATTTTATAGCACCCATAAAACTTGGAAAACAAGAAATAACGTCCTAAAATAAAGCTTAACATATAAGGTAACCTAATAGGTCATTAATTTATCAAAATAAAGTCTTAATATACTTCTAATATTGAAAAGAGGTGGTCTCCCATGAGAACAAGGGGATCCGTCTCATGCATGAAACGGGTCGCCCCATGACCCATGGGCATGACCCGCCACGTGGCAGCCTCCAAGAGGTAAAAAAAAATGGTTTTTTTTTAGTTTTTATATTATTTTTTCGGCTTTTCAGCCGTTCACCAAAAGTAATAGTTACCATAACTTAATGTAATGACTGTATACATATAAAGTAACATTGTTCATAAGTAAACGTAACACCTGTTTTACAAAAACAAAAGCTCGTTTTACCCATTTTTTTCAAATGTAATACTAACTATAGTTGCATGTAACCCAAACAATATCTAAATGTAATTATCATTTATACTGAAATGTAATAATGCTTTTGCAAAAATGTAAAATATTGTGTATTTTGATTTAATTTTTTGAAAGAAAGTAACATTTGAAAAGTAACAACTCATATATGAATATAATTGTTTGTACAAGTAAATGTAACACTTTAATAAAAGAAATTATAACATATTTCTATAGATAATGTAATACTTTTACATGTAACATTAATCAAGTGTTTTTAGCTCTAAAAATGTAAATGGTTGAATTATTACTTTTTCTATACATATGTGTTACAATTATGTATAAACATTGTTACATATAAGTAACACGTTCGTTACATTTTAGTTTTAATAAGTATTACTTTTGGCAAACGAAGAAAACATAAAAAAAAAAAACACTGTTACTTTTCTGTATATATGTATTACTTTTATGTATACAAACTGTTACTTTATATGAACACAGTCATTACATTAAGTTATAGTAACTATTACTTTTGACAAACTGAAAAAAAACAAAAAAAAAAAATAAAAAAAATAAAAAAAAAAAATAAAAAAAATAAATTGGCCTATGAGAGGCTGCTACGTGGCAGGGTCGACCCCTGGGTCCTGGAGCCGGTTCGTGGGTCGGGGCGGGCGGGACAAAATCCGACCCGTCTCATGGATGAGACGGGCCTTCCATGTTCGCATGGAAGTGTTTGTCTATTAAAAATACTAACCAACTAATATTAAATCCGAAAATAAAAATAAAATAACAAGTAATTAAAATAAAAACTCATATTTATCCCAACTTTATCATCATACTGCATCATTCTCCTCTTCTTAGAAAAAAATTGACCTCGAATTTGAGTCGTTGCTTTTGGAAACACATCTTGAAATTTTTCCTTCAGTCTTCGACGAACTTTATACTTGATATTACTCGTCAATATGTCCACCCAATCAGCCCATCCATCTCAATCATCAATCTCTTGAAAAACAAAAAAATTGAAATACTTGGAATTTCAATATCAAATGGATCCTTATAATAATACCCACATATAGTACCTTCAGTTGAAGCCGAAAATGTTGAACCAAGAATCAGGTCATTCTCAAACTTCAACATCAACTCATCACTTGAAGAAAAAAATTCGACGTCAACTATTGTTACGTCAATAGGAGGAGATATCAACAATTGACATATTTCGCAATTACACTCATCATAGATTGATGGTTTTGACCAATCGATGACAAGGTCGGAAATCTTTGATTCAAAAATACTTTCAACAGTAACCATATTTAACCCGCCATAAAACTCGTTAGGATGTGCCTTACCTTTAAACTTTGGACTTTCAATCTTTATACCGATATCCCGTGAAGGATCTGCCCCGTTCATGTAGCTGAATTCTTGATCCCAATCGAAGGGATTGATATCCTCGTCATTCTCATCATCAGACCACACATCTGAATCAGAGCCCACGTTTGTGGAAGCCTCCAAACGCGTCAGACAAAGTTGGAGTACTTGAATATCCAAACACGTAAGACGACGTTGGATTCGTTGAACCTCCAAAGGCGCAAGGCGACGTTGGATTTTTTTTAATCTCCAAGCGCGCAACGCGACGTTGGATTACTTGAATCTGTCTTCGCAATTCGTCCTTCTCGATGTCACGTAGGTCATGTTTTTTTATGGGAATCATCTGGTTGGGGTTCCGCTCCATGACTCCTACCACGACCACCACCACCACGTCCTCGTCCGGTCATTGATAATCAACCAGGAAGCTGATACCAAATGATGCAGAAAGAGGTTATGAGAATTGACCCAACGGAATTGAAACAAGATAAAGGGTTAAAATCCTAATAATTGCACGACGGCAAATGTAATTTTTATTAATCAAAACACTAATTTTCGGATTACAACTTTGAGGCTATTTTATAGCACCCATAACACTTGGAAAACAAGAAATAACGTCCTAAAATAAAGCCTAACATATAAGGTAACCTAATAGGCCATTAATTTATCAAAATAAAGTCCTAATATACTTCTAATATTGAAAATACTAACCAACTAATATTAAATCCGAAAATAATAATAAAATAACAAGTAATTAAAATAAAAACTCATATTTATCCCAACTTTATCATCATACTTCACGGAGGGCGAAGCGGTGAGACTTCTTGAACAGTTGAACCCTTACCGTGGATTGTCGCGCCCCGACCCGTGGTCCTACTTGGCCCCACGTCCGGGACACGCACGGAAGACGTCATAAAACATTTTTAAGAAAAATTTTCGAAATATACTTTCATAAAAAGGTCTTACATAACCAAACAATATTTACTAAACGTGACTACTAGTCACAAAACAACTTTCACAAACAAGTTC
Organism: Campanula takesimana; assembly: GCA_026119855.1. Lineage (NCBI taxonomy): Eukaryota > Viridiplantae > Streptophyta > Magnoliopsida > Asterales > Campanulaceae > Campanula > Campanula takesimana. The sequence goes on along the minus strand of JAOWBW010000490.1, from coordinate 350,891 downwards.
TAAGCCACTTGGCTACACACTTCACTTACTTACTTATTTACAACACGAACATCTACCAAAAGAGTTGATACAAACCAAGTCACGGGTACACTACCCAAAAAGGTATTACATTTACATAATGTATCCTTTACTTACACAAACTTTCCCAAAATATCTTACCCAAAGATCTCCTCGACGTCCTCCCTGTGTGTGTGAACTATCCCCTGGGCTCCTTCTTATCTAAAACAGTAAACAAATAAAGGGTGAGAATAAATCTCAGTAAGTTACTAAAATGCAACTACATTACATGCTCATATGATAAACATAAAGGAATAATGCCACAAATGATCATATAGCACATAGCACATAACATGAGAGGCTCCCTATCGCCAACCGTCCCATACCGGTTGGAAATAACGACCAACTCATCATACAACACATAAAGCGGAAATGAACACTCATACGTGGATACTGAGCCAAGGTTCCCAAACCAAACAATAGCCATCTGAGAGGCATCAACTGAGCAGCATCGAAGAGCTGAGACGGGTTCCGGAACCAAACAACAACAACAACAACGGGGGGAAAATGACACAAAGTCATAACCCAAAGTGCCCAACCTTTGGCCTAAGGAAGGGGTTTAAAAAGGGGAAACCAATGATAGGAGCCTTATAATGTACTTGGCTCGGAGACCATTATAATCCCTATCACTGCCCCACACACACAAGTACCAGCTGGACTTTAAACACAACCGAAGCAAAGAAAACTTGCTTAAACAACAAACGGGGTATGATTCCAAAGTAGGGAACCACACAAGCTCATCATAGAGAAGTAAACACGTTTTCATAATAGTATGCACCATATTGACATTAAGTCATCACACAATCCATCCACACAATCACATGAATTCACACTTGATCACAAAAGACCAACTCTACCATAATGAACCATGGATACTCTTGTTAGTACTAAACACCTACTGGATTTTCGTACTATAAAAATCAAAACCCCACTCAATAACCAACCCATCGTGTAGTACTCGAGAAGAGCTTTCCAACGATAGTTTACACGACTAAAACGGAGTCCGGATGAAGAAGTTATGACCTCCGGAAGATTTTACGTAAAAATACACAAGTTCAGACTTTGGCCCCTTACACGACTCGTGTACCACTACACGACTCGTGTAAGAACTTTTACACAAGTCGTGTAGCAGTACACGACTCGTGTAGAAAAACACCCCTTCAGAATCTCCCCTTACACGACTCGTGTACCCCTACACGAGTCGTGTAATCAGCCCAGAATTCACATTTTGGCTGGACACAAAATACTCCCTTCATCTCACCAACCCAAAATACCAACATTAGCAACCCTCATACAATTTCAACCCTCACAACAGCTACAAACTCAACCCAAGCACAATACTAACACCAATTCCTATAACTTTCCCACTAATAACAAGCTATGTACAAGTTCTTACTACTCCCTCTGTCCCAAATTTACAAGTATATTAAAAGTATACCAAAACATCATTTTATAACATATAAAGCATATAAACATGTTTATGACCATTTTAACATTTAAAGGGGGAATAGTAACTTACCTATATTCCGGAAAAGATGTCAAGAAAAATAAGATGAATCGGTAGATATGATCTAATCAACACCCTTGCTTTTCTTTCTCTTCACAACAATGGCAACTCTCATGGAAAATTCTAAGGAAAGTGATGGTGTGCAACTAAGGGGAGGGAGGGATGAAGAGGTGATCAATTATTCTTACCCAATTTTTTTTTACATATAACTCACTCAAGTTTCACCTTTAGAAATTTAACCCCTCAACTCCTATTTTCAATAAAGGCCCCATAAATTCCCACTAACTCAATTAACTCCCAAAACAACTATTACTACTAACACTTTAACTAACTCAAATAGTCAAATAAGATGTGCAACTCATATAAGATGATGCAACACATAAAATGCACACCAAATTTTAAATAAAAATTATCAAAAATATAAAATAAATATTAAAATAAATAAACGGATTTCGGGGTCGTTACACTCACTCCCCCTTAAAGAAAATTCGACCCGAATTTTTTTTTTTTTTGGATTGCTTACCTCAACCCTCAAACAACCAAGGGTACTTCCTCTCGATCTCCTCCCGAAGCTCCCAAGTCGACTCTTCCACGTTATGATTTCTCCATACAACTCGAACAAGGGGAATACTCTTAGTTCGCAACTCTTGAACTTTTGAATCAATAACTTGGACCGGGTGCTCCTCGTAAGACATACTCGGTTCAATATCCTCGGGAACCTCGGATAAGACATGAGAAGGATCATACACATACTTCCTAAGCATCGAGACATGAAAAACATTATGGATTTTGTCAAGAGAATGAGGTAACGCAAGACGATACGCCCTATCACCAACTCTACTCAAAATCTCGAATGGGCCAATGTACCTCGGTGCCAGCTTGCCTTTCTTCCCGTACCTTCGAATTCCCACTTTAGGTGAAACCTTCAAAAATACAAAGTCACCCGAATGAAACTCAAGATCTCGCCTCCGATGATCGGCATAGCTTTTCTGTCTACTCTGAGCCGTATTCAAACGATCCCGAATAAGTTTAACTTCCTCAACTGACTTGTTCACCATATCAATACCCCAAATCTTTGCTTCTCCCACTTCATCCCAACAAATTGGAGACCGACATTTCCTCCCATACAAAGCTTCATACGGGGCCATCCCAATACTTGACTGAAAACTGTTGTTATAGGCAAATTCTACGAGAGGTAAATGAGAATCCCAAGAATCTGAAAAATCAACTGAGCAAGCTCGCAACATATCCTCGAGAATCTGAATAGTCCTCTCTGACTGCCCATCTGTCTGGGGATGAAAAGCTGTACTGAACTTCAACTCTGAACCCAAAGCCTTCTGAAACGCTTGCCAAACCGAGATGTAAATCTAGGGTCACGGTCAGACACAATACTCACCGGGACACCATGCAATCTCACAATCTCATTTATATATAAGGTTGCAAGCCTTTCCGTCGAGTAACTAATCTCAATAGGTAGAAAATGAGAAGACTTGGTCAATCTATCCACGATCACCCAAACTGCGTCAAACCTTCTTCGAGTGCGGGGTAATCCCGTCACGAAATCCATAGTAACATGTTCCCACTTCCATTCCGGAATCTCTAACGGTTGAAGTAACCCCGCAGGCCTTTGATGTTCAGCTTTCACTTGTTGACATGTCAAACATTTTGATACATAATCCGCTATTCTCTCTTCATATTATTCCACCAAAAGTGTTGCTTCAAATTCTGATACATTTTCGTGCTCCCGGGATGAATAGTATATCTCGACTTGTGGCCCTCATCAAGAACTTGGCGTTTAATCCCATCAACGCAAGGTACACATAACCGACCTCTGAAAGTTAACACTCCTTCGGAATTAAGAGAGAAATCCTCAAATTTACCATCTTCGATTTTATCCGCTATTTTCACCAACTCCGGATCATCCTTCTGAGCTTTCTTTATTTGTTGAATCAAAACTGGTAATACTTGAATACTCGCAAAAATAGCCCCATGCTTTGACTCACAAGGCTCCCAATCTCGAGCATCCTCTAACATCTTCCATTCACGCACCATCAATGAAGCCATAAAAGATTTCCGGCTAATGGCATCAGCTACCACATTTGCTTTTCCCGGGTGATACGATATAGTGCAATCATAATCCTTCAATAGCTCCATCCATCTTCTTTGCCTGTTATTCAACTCTTTTTGGGAGAAAAGGTACTTCAAACTTTGATGATCGGTAAATATCTCAAATTTGGCTCCGTACAGATAGTGTTTCCACTTGTGCAACGCAAAAACAATCGCAGCTAACTCCATGTCATGGGTAGGATAATTCTGCTCACTCGGAGTCAACTTTCTTGAAGCATACGCAATCACTCTTCCATTTTGCATTAACACACACCCGAGGCCTTCTTTAGAAGCATCGCTATAAATTACCAAATCATCATTGCCATTAGGAAGCGCAAGGATAGGAGCTGTAGTCAACCTCTTCTTCAACTCTTCAAAGCTAACTTGACACTTGCCATCCCACACATACGGTACATTCTTTCGAGTCAACTGAGTCAACGGAGTAGCAATTTTAGAAAACCCCTCGATAAATCTTCTATAATACCCGGCTAGACCCAAGAAACTTCGAATCTCCGTAACTGATTCAGGCCTCTTCCAATTCACAATAGCTTCAATCTTGGAAGGATCTACGGATATTCCTCTATTGGAAACCACGTGCCCCAGAAAAGACACTTCCTCGAGCCAAAAAGCACACTTACTGAATTTCGCAAACAGTTGCTTCTCACGGAGAACAGATAGAACCATTCGCAAGTGTTGCTCGTGCTCCTCCTTAGACTTGGAATACACAAGAATATCGTCAATAAATACAACCACGAAGGTGTCAAGATAAGGCTTGAAAACCCGATTCATCATATCCATGAAAACAGCCGGAGCATTAGTCAACCCGAAAGGCATAACAAGAAACTCGTAATGACCATACCTACTACGGAAAGCAGTCTTAGAAATATCCTCAGAACGGATCTTTAACTGATGGTACCCACTCCTCAAGTCAAGCTTTGAAAAGACGACTGACCCTTGGAGTTGATCAAACAAGTCATCAATGTGAGGTAGAGGATATTTATTCTTTACAGTTACCTGATTCAGCTTCCTGTAGTCGATGCACAGTCTCAAAGACCCATCTTTCTTCTTGACAAACAATACAGGAGCTCCCCACGGTGATACACTAGGACGGATGAATCCCCGATCAAGTAACTCTTGCAATTGCACCTTCAATTCTTTTAGTTCAGCTGGAGCCATTCTATAAGGTGCTTCAGATATAGGGGTAGTACCTGGAATCAAGTCAATACCAAACTCGATTTCTCTATCGGGAGGCATAGAATATTCAGAAGAAAACACATCAGGAAACTCTTTAACCACATTCACATCTTCTACTTTAGGAGACTTTTTAGTAGTATCCAAAACACAAGCCAAATACCCCACACAACCACGGTGCAATAGCCTCCTAGCTTTCACATAAGAAATCATACGAATTCCCGAACCCAAAGAAGTTGCCTCAAAAGTAAACACAGGCACACTAGGGATAGAAAACGTAACCACTTTCTTAAAACAATCAACAGAGGCATGATATTTACTTAACCAATCCATACCCAAAATAACATCAAAGTCTTGCAATGGCAAAATAACTAGATCAGCAAGTAAAACATGCTCACTAATATGCACATCACAATCACGCAACACCTTGTCAGCTATCAAACAATTTCCCATAGGAGTCGACACTTCTAGCACATAAGGCAAAGACTCAAAGGAGAATGCAATCGAGATGCAAAAGACACAGAAACATATGAATGCGATGAGCCGGGGTCTATAAGTGCACGTGCCCTCAAACTGGACATAGAAATTATACCTCCAATTACGGTGGAAGCATCCGAAGCTTGTTGTTGATTGATTGCAAACACACGACCTTGAACCTTTGGTTTTCCCGAGGCATCCCTTTTCTGACCCTGAGACGATCCAACACCACTCCCCGATGGTTGACTCCCCAATCTCGGGCAATTTCTTTGAAAATGGCCAAGTTGTCCACAATTCAAACACTTTCCTTGTTTCTTCCAACACCGCTCCTCACTGTGCCCTTCCCTCTGACAATAATTACAAACCCTCTTGATTTGACCCCCGGAGATATTGCTTTGATTTCTAACACTCGGTTGCCCTTGTGGTTGTCCTCTAAATGGGGTTGAAGTCCCTTGTCCTCCACGATTATCATTCCTTTGCGGTTGTGGTCTACCTTGCCTTCCTGAACTTGTTAATTCCACCTTCCTCTTGTGTTCTTCAATGTCGTGCTCCACTTGATAAGCTCGATCAACTGCATCTTGAAACTCTTGTAACTTGTGGGACACCAATTGAGTTCGGATCACTGTTTTTAACCCTTTCACAAACCTTGTTGCTTTCCTCTCCTCCGTTGCAATCAAATGGGTACAATACCTCGATAGCTCCGTGAACTTGGCTGCATACTGAGCCACCGACATTGTATTCTGTTCCAAGCTAAGAAATTCCACTTCCTTCCGGTCTTGATCCACCTTGGAATAAAATGTTCCTTGAACTTCCTCAGAAAATTTGCCCAAGTATATGGTACATGAGCTTCATCCCAACTAGCCTTCAGTGTTCTCCACCAGTACTCCGCAGCTCCACTCAACTTGTAGGTAGCAAATCTAACTCGATCTTCCTCAGTACATACTAAAACATCAAATATCTTTTCCATGGATTCAATCCATCTCTCAACTTTGGTCACATCTGGTTCACCATCATAGCCAGTTGGTTTCATCTTCAAAAACTGTTCTAGACCATACCTCGGAGGTGCATGCTCTCCTCCTTGTCTCTGATCATGGATGGTTTTCATTGCAGCCTCGAACATCCCTTGGAACATAGCTCGAGCTTCTTCCCTTACATTACTCTGGCCTGCAGTACCAGACTGTTCACCCTCATGTTCCGGCATTTTTACTGAGTACCTGCATAAAACACTCAACGTTACTCACTCCATACTCAACTACCCTCCTAGGTCACTTAGTCATTCTAGACCATCTACAACCTAGCTCTGATACCAACTGTCGCGCCCCGACCCGTGGTCCTACTTGGCCCCACGTCCGGGACACGCACGGAAGACGTCATAAAACATTTTTAAGAAAATTTTCGAAATATACTTTCATAAAAAGGTCTTACATAACCAAACAATATTTACTAAACGTGACTACTAGTCACAAAACAACTTTCACAAACAAGTTCTAAGCCACTTGGCTACACACTTCACTTACTTACTTATTTACAACACGAACATCTACCAAAAGAGTTGATACAAACCAAGTCACGGGTACACTACCCAAAAAGGTATTACATTTACATAATGTATCCTTTACTTACACAAACTTTCCCAAAATATCTTACCCAAAGATCTCCTCGACGTCCTCCCTGTGTGTGTGAACTATCCCCTGGGCTCCTTCTTATCTAAAACAGTAAACAAATAAAGGGTGAGAATAAATCTCAGTAAGTTACTAAAATGCAACTACATTACATGCTCATATGATAAACATAAAGGAATAATGCCACAAATGATCATATAGCACATAGCACATAACATGAGAGGCTCCCTATCGCCAACCGTCCCATACCGGTTGGAAATAACGACCAACTCATCATACAACACATAAAGCGGAAATGAACACTCATACGTGGATACTGAGCCAAGGTTCCCAAACCAAACAATAGCCATCTGAGAGGCATCAACTGAGCAGCATCGAAGAGCTGAGACGGGTTCCGGAACCAAACAACAACAACAACAACGGGGGGAAAATGACACAAAGTCATAACCCAAAGTGCCCAACCTTTGGCCTAAGGAAGGGGTTTAAAAAGGGGAAACCAATGATAGGAGCCTTATAATGTACTTGGCTCGGAGACCATTATAATCCCTATCACTGCCCAACACACACACAAGTACCAGCTGGACTTTAAACACAACCGAAGCAAAGAAAACTTGCTTAAACAACAAACGGGGTATGATTCCAAAGTAGGGAACCACACAAGCTCATCATAGAGAAGTAAACACGTTTTCATAATAGTATGCACCATATTGACATTAAGTCATCACACAATCCATCCACACAATCACATGAATTCACACTTGATCACAAAAGACCAACTCTACCATAATGAACCATGGATACTCTTGTTAGTACTAAACACCTACTGGATTTCCGTACTATAAAAATCAAAACCCCACTCAATAACCAACCCATCGTGTAGTACTCGAGAAGAGCTTTCCAACGATAGTTTACACGACTAAAACGGAGTCCGGATGAAGAAGTTATGACCTCCGGAAGATTTTACGTAAAAATACACAAGTTCAGACTTTGGCCCCTTACACGACTCGTGTACCACTACACGACTCGTGTAAGAACTTTTACACAAGTCGTGTAGCAGTACACGACTCGTGTAGAAAAACACCCCTTCAGAATCTCCCCTTACACGACTCGTGTACCCCTACACGAGTCGTGTAATCAGCCCAGAATTCACATTTTGGCTGGACACAAAATACTCCCTTCATCTCACCAACCCAAAATACCAACATTAGCAACCCTCATACAATTTCAACCCTCACAACAGCTACAAACTCAACCCAAGCACAATACTAACACCAATTCCTATAACTTTCCCACTAATAACAAGCTATGTACAAGTTCTTACTACTCCCTCTGTCCCAAATTTACAAGTATATTAAAAGTATACCAAAAACATCATTTTATAACATATAAAGCATATAAACATGTTTATGACCATTTTAACATTTAAAGGGGGAATAGTAACTTACCTATATTCCGGAAAAGATGTCAAGAAAAATAAGATGAATCGGTAGATATGATCTAATCAACACCCTTGCTTTTCTTTCTCTTCACAACAATGGCAACTCTCATGGAAAATTCTAAGGAAAGTGATGGTGTGCAACTAAGGGGAGGGAGGAGGGATGAAGAGGTGATCAATTATTCTTACCCAATTTTTTTTTACATATAACTCACTCAAGTTTCACCTTTAGAAATTTAACCCTCAACTCCTATTTTCAATAAAGGCCCCATAAATTCCCACTAACTCAATTAACTCCCAAAACAACTATTACTACTAACACTTTAACTAACTCAAATAGTCAAATAAGATGTGCAACTCATATAAGATGATGCAACACATAAAATGCACACCAAATTTTAAATAAAAAATTATCAAAAATATAAAATAAATATTAAAATAAATAAACGGATTTCGGGGTCGTTACATGGATAATGGGAATACAATTATATCAATTTTCAAAGTGAACCCGAAGATAACTCATAATGGTATTCGGTCATCCGAGTCAGACATATAAGAGGTAGGTAGCGTGATGGAAGAGTACAACATACGCTTGCTACCAATCTTTCCGTCTTTCTTTTACAAGTAAGACGTACACAAATGTAATGGCAGGTTGCATAACGAAATCCGTTCGACTAGTTTAAATTTCGAGTATTTGGGTTGAGCCTCTAAATTATGTTAGAGTCACTTGTTTGCCAATTGCATTTGCAATTAATATATCATCTTAGTTCAAAAGAAAAAAAGATATTGTTATCATGATTGTGTTTGGGGATATACATGTCCATGATTCGCGTTTGAGCCAGATAAACCAGCGACTTCGAACGTTGAAAAACTGTTGAAAACCGTAAACCCTTGATCTGAATGAACCGGCGGTTTAGACTGGCTGTTTACACAGTATAAACTCAAATAAATTGGAAATTTATACTCCATTTGTTCGGAATAAATGTCATAGTTGATAATTTTAAGGTTTTAGTTATGTTTCCTTGGTTGCCTCAATCTATTCATATGGTTAGAGTGACAACTCCTATGGCATTGCAGTGTTTGTGCCTATTAAAACGGGCAGTATAGGGAAATCACCATACTTCATACCCGATTTTTAGTAACACGACATTTATTTTAGGACAAACGAAAATGAATTAGTAGACGTCTATGTTGGGAGATTTTCCTTATACCAATCCAATTCAATTCAATGAGTACAAAATTATAAAAGCGGAAGCGTACCTTAATTCGTTATAACGGGAAACTTGATTAATCCGTTAAGGATTGAGCGGAAGCCTAGAATAAGCCCGGGATCGATCTTCCAATTGATCCGTATACTCCATGTTGTTAGTCTCTCATTGAAGGGATGTAAGAGTCTTAGAGTAGGATACGTTCAATTGGGGACCCGACCCCTATTTATAATTAGAATGCTTCCATTAGGAATAGTCACATCCGTTAAGATGAAAGGATGCATCCATTAGTAGTATTTACAAATAGGCCCTTCATCTATTTATAAATACAATCTGGTCTCTACACATTTACAAAATAACCCCATACTTATAAAAGATGACTTAAGGCCCCCTAACATTATTAGACCACTTTATTATAGGCCCAATTAACTGTATAATAATATGACTTATGTGATTAATCCAGTAGTGCACACACGTCTGCGTGCCTAAATACTTTATTATTATTTATGTACAATGTATAGTCCACAAAAAATTCCAACAATATCCCACTTTGACTAATATGTGTACATAAATTGAACACCTTAAGTAATCGCATAACATATTATAAACCTTAGTCGCATATGCTTATCCTTAGTGTGTCATCTTAAACAATCTCGTCCATTAGATAAATTAACATAATGATTAAAGGGGCGGTCGTCACATTAATCGTAACTAAACCCATCAGTCGTCACATATATTAGTTAACTAAATGACATGAATCAAGTATGGATATGTAGCATGAAAATTACATGTAATGTGATCTTCACATGTCTATTTTCAACAAGTCCAACTTTATGAGATAAACCAAATATTCAGAGTGATGAATAACTGAATAACCGAAAAAACCTTATTAACCAAAACTGAATGATGTCATGACAATGAACCATAAAAGTATGAGCAAACTCCCACTGAACCAAGGCATACTTGATTGTGAACACCCATACAATCAGTTTCCTTGTAAACCTTTGGTGTTAACTTAAAATGTGCATCCGCAATTATGGAGTTAATCCCAATATGCTTAATACAACTTTGTCCACTCTGAATCACTTTATTTAAAGACTACCAAATTATTGTCACAAAATAACTTTAGTGGCATTACAACGCCGTAAACCATATGCAGCATAATGACAATATTTCTCAGTCCTATTCCTGATTTGATGCGTATTGGCATCTACAAAGTCAGAATTCAAATACCAAATGATTTAAAACTTAGTATCTGACTTTATGCATGTGAGTGATAACTATTTGTTCACTATATCCAAGAACGATCATCATGTTGTCATTACAGACCTTAATAATTCTCCCACTCAACATGAGGATCGAGTCGATGTTAGCAAAATAGAAAACAAAATATAAACCAAATATACTCACATATAACCATAAGCAAAACATGTTCGAATTATAATCTTATTAAAAAAAAATCGGTGCAACATTAATTATAGTCTTTGGACATAAATTAACTTGCAAGTGACTTTCTTATTTTAGTGGACAAACATTGACAATAAAAATCCGGTCAAGTACGGAGCCTTTCTTTGGACCGACTACATACCCACATAGATACTTAACAATCATCACATGTTTTCCACAACAAGTTTAGTGATCAAAATATGGACAACAACATCCTGTCAAATATCGAGCCTTTCTTTGGACCGACTCAATATCCACATGGACACTTAATAATTGTCACATATCTATCAACATAAATGTGCTTGAAATTTTGCCAAACAACAACCTTCCTTTGGGCCGATCATTGTTTGCATGAAAATAAAACACGCAAATTCAACTGTAATATGTTATATTTTGCAAAATGATAACCTTCCTTTGGGCCGATTATTACTTCCAAAATACCAAAAACTCAAAACTAATCATGTATATCAATATTAAAGTATAAATAGGAGAGGTCACTTTGGTGACATGCTATATAGACTAAATAATATGAAATACATGAATACCTCAAAAGAGAGACTACTATAAATTCGAACATTGACTAAACCATAATTTTCTATCATGAAAAATATGAAAATCCAAAATGTATACTATTAAAAAAAAAGTATACCAAAATTTTATATATATATTTTTTTTAACAATATACCATATTTTATACTATTAAATCCATAATAGTATTCTAAAATTTATTTTGATAATTTCATAACAAAATAATTCTGTTACACCCAAATTAAATTATGCCAAATGTTCCTTAAATCATTTTGATACATTCACTTTATCCTTAATGCCAAACAATAAATAATCTCATTGCAAATTCACTAATAATACTAAAATTCACAAACTTTATATCCATGCAGCAGTCATTCATCAAACAAGTTTGACCGAAATTATGAAACCAAATTATAGTACTAATTGGCTGCCCGTATATATACTTTGATATCAAAATCTCATATACTGTTGACTTAATTAAACAACGAACGGTGTGGATACCACAAAGCGACGCCAAATGAGTTTCACATGAGATTTATATTAGGCCACCACATACAAGATCAGATTTATACAATCAAAGGCAATTCATAAAGTTTGGAAAAAGGCAAGCAATTAAATTGCTTGAACCAAAACAGTAAGCCACTGGATATTGAAAAAGAATTATCCGATCATAGTTGTTGTTGGCGCCGAATTCCAAATGATGCCAAACAACAACGCACAATGGTATATGTTTATTTTATAACTCATAAATAGCACAAAATGCATTTATGCTTACGAGTAAGATCAGAATAAAATAAACAAAGAAACATGATCCCTATCATTCTCTGTACTAATGAATTCACAAGTCTCAAGAATTGAAATAACTTTATCCAAATAGTCCAGTTGTTTTAGCCAAAATATAATGCCAACCAAGACTCACTTTAGAGACCCAATGTTTCCATTTAACTGGATGAGGTATAATTAATTGAATTGATAAAAAACCAAACAATGAATTACATGCCAACGAATCCCTTTTTGAACCGACACTAAAAGACTGAACCGACGCCATGGACGGTGAGCATGAAAGTGAACAGTGTTTGGTCCAAAGACTTGATTTAATTACAAGAGAATGACTATGCAAAACAATCCTGGGATTCCAGACTAAGCATCATAGCATCATATCACAATTACTTAATAACCATGCAATATCACTTAGCACTACAATGAAAAGTGAGAATCAAAATCCTCCCATGAGATTATATGCGAACTTCAATTCCGTCAAACAGGATGGTGAAAAATTCATGCAATCATGTATTACATAATTTCATATCTTAACGCAAATAATCAAATTACTCAAAGAATTGATTTTGGAGTGGCTCTGATACCACTTGTTGGGAGATTTTCCTTATACCAATCCAATTCAATTCAATGAGTACAAAATTATAAAAGCGGAAGCGTACCTTAATTCGTTATAACGGGAAACTTGATTAATCCGTTAAGGATTGAGCGGAAGCCTAGAATAAGCCCGGGATCGATCTTCCAATTGATCCGTATACTCCATGTTGTTAGTCTCTCATTGAAGGGATGTAAGAGTCTTAGAGTAGGATACGTTCAATTGGGGACCCGACCCCTATTTATAATTAAAATGCTTCCGTTAGGAATAGTCACATCCGTTAAGATGAAAGAATGCATCCATTAGTAGTATTTACAAATAGGCCCCTCATAAATTTATAAATACAATCTGGTCTCTACACATTTACAAAATAACCCCATACTTATAAAAGATGACTTAAGGCCCCCTAACATTATTAGATCACTTTATTATAGGCCCAATTAACTGTCTAATAATATGACTTATGTGATTAATCCAGTAGTGCACACACGTCTGCGTGCCTAAATACTTTATTATTATTTATGTACAATGTATAGTCCACCAAAAATTCCAACAGTCTATACCAGGACAAATGGAGTAACCGCTTGCATGCGTAATATGTCTCGCAGTTGAATCGTTGAATCGTGAATTATACCATAAACCGTAAGTTAATGGTTCATTAACGGTTTTGGTTTTTTGCGAACCGTGAACCGGGCATGTCTGTTTGGGAGACCATGAGGAAGAAGGAATGAAATGAGCGTGTAACTTAACTCTTTATGTTTAACAAATGTTAATATCCTTAGTATGCGATTAATAATTACAAGTTACAGCATCAAAATTTATAGTACTGTTCGTCACAATGTTTAAAAGCACGTTATCCCATAAAAAAAGGGGCGAAAAATTTATTTTAGTCACTAAACTTTAGCCTTTTTGAATAAGTTCTCACTAATTAACTTTTATTTTGGATAATTTTCACACTGAACTTCCACATTTTTCAAAATATTCTCATTTCATTAATAAATTAGCTCAAAACCTAACGAGATACAGCCACTTGACTAATGTTTACTCCCTCCAACCCAAAATGATCTTCTCATTTGCCAATTCTCGTTGTCCCAAAAAGTTCTTCACCTTTCTACAATTTAGGCTTATAAGTGCATAAAAAAACATGGCTAGCAAAGCAAGTGTTCATATCCTTAAAAAGTTTGAATAGTCAAACGTGAAGATCATTTTGAGACGGAGGGAGTATTATGTTTTTAAACAATATTTTACATTGTCGACTCCTAGTTTATATAGGAAATATTACAAATTAAATGCCCCCCAAAAACCATTCACCCTAGATCGTATTTAACGAAATTAGTTATGCGTGGTCATGTGGCTAAATTTCATTAAATTTTTAACAGATTTGTCGACATATTGAGCATATTTTGAAAATTGTAGAAGTTCAGTCTAATTATAGTGACCAAAATATGAGTTTTCCCTATATATTGCTATATTTGTAACTTTGATCTACATTTTGCACATGTCACTAAATTTTCCAAAATTAAGCTTCCTCCACTCATTAAATTATAAGGTCAATTAGCTTAATTATACTTTGATAATTAAAAAAAAAGTAACTACTCACTCTATCTCAGAGTATATATCCACGTTTCTTTTGTAGTACGTCTCATAGTTTCTGTTCACTTTCTAAAATGGCAGAGAATTTTTACTATTCCTCTACTCATTCTTTCTCCTTATTTACTTCTATACTCACAACACCAACCAACTTACTGTTCTGTACCCCACATTCTCTTTTATCTTACTTTTTATACTCACAGCACTTACATCACTTCCACCATTTCTTAATCTCTGTGTAAATGGAAAGGTAAACATATGCTCTGGAACAAAGGTAGTATTATATTGAAATATATCATTAAAAATATTTTTGATGATACTTCATAATATTTGTTAGATTTCTATTAACATTACTCTATCTTTATGAAATGTTTTTATTAACATTATCAAAGAAGAAGTATAAAATTTTGAATTTATTGCAAAATTGACATTCGTACTTTCAGTTTTCATCAATTTGACTTACTAACTTTTGAAACATCAAATGTGACTTGCGTGCTTAAGATCTTAAAAATTTTGAGACCATTTTTTTAACACCCGTTAAAAACATAACGGGACACTCCATGTATGCGTAAAAGTGGACCCCATTCTGAATCAACGATGGACAAAAATATCCCTAAATAAGTCACCAATTCCAAACCTACCCCTCTGTATTCTCCATATCTACCTGCTTTCTTTCTCTACCACTTTCCTTATGGCTTATACTCCCACCGTTTCTACTTAGTGTGTGAACCAAAATTTTAGGCACACAAATTAAGAAAAAGTAAGAGATAAATAATAGAAGGAGGTGTTTGTGAGTATGAAAAATTAAATATGAGAGAGAATGAGTGGGAGAAATAGTAAGTTGATTAATGTTGTGAGTGTAAAAGTAAAGTAGGAGAGAGAATGAGCTGAAGGAATAGTAAAGATTCTTTGCTATTTTTGGGCAGTTCGCACTAACGTGGGTCGGACGGAAAAAAAAATAAGTTCACACTAAGACTAAGTATTTCCTATCAAATGGCATCCCCAATATTTCAACTTACGACAACGATGGAGAAAAATATGGTATCGGCGGCGAAGAAGAGACTGATGGAAGCCGGAGAGTCTATTCGATTTTGTCCATCAATGTAGATTTTCAACAACACCCCTCCATCGGACAATATCTGTTCGAATCGCTGGACAATTTCTTCTCCGTCGTCCGGATCAATCGTCCATTTCTCTCACTTTTTGGTCCGCATTCTGCCTGGATCTATTCAATTCTCCAGACAGACGTCTTCGATTTAAACTTCTCCTTGGCTCTCTGGTGATTTCGAGTTCACCACTTGCGATGGCTCTATATTTCGATGCAAGATTTGATGGATATCTAAGCTTCTTTGTTGAACCCTTACGATATACTCCCTCCGTTTCATGTGAATTGAGACTAAAAAAAAAGCACAATAATTAAGAGAAAGTAGTGAATGTGGGGTGGAAAATGAGGAGAGAGAATGAGTGGGGTAAATAGTAATGTTGGTTGGATAAAATGAGTGGTGGAAAATGAAGAGAGAGAATTAGTGGGTTAAATGGGTGGGGTTGGGTGAATATAAAATATTAAAAAGTTTGTCATTTTGGGCAGTCTCAATTGAGGTGAAACGGACGAAAAAAGAAATAAGTCTCAATTCACATGAAACGGAGGGAGTACTCCCTCTTTAACTTACAAAAAATGAGTTTGACACATTAATTAAGGAAAAAGTGAAAAAGTTGATATGTTGTGAGTGTAGATGGTTGGGTGGGAGAGAGAAAGTGGGATGAAGAATATTTAGTGGATAGTTGTTGTAAGTATGACAAGTGGGTCCCACCATTTTAAAAGTATTAAAACATTTCCATTTTAGGATTTTGTAAGTTAAAGTGGGACAACCAAATGAGTAATTTTTGTAGATTAAAGAGGGACGGAGGCAGTAGTAGTGAAATGCTACTACCTCCGTTTCATGTGATTTGAGATCAAAAAATTTGGCACACAAATTAAGAAAAAAATAAGAGAGAAATAGTGGGAGAATGTGTTTGTGAGTATGAAAAATTAAATAGTTGAGAGAATTAGTGGGTTGAATAGTAAGTTGATTGGTGTTGTGAGTAAAGTAAAGTATGAGAGAAAATGAGTGGAAAATATTGTAAAGATTCTTTACCATTTTGGGCAGTCTCAAATCACTTGGAACATACGAAAAAAGAAATTAGTCTCAAGTAACATGAAACGGAAGAAGTACTTGTAATAGCTAGTCTGTAACATTCACCATTAAATTTGATGCTTATCTGAAGGAAAAGTAAATTCAATTGTTAATGAGGTCTACGCATTTTTAATTTCATTGTTATCTTTCATATTTGAAATTTTCCATGGATAGTGTAACTGTAATGGTGTTCACGAAACTGATCTTAGTAGGTGGTTGAGGGGAGATTTTGTATGGTGCTGGAGATGGGAGATGGTGTTGAAGTTTAATCTTGACTAGTTTAGATTGTTCTAGAGAAATGTTTTGGTTCAAGGTACTTTATCTTGGTACATGCTTCGCTTCGTAATACCAAGACTCAAGAGTCATTCTAGATAAGTATTGTCTTTTTTGTTTTCTAGTTTTTGTTTATTGTTTTTCTAAGTCTTGTAAGCCTATAAATAGGCGAGTTATCCTAGTCTTAAAGTGTGTCAAGTAAATTCAGATTTCATAGTAAAAGTTCTTTTTCATATTTATCCTCTCGCTCTTTATATTTTAGTTTTATCCAACAGTGTCATCATAGTCCACAAGGGCGGCCATGAGCAGTGGTACTAATGATAGTAAAAGTTCTTCTTCATTGTTTTTCTAAGTCTTATAAACCTATAAATAGGTAAGTCATCCTAGTCTCAAAGTGTGTCAAGTAAATTCAGATTTCACAGTAAAAGTTATTCTCCATATTTATCCTCCTAATCTCTATATTTTTAAGTTTTATCCAACAGTTGCACCAGAGTCCACAATGGCGGCCATGAACGTTGCTTCTCATGAGCCATCTGTCATCTCTTCTACAAGGTCCATTACACGTGCAGGCCCAACGGCTAACGATGTTGCTCCGCGCCACCCGATTGATAAGACCACGTTGTAAGCCTTGGCAAAGTCCAGCTACACGTGAGGGAGCGTGTAAGAGACAATTATCCCACGTCTACTAAAAAGAGAAACCATTATATAAATTTGAGGAGTTATTCCTCTTAGAATCAATTGGTTTTAAGGTGGAACCTCCAACATAGTCCATCGACCCAATCCAACTCATACTCACACTTAGGTCTCTCCCTGCTTCTGACCTCATCTCTAATTCTAAGAGGGATTACAGAGTCAGCAAAATATGGTAGTATGATTTTTACGCATAATTGAAGTGTCCCGCTATTTTATAACACGTGTTAAAATAGTGGTCTCAAATTTGATTTTTCAAAGTTTGCAAATAAAATTGAAAACATACATCAATTTTGCAATAAACTCATTGACCGCTTTTTATTCGAGGCAATGCTAGAGACACATTTTTTTTTATATAAAATAAAGTAACGATTTTAAAGTTGAAAACATAAATCGATTTTTTGTGACTTTATATTTACCATTTTATGGGTGTTGTTGTACACACCCGGAAAACTTATGAATACACCTGTAGAATGCTTGAAATTTTAGATGGTACAACACTATACTGCATTGTTACGGGTGTATTCATTTAGGGGTGTGTATAACAAAACCCCCCCATGTTATTCGACCTGTAAGGAGTAGATAGAAGACTGCATCCTGCCAGTTTCGTTGTTCGTATCCGCCGAGTTCTTACAGTCTAAGCGGGAGTTTCAAAATTTTTGAAAACCACTTAGAAAAGAAGAGAGAAATCAAGAAGGGGTTTTTTGTACACACTTCACCTCCAACCTCCAACAATGGCGATGGAAGATGCCATTTTCCAAATCGTCTCAGAGCTCGAAACCCACGACTCAAATTCCCAAACACCCATTTCGCAACAATCCCTATACTCTCTCCAATCCATCCTTGACTACACTCTCAACAAGAATGATCCAATCGAAATCGAAAACCTATCCGACGAATTGTCGGCCAAGAATCTCTCTATCTCCTCCCTCCTCCCTCCACTCGCCGCCGCAATGGATTCAAGCCCCACCCATATCTCTCTCCTCGCAACTAATGTCTACCTTTCATTGCTTCTCACCCCTAATTGTCCGGTTTTCTCTCTCTTCACTCCCATGGCATTTCTCTCTCTCCTCCGCTCAATTCGTCGGTCTTTCAAGAATCCAAATGTGGCGGCTAATGGGTCGGCTAGTAATGTAAAGAAGAAACGAGCAGGGAAGGGCAGGAATCGAGGTAGAGAGGTTGAAGATGGGGAAGGGGAAGGATTTGATGTTAGGGTTTTGTTTTGTGTGCTTGAAAGGTTGGAACTTGTACTTGGGTTGGTTCATTTGGATAGGTTTCCTGATAGTTTGAAGTCATTGGTACAAACTGTGGCAGAAATTCCTGTATTAGGGCTTGAATTTTGTCGGGATTCGGGGGTTTATACAAAATTATGTGATTTATGTTCTCGGGTTTTGAATGAGTTGTTGAAAGCTGAGCATGGTGATCCAGCAATGACAGCAGCTGAGGTATTGAAATCTTTGACTCCATTGATTCTTTTAGTTAAGTCACAGGCACGGAGTTTTGCTTTAGGTTTTGTGATGAAGAAAATGATGGGAATGGGCAAGAATTCTGATGAGATACGTAAGGCGATTGTGAATTTTCCAAAGTATTTGGTTTTGAAGGCACCGGAGAGATCAGAGCCTCGTGCTTCAGCTGTGGAGGTGATAATGGAGGTAGTTAAAGGTATGGAGCATGATGATCAAGTTGGGTTTGCTGATTATGTGGTTAAAATGAGTCAAGGTAAAGCACAACTTAGGCTGTTAGCTGTGGACCTTGTTCCAGTGCTAATAATGTCTCTAAAAGATCCATTAGGAGTGAATTTGGAAAGTGGGGACGGAAATTCGTGGGGGTTTAGGTGCTTAGAAGCCTTATTTCTAAGATGTTCTGATTCTACTGCAGGGATTCGTGCACGGGCACTGACTAATTTGGCTCAGTTGGTGGGCTTTTTACTAGGAAACGATAAGAATACGGTAGTGTTGAAGGAGTTTCATGGGGCTTGGTAATGCGGGTGAAGGTAGGATGAATGATATTTTAAGAAAACGGTGTATGGATGAGAAGGCAGCAGTTAGGAAGGCGGCACTTCTTCTAATATCCAAGTTGACTGCTCTTTTAGGCGGTGCAGTTGATGAAACTTTGCTCAAGATTATGGGCATGGGTTGTTCTGATCCACTTGTTAGCATAAGGAAAGCGGCAATTTCAGCCATATCAGAGGTTAAATTACTTTCTATAACAGTTTGATCCTCCTTTGCATTACTTTGACTTATTTCCTTCACGTTGTTAATTTACTTTTTTTTAACATATAATGCTTGTCAATAATTCTGTACCTAGGAACCAAACATGCTAACTTTATTGTGTTATATTGGACTCTTTGGTGGGTTTGTAGGCCTTCAGAATGTTCTGGGATGACAATGTAACGAAGGAGTGGCTACATTCTGTTCCTCATTTAATAACTGATAATGAGTCCAGCATTCAAGAAGAATGCGAAAACTTGTTTCTAGAACTGATCTTAGACCGGGTATCAAGAGCTGGATCTAGTGATTTATCGCGTAAAGAATCTATTCCTCGTGATTCAAATGGTGGGGCAAATAATTTTGAAAAAGATATTGAGATGTTATTTCCAGAGGGAGTTTTGGGTCTGTTGAGAGAAATTTGTGATGGTGACGTGGCACCTTGGGTGAAAAAGATTTGCACAAATTTGGGAAAGAAGAAAAAACTCAAGCCCAAGATGGCATTTGCACTTCAGAACATCATCAAGAAGTCAGAGTCTTTGTGGTTGAGCCACTCGATGCCAATCGAGAAGTGGACAGCACCTCCCGGTGCTTGGTTCCTCCTATCGGAAGTTTCAGCATTCTTATCGAAATCAGTGGAGTGGAATTTCTTCATCATCATTGGCAGCTTCTTGATTCGCATGAGTTTATTGACCATGTCAAAAGTCCAATTAAAGAAGGAAATTCAAGTGAAGAAGTTGGGCTAGAATCTAACTCTGTTGATTGGGCTGGTGATCGTGTGTTTCTATTGCAAACAATCTCTAACGTCTCTGTGGAGCTCCCTCCTGAACCTGCAGCAGATTTGGCTCATAATTTGCTCAAACGTATTGAAGAGTTTAACATGCACTCAACAGAGGTATCAATTATATGTGTCATCTTATAGTACATAAATAGTACACCCTCCTTCCCAAAATAAATGTTGCGCCTTGACCTTTTTGGTCAACTTAATTGAACTTTGACCAAAGATTGATGATAATTTAATAACCTTCATAAAATTTTATTTTGTGTTATCAACGCTTCATAAAGATACTATCTTTCATGAAAATGATTAGATTTTAGTAACTTTTTACAATTAAGTTGACCAAAAAAGTCAAGATGTGACATTTATTATGGGACGGAGGGAGTACATAGTTGTCATATTCGTAGATTCTATAACTATGGATTTTTAGCTTAAAAACATTTTTCATTCTGGAAAACTTGGCTACAGGTTAATGCTCATGTAAAGGCACTACGAACATTGTGCAAAAGAAAGGCGTTAAGTCCTGAAGAAGCTGATTCCCTAGTTATGAAATGGGTAAATCAACTTCTGTCAAAATCTTCCCATATTCTTGAAACTTACATGACCAAGAACTCAGAAGAAAGTAAGGAAAGAGGCTTTTTAACACCTTTGAGTGGAAGTCAGAAGGGTAAAGGAGTAGCAGAAACCGCGGGCAAATTGTTAGCACAAACAATTACTGCTGTCTACACCATTGGATCATTGGTTATTGTCTGCCCTTCAGCTAATTTGAAAGCCATAATTCCAGTGTTGCACAATATTATCACTTCGGGAAGTTCTAACCTGAAATCTAAAAAGTTAGTGGGCCCTACAATATCTGTTAAGCAGATAGCTCCGTCCCTGTACATTCAAGCTTGGATAACAATGGGCAAGATCTGCCTTGCTGATGGGAAACTTGCAAAGCGCTATATTCCTCTTTTCGTGCAGGTTTGTTTTTATCATATCATATATAATCTGTAAATAGACATCTCAATGGGATCTTAAACATATAAAGACAGCTAGAATTTTAGTTTATCTTTTATTTGTTCAATTTTTACCTGACTATTTATCGGTACATAAATTTACTGTGTAGGAGCTGGAAAAGAGTGAGAGTGCAGCACTTCGCAATAACATTGTTGTAATGATGGCAGATTTTTGTGTACGATATACTGCTCTGGTTGATTGGTGAGGCCCATTTTTTCTTTGTGAACTAGAACTGAATCTTGAATATTTTCTATTATCTTCTCTTTTTTATTTTTATTTTTGCTTTTACGTCAACAGTTATATATCAAAAATCACGAAGTGTCTCCGGGATCCTTGCGAAGTTGTGAGAAGACAAACATTTACACTACTCTCCAGATTATTACAGAGGGACTATGTGAAGTGGAGAGGAGTACTTTTTCTTCGGTTTCTATTATCGCTCGTTGATGAATCAGAAAAAATAAAACAGCTAGCTGATTTCCTTTTCGGGAATATATTGAAAGGTTAAAACTCTTTCACAATTTCGTTGTTTGTGTTATTCTAGAAAATTTGTTATGCTTATTGAACTCTTTCTGCCTACTTATTTCAGTCAAGGCACCACTTTTAGCTTATAACAGTTTTGTTGAAGCCATTTTCGTTCTGAATGACTGCAATGCCCATACTGGACATAGCAATACGCAGAGTTCCAAGTCTGAACGTAGACTATTTTCCATTAGGTAAGTATTATAAAGGACTAGTTTACCGTTACAATAAATGTGACAAATGGCTTCTATATTAGGAGTATTTATTTATTTTTTCAAAATATATGTTGATTTTATTTTTTTTTTTTTAAAATTTTCATTTATAGAGGAAATGATGAAAATTCAAGGTCTCAGAGAATGCACATCTATGTATCCTTGTTGAAACAAATGGCTCCCGAGCATCTTTTAGCTACGTTTGCAAAAGTATGTGCAGAAATCCTTGCTTCTGCATCCGATGGTATGCTCAATCTAGAGGATCCTACCGGGCAGTCAGTTCTGCAGGTATTTTTTTTGTTTTTAAAACTTTTTTCAACATCTCACATTTTTATTGTTTTCTCACTTCATTGATGAATTTAAATGGCGATTCATGTTAGCGGACCCCATATCATTGTAGGATTTAGGCTTTGTTATTGTTGTTGTTATATTTCTCTCTGTGTGTGTGTTTTCCTTTTCTACTAAATCTGTCCCTAAATGAATGTCTATTTTCAAGAATTTGTCCCAAACTGAATGTCTTTTTTTTTAAAAAAAAAAAAACTTTGTTCCTAAATGTTTATTTACCATTTTTTTCCACTAGTCTCTTTATACTCACTCTGTCCCACTTCACTTGAGACCTAAGAGGTGGGCACAATCACTAAGGAAAAGGAATAAAGTAAAGAAAATGTGGTAGAAAATGAAGAGATAGAATGAGTGGGGTAAATAGTAGTGTTGGTTGAATAAATTGAGTGGTTGAAAATGAAAAGAAAGAATGAGTGGTGGGGTAGTTTGAATATAAAATAATAAAAAGATGGCTATTTTGGGGAGTCTCAAGTGAAGTGGGACAGGCCAAAATGGAAATAAGTCTCATGTGAGGTGGGACGGAGGGAGTACTTGTAAAAATAAATGTTTGGAAAGTAGAGATCTTCCAAACGCCTCTTACATTAAAATTTGGACATTCATTTAGGGACAGAGAGAGCAAGTATTTGAGAAAATTTTGGCGGAAACTAGTTTCTCCATAAGTTATAAAAAGTCCTGTGTTTTTATAGGGTTTAAGGTTTAGGGTTTAGGGTTTTAGGTTTGGGGTTTAAGAGTTAAAAACAAGACTTTTTATAACTTATGAAGGAACTAGTTTCCTCCAAAACGTACTCTAAGTATTTTCATGTCGCTCTTTTTGTATATTACATGACATTTATACCCCCCCCCCCTCCTCGGAAACCAAACAGGATGCATTTCAGATCCTATCTTGTAAAGAAATCCGAATCCAAACAAATCGCGGACCATCAGCAGAATCAACAGAAATGGATGAAGAACTAACCGACAGTAGTGGATCAGCTGCAAATGCCATAAGAGGAAGAGTAATAACCCAAGCAGTGAAAAAGGGTTAATCCAAAACACAATCCCAATATTCATAGAACTAAAACGTCTACTCGAGAACAAAAACAGCCCTCTAACCGGGTCCCTCATGGAATGCCTAAGAGTCCTCCTAAAAGACTACAAGAATGAGATCGATGACATTTTAGTAGCAGACAAACAGCTTCAGAAAGAACTTGTCTACGACATGCAAAAGTACGAGTCAATGAAAGCAAAGTCAACAGCTACCGAGGCAGTTGCTACAATGCAAAGGGAAGAAAGTTATCGGTCTCCTGCTGAAAAGGGTAAGTTTGTAAATTCACAGAATAGTAAATTTGTTGAGAAATTGCAGAAGACGAACTCGAAAGTGGCTTCAGCTGTGGCTGATGCTATGGCTGAGGTAACGGCTCGGTCTGTGCTCAGGGAAGTGAATGAAGGGGTAATGACACCGCCGTTGAGTGCTATGAGTGTGCCTAAAGTTAAGTCTTGTATGGGAGGGGCGGTTTCGGGTGGGGACCGGCCGGCGGCTTTGCTTGAATCTTTGAGGAGGAGACAGTCTTTTGATTCTGATGATGAAAACTGATTTTTACTTCTGTAATATTTGATACCTTTTTTTTTTTTTTCCCAGAATTTGGTAGCTTGTGTTGTAAGTGTAAATATGTACTCCACATTTCAACTCCCCATGACTCAAATATGTTTATGTTTCTTTTAGTAAAAGTTCTTAATTGTACTCTTCCTCCTAAATTATACCAATACTACCTAAACCAGTGGATGTGTGTGTGTGTGTGTGTGTGTTAGGTCACCTAACACACACATTTAAGTTACATTTAAGTTAGGTGGTTTATGTTTTATAATTGGAGAAACATTTAAGTTACAAAATAAAGATACAGTAATTTAATAAAAGTTATTCCCTCCGTCTTTAGAGTATAGGTCCACCCTCTCATTCGTACGGAGATTAAAAAGTGGTGGAAGTGATGTAAGTGTTGTGAGTATGAAAAATAAAGTATGAGAGATAATGAGTGAGAGGAATATTAAGTTATTTGGTGTTGGGATTATAAAAGTATAAGTAAGTGGGAGAATGAGTGAGAGGAATAATTAAAATTCTTTGTCATTTTAGGAAGTGGACATATGTTTTTGGCAGGCTAAAAACTAAAAATGAAAGGTGGATATATACTCTGGATTCCTGGAACATAAGGAGTATTTGTTGAGATAGTTTAAGTTGTTGTACACACTCTACTTCGTACAATATTAAATATTACAGTTGACTTATTAATGATATTAAAGAATGTGTTTTACTTGTTTATACAATGCTTGTACAATGGTGTGATTGCAGTATTGCACCAAGTATGTTTCTTAATATAAAAACACGAGAATTGTTTGTAACGAAAAAAGAAAATGAAAGTAAAATATTTATTGTGATCGAAAGAGTGAGTATTATTTTGTGACAAGAAATACACTGTAAATAGAAATCAAATGATAGAGTATTCGTTTGTTCTAAAATAGATGTTCAAAAGTTGCAAGAATAAGTAAATTTCATTCTCTGTTAAGTACTCCGTCCGTCCGTCACATATTGATATTGATATTGATATTGATATTGATATTGATATTGATATTGATATTGATACTAGTATTTTAGTAGTGTGTATCTAGCAAATTTAAATGTTTATTGTAATTATTTATTTATTTTTCTTTTGTAAATCTTTTGTTGAAGTTCAATCAAATAAACAACTAAATATGGGACTATTTTATACGTTTATAATTATCTTATGTCTTTTGGGGTAGTTTGGAAGAATAAATAATAAACGACACATACGAAAGAAAAAGAGTTAATGACAATTTACGGCCTGAACTCCAGGGGGTGCGTCTAAAAGGGGTCTGGTTTTTTTTTCTCGCTAGATCAGGGCTCAATATCTAAATTTTTCGCCAGTTAAGAGATTTTTGACGGAAATCGTTAGAAAGTCAGTTAAGTGGATGTGCCGAGCACGTGATCGACTAAATGGACGAGTTTGTAATGATATTAGTTAGTAAGGGTTTTAGTGAAATTTTTGAAACTTAGAGGGTTTAACAATGAAATAAATATTTTTTCTAAATAATCAAGTATATAATAAAATAAGTAATTATCATATATAAAATAAATTTATTAAAAAAATCAAAATTATTAAACAAATTAATCTAATAGCTATATTAAATATAAAAGGATTTAGATTATTTCTAAATAATAAATTTAAAATAAAGAAAATTATAAATAAATTTAAATTTTATTCTATGAACATAATAAATTACTTTTTACATTCACCAAATTTAAAACAACATAAAGTAATTATCACTATTTACAATGGAAAGCTTTTATTATTATTTTATTAGTAAGACCCACTCGAAATAGGACATCCCAAAATGGAAAGCTTTTATTACTTTTTTATTAGTAGGACACACTTGTCATACTCACAACAACTTTTCATTTATTATTTCCCACCGACTTTCTCTCTCCTTCATAATCACAACACCTACTTTTCAAACAACTTTTATAATAAAAGATTATTATTGCTTAATCCCCGTGTCGGGACCAAGAATCCTATTTCGAATGAGACGGAGGGAGTATATAGTATGTGAACTACCTTGTTTGATTAAAAAAAAAAAAGAAAAGAAAAAGAATAAAAAAAAATGAAAAAAAAACCCAACTTCATCCCTACCAATCTGCCCCTTCCCAGACTCCCCTACCCAACCCAGCAACCCTTGCCCCCTCTCAACTAAATCCCTCCATAGATGCCTCAATCTCAACTCCATTATCTCTCCTACATGACCAAGACAAACATAAAGATTTAAGCCATGACGACATTTAATAGCAAGGTATAAACCATCACATTTCGTGATGTAAAACAGAGGTTGCAGCGGAATAATAATAAAAGTAAAAGGATAGCAATTAATCGAATAAACGAATTAATTGACCCAATTCGAATCCACGAATTAGGGTTTGGAAAGAACAACAATAATAATGATGAATATCTTGAAGGAACGAAGGAATCCACCTTCAACAAACCAATTAAGGTTTCAATGGTTAAAAACCACAAAGATGCACGAAGCAAACTTTATAAAATATCAAAGACAAAAACATGTTCAATACCATGAAAGAAAAGAGTATTTAAAGGCTAGACATAATTAAAACCCTAATCTAAAAAGGACTCATAGTAGTTTACCAAAAATACCCAAATAATAAACCAAAAAGGAGTTCTGAAAATAATCAATTTCCTGGGCGGAATGTCTTGCACGGCCGTGCCCTAAATCTGGCACGGTCGTGCCATTGTTGTCGAGCTATGCCGTCTTTCTTCACAAATTGTGCACGGCCGAGTCTTGAACTTCGCGCGGCCGAGCAAAGCTGGGTCCGACCGGGTTCTTTCTCAGGTCCGGGCGGATCTACACTCCTGGGCGACTTCTTCTTCTTACTTCGAGATACATCATTTCGGGAAATACTAACCTTCTAGAGATGTTATGGAGTTTTCAAGCTGGTGATTTTCATCGAGGGACGGAGATTCGGGCAATGTTGAAGCTGGTAGCTCTGCATCAATGGGATTTGGGTTTGATCCCAAATGAAATGATTTAATTGATTCTTCCCCATCCATTATTCCCCCAAAAATCTCCATCTCCGTTTAATCTGGGTTGGATTTTATGGAAAAAACAAAACTCATTCTCTCACTCTCACTCTCCTTCATCAAAAAAGAAATGTAGCAGTTGAAAGAAAAAAAACGCCTCATGAGTGGAGGGATGGCCGGAGGTGGGGAAAGGGAGATGGTGGCCGGAGGTGTGGAGTGGATCTGAGGGAAGAGGAGGCCGGAGGGGGTTGTGTTTTGGGGCACGATCAAACCAGATCTTGAGTCTCTCTCCCTCCAAGCGACTTCGCCGGAGAAGAAGGTAAATGGGCACCGGAGGTGTCGCCGGAGGTTTCTCCGGTTACCGGTGAGGATTAGAGAGAGAAAATAGAGAGAGAAATTGTCTGTATTGGTTTAATCCCATTATTATTTTGGCCCCTTTAGTTTCACAATGTGCATTAGAACCTTAGTTTGTATATATAAATTACAAATCCATTCATTTAGTCGATCGCGTGCCATGCACATGGCACTTAACTAACTTTTCTAACGATTTCCGTCAAAAAGCCCTTAACTGGCGAAAAATTTAGATATTGAGCCCTGAACTAGCGAAAAAAAAACCCAGGCCCCTTTTAGACGCACCCCCTGGAGTTCAGGCCCTAAATTGTCATTAACCCAAAGAAAAAAAGAAGAAGGAAAACATAAAAAAACTAAAAATGAAAAATGAAAAAAAAATAAAAAAAAAATTTGTACTCCGTAGTACTCTCTCTGGCTCAAACTAAAGTTTTTACTTTCCATTTTCAGAAAATTTTGGGAGAAACTAGTTCCTCCTCCATAAGTTATAAAAAGTCCTGTTTTTTTAGGGTTTAAGGTTTAAGATTTAGGGTTTACGGTTTAGGGTTTAAGGGTAATACTAATATTAAAACGTGGACTTTTTATAATTTATGAAAAAACTAGCTTCCCCAAAAATATATTCTTCCATTTTTGTTTGTCCTGTACTAATGTTTTAGTTGTTTTATTACTTAAAATGGATAATAGTTCTACTTGTCATTGTGGCAACAAAATCTCTCTATCCATTTTGCTCTCCAACTTTACTTTTCATACTTACAACATTTATTTTTTATCTTCGTGTGTAAAGTAAAAAAAAACCTTAATCCGGTACGGATTACTCCGTATTCACTAAACTATTGTGCCACACTTGGCTTGATCGAGTGGTACTGTCTAATCTCACCTTGGTCATTTTCCCCCCTTGAGATATCTTCCCCTCTGTGCTTCAGATTTCAATTCTTTTATCTGGTAATTCATCCTCTTCCCGATTTATTCTACAATGCACAAACACAAATTTATGCCCAATTTTGATTTTACCGTAATATAGACTTCTTCGTTTTTATATTTCCATTTTATACCAAACATTTTTTTTATCTTTTTTTTGAAATATTTTCGTTATGAGTAATCTTTTTCCTGTAATGGTGAATCATCGATTTGGGTTTGCTTTATTTAAGTTTATACGAATTTTAATTTGCGGTTCATGGCTTGTTTCCTGTTTGATCATTGAAAGAATTAATTTAATTTAATATTTCTAGGGTTCCTTGCGAGTTTAATTGTGAAGTTTGAAACTGTTTCAAGGATAGTTCTTCTTTGATTATTGAATGAATTGAGCTTTAAACTGTTTAGTTAGTTCAGTAATTGTCAGATGGATAAAACTCTGATACATACATACATACATACATACATTCATACATTCATTCATACTCACTCAGTCCCACTCGAATTAGGACAAATTTCCATTTTGGGTGTCCCATTCAAATTAGGACAACCCAAAAATGGAAGTACTTTATTTAATGCGACCCACATTTACACTCACAACAACTTTCCACTCATTATTATCTACCCCACTTTCTCTCTCCTACTTCACTTTTCATACTCACAACACCTACTCCACTAACACTTTTTCTTTAATCCCCGTGCCCAACCCAAAAATCCTAATTCGGGTGGGACGAAGGGAGTAGATATTTATGTGTGTGTATATACTCCCTCCGGCTCCGTCCCATAATTATATGGAAAAATTTCTATTTTATGCTAGGCGTCCTATTAATAAGTTACATTTTCTTAAACTGGTAAAGAATCTTTACTATTCCTCCCACTGATTCTCTCTGCTACTTACTTTTATACTCACAACACCAATCAACCTACGATTTCCTACCATACTTTCTCTCTCCTACTCCACTTTTCACACTCACAACAATTACCCACTACTATTCATCCCTTAATTCCCGTGCAAAACCCATTTTGTCCACATAGTTATGGGACGGAGGGAGTATATGTGTGTTGCCTTTACATAAGGGCAACTCTGATGGTAGGTATCAAACGCAAATTTTGATACCTATGATGAATTACTAGCATCTCCAATGGTATTATCAATGGGTACCAAATTTGGTGTGGTACTAAGGAAGGTAGCAAATTTGCTACCTTGCTTAATACTACACCAATTTTTGATATCTATTATTAGTGTTTTAAATAATTGTTAAACATAGTGCAAAATATTTATCATGTTAATTAATTATCATGTTAAATTTTTAAATTTAAATATAAATATTTATTTAAATATTTTTTTTTGTTTTTATTTAGTTATTTACAAAATTATTTTTAAAATTTAAAACATAATTAATTCAAGTAATGATCATATATTGAAATTATTTATCATTTCAAAAATATTAATAAAGTTAATAACCATTAAAATTTAATTTGGTATCAAAGTTTTGATACCTATGATTGGAGATGATTTTTTGATACCATGTGAATAGTACCCATAGGTACCAAAATTTGATTTTGATACCTATGGAGCAAGGACCACCATTGGAGTTGCCCTAAGGAGAATTTAACAAGGAAGATGCATTTATAGTTACTTTTGGTTATGATCTCATTTGCTTGACTCTGACTTGAATAATTGTACTTGAGTTTTAAGGTTTCCTTGTGTTTTCCCAGTTGATGCAATTATGTTTTTTCTGACCAGATTTTATTCATTTATAATAGAATCAAAAAGCCATTAATATTTTTATTTTCTTTTTGCAAAGCTACATTCTAATTTGTATAACTTGATTGTGTTTGCTTTCGTCTGATACCCTCGTTTACATTGCTGCATTTTATAAGCTAAAACAGATATTGAATGATAAACTAATTTAATCAATAAGCTAATGCTTGGACTGTCGCTGTTGTTGCTCGTGCTTTCTTTCGTTCTGGGGCCTGGGCTGACCAGTTTGAAACTGAGCTTCAACGTTTCATATAATCAGTATGGAGAGCATAAACATACATGTAGGATATTTTTTTGTGCTACTTTACTTGAATGGATGTCTCTTTCGCATGAGACCGTTACTTACATCATTGCTTTTCATTTAGGTGGATGGAAATATGGGGCCTAAGGCTACATTTTTGACGTGTTGTCCCTTCAGTTTTGTGATTGATGGTAGCTGTGTTCGTGATTTGTAAAGACGTTTGGTGTTGAATACTAGGGTTTGTTTGAGTTGAGCAACTTTCATTTTGTACTGGGACTGTTTAATTAGTATGGAAAGTAATAAGGATGAAGCTTTAAGATGTATTGGTATTGCCAAAGATGCAATTGCATCTGGTAATAAGCAGCTTGCTCTGAAGTTTATTGGCATAGCACAACGGCTTAACAACAGTTTATCTGTAGATGATCTTTTGGCTGCTTGTGAAAATATTGATTCTTCAAAGCCAGGTCCATCAAGTGGTGACAATCATGTTCATACCACTGCAGATAACAATGTAAAAGACAAAATCTCCGATTCTATGAATGGAGAGCCTAACTATACAGAAGAACACGTTCAGTTGATAAGGCAAATTAGAAGAAATAAGGATTATTATGAGATACTTGGGCTGGAGAAGAGATGTTCTGTTGAGGAGATTAGGAAAGCGTATAGGAAGTTGTCATTGAAAGTTCATCCTGACAAGAACAAGGCACCGGGTTCTGAGGAGGCATTCAAGAAAGTTTGTAAAGCGTTCAAGTGTTTGAGTGATAATGACTCGAGGCGAGAGTATGATCAGACTGGTTTGGCGGAGGGATATGAATATAACCAACAGTATAATACCAGACCAAGAAGAAGGAGAGCTGGCCAGAGCATGTTTGAAGAGGAATTTGATCCTAATGAGATCTTTAGGTCGTTTTTTGGTCAGTCTGACATGTTTCGTAATGCTCATGTTTATAGAACTAGACGTGCAGCAAGCCAACCAAGGGAGGATGTAGGTGGGACCGGGCCTAATCTGATGCTACTTCTTCAGTTATTGCCATTTTTACTGATTATTTTGCTTGCTTATCTGCCATTTTCGGAGCCCGATTATTCCTTGCAGAGGAATTATACGTATCAGTATCGGAAGATGACTCAAGAACATATGGTGGAGTTCTTTGTAAAATCAGCTGAGTTTGATGAGAAATATCCTCTTGGCAGTCCTTCACGAGCAAATATTGAGACCAACGTTATTAGGGATTTTACAAATATGCTTGGCCGCTATTGTCATGTGGAACTACAGAGACGTTCATGGAACAGATTCTTGCCAACTCCTCACTGTGACAAGTTGCAAAGCTTTGGACTAGCATGAAGGTTGGTTTCTATTTTCTCAGTGTTTACTATTTTGCTATTGATATTTGGATAGTCTCTTTGTGTGGTTTATTTTATTGGGTTTATGATTCGTATTGATTTCCTTTTAACTTATCTTCTGCTATGATTCTAATTTCTGGTTTCGTGAGGTGCAGTAAATCACACACGTCTTACTTTTCAACATCAGTCATTTATATCATATTTTTTTTTTTTTTTAAAGAAGTAAAGGCCAATGCCTGAAAGATTAACCCTCATATATAATTGACACCGAAACAATGAGTAGTTTAAGCCTCACTTTGTTGGAAAACCAAAAATTTATCTTTTGTCATGTCACAACTGGGCCCATGGTGCTTTTGAGCCTTTTGTCTACCATTTAGCTGCCTAAGCTTAACTCTATCCTAAGCTATTACTTACTTTTTGCATTGTTGATGAATTTTGGAACATTTTATCCTAGCTAGTGTGTAATTATATACTCCCTCCGTTCCAAGGAAGTTGCAACATTTTGCCATTTAGGGTATTTCACAAAAAGTTGCAACAATCCAAAAATGGAAGCTTTTTATTACTTTTATAATCCTCCACTCATTCTCTTTCCACCCTCACTAATTCTCTCTCTTCCTCTCTACCTTTCATTCTTAATATAATATTATATCCTTAATTTCCCAACTCCAAAGTAAATGTTTCAACTTACCTGGAACGGAGTATATATATATATATATATATAACAGAATTATGTTCATAAATTTTGATACAGAAGCTATCATTTTATTTAGTTACCGTTTGCATTTCTTTTCTTTTTAATGTCGGGTGTGTCACTTTACAAAACGGTATTACAAACAAGTGCCACGTAGGCACTTGATAAATGCTACTCAAAAAAAAACTTTCACATTTGATGGGCTCATTTGATGTTGTTAACATTTAGGTCCAACTTGCTTTATAAGTGGTTATGTTTAGATCTAGAAAATCAATCTCTCCGTCCCAAAATGAGTGCATTTTTTTGGTGAAGTCGCTAAATCTACCCTTGTTTATCGAATTGTTCTAGTTTGCATTTGTATTGTAATGGGCTGGCCTTAGGTCATTGTAGCCCTAGGCAATGACCACTTAAACCATGAAACACCCACAACTCTTGTACAGTTCAGTTCAGTAAGCACGGTAGAGATTTAGATGATAATACTAATACTCCCTCTATCCCAGAAAGATAGTCCACTTTGGATTTTTGACGGTCAACACATGTGAACTTTGACCAAAGATTATTATCAATCTAATCATCCCAATGAAATTTTTAAATTTGTCATTGATAAATCACTTGATGAATTAATCAATAACAAGTTTTAGAATTTCACAAGGATTGTTAGATTGACATTTATATTTAGTCAAAATTCACTTGTATTGACCATCAAAAGTCAAAAGTGGACCATTTTCTGGGACGGAGGGAGTGTAAATGGATTCAATGATTATTATTCCACAATCATATCAAATACAATACTATAAGGTGAAATTACCTCAATAATTTTTTTTCAAGAATTTTAACTTGATAAAGAAATAGAGAACCAAAATAGTTATTTGTACCATTAGTAGACTATAATTTCTCAAGTGCCTATATCGCTTTTTAAAGATCAAAAGCAAAACGGTGAATTTTTACTGACCTCGATCATAACGATAAACAATGGAAACATAACCACAAGGAAGAATTTATAATTCTGGTAATACCAAGCGGACAACTACAATTCATAAACAAAGAATTTAAAAATTTGTAATTGTGCATGTAGTATGAAGGTGAATTAATGGCACTTACATTTACAGGCCCAAGGCATAAGCCACTAAGGCTATACTCTTTGATTTGAGACTTTTCATTTTGAGCCACCGTATGTCCGTATATCTAAACATATGTAATAGAATGTAGGGCCCTAGGGACAGGTGTTATTGGGCTAATACTTAAGCCTGGGCCTGGGCCCCAAAAATATAATGATACACAGTGACCTCAATTTCTCTTAAGGCCCTAGGCATACGCCTATGCCTTGACCTGGGATTGAGTCATAAACCATACTAGCGGGATCATTAGGGTATTAATGTGCACTCTGTTACTAAAAGTGCTTAAAAGTCAACTTCCTTAATTTACTTTAATACTCCCTCCGTCTCAAATAGATATCGTTTTTGGTGTTTCACACATATTAAGAAATGTCATTAATGGATGTGAAGATGTCCCAAATACCCCTAAAGTAATTCAACTACCTAGGTAATTAAATGATTATGTAAAAGAGTAATTCACTATCATTATTAAGGGTATAATTGGTATAGAGCAATAAAAAACTTTGAAAATAGTGAAACGACAAGTATTTTGAGACAAAATTTAACTCCAAAACGACATCTATTTTGAGACGGAGGGAGTAACTAAAAATGGGCAATCGTTTTGGGGACAAAAGGAGTATTAGGTACTCATCCGTCCAATAAGGAGTGTCCTTTTCAACTTTTCTTAGAAATTAAGAAAGTTGACTTTTAAGCACTTTTAGTAGCAAATGTACGTAAGTACTCTTAATGTCGGTCTTTTAGTATTGGAAGCACACTTTGGGACATGATATATGGAAAATGTGAATTTACTAATATCCTTATTAATGGACACTCATTTTGAGATAAAGTCTTCTGGAAAATTAGCACTCATTTTGGACCGAGGGAGTAGTATTTCATTATGGCTCTCCTATTCATTTTGGTTTTGTTAAATTGGTAATTTAGGTTTTGGAATCAAGTTTTATTTGCCTATGTAGAGGCCTTCGACGTAATATATTAATTAGCTTATGCGTTCTAATTGATCGTAACTTTGTAAGCATCTTGGGTTTTCTTGGGTGATTGGTTTCATATCAAAACAGATGTTGAGGCTTAGATGAGTGGATTATTCCTTTGACATGTGATCACTCCTTATTACTCCCTCTGTCTCGAAAGTTAGTCCCTTTTTTTCGTTGTTACTACGAATGAACTTGAGCAATAATTTAGGCTACTTTTAATTATCTTAATGAGAATCTAAAAGTTGGTATTGATAGTATTTATAAAGTTGTATCAA
Source organism: Campanula takesimana (assembly GCA_026119855.1). Classification (NCBI taxonomy): domain Eukaryota; kingdom Viridiplantae; phylum Streptophyta; class Magnoliopsida; order Asterales; family Campanulaceae; genus Campanula; species Campanula takesimana. The sequence goes on along the minus strand of JAOWBW010000490.1, from coordinate 315,922 downwards.
TAACAAGTTGTAAATGTTCATTAGAATCATTAAAAGTAGCCTAAATTATTGCCCTAAGTTCATTCGTAGTAACAACGAATAAAGAGGGACCGACTTTCTGGTACAGATGGAGTATTAGTGAAAATCCGGCTTTAATCAAACATAGGCAGGAGAAACTAGATTTATCTAGTTCACTGCACAGATTGGATTGGTTTACCCCTATTCTTCCTGCGTCAAGATGAGTGCCTTTGTGTGTCTCTTGAAAGATTGGCTTGCATTAAGCATTCGCTGGTGGTGAATTACCCAAACTCAGCTATGTGCTTACAATTAAGAAAACAAAGCCAGGATTTGAATTGATAGGGGGACTTCAAAATAGTAAGAAATAGAATTATGATTTCTTTAATATATTCGTAAGTATTGATATAGTTCCTAATAATAGTTTAACAATTAACCAAAAAGAAAACAGTATCAGAACATATTTTTTTTTGTTTCCCACGTTTCCCTGAGCGCAAGAAAAGTTAACTGTTCTTGGGAGAAGTAATAGTTGAATTATTCCGCAACATCCCAGAAAACGTATAGGGAATAACCTATAGTTTGGGTGCAGGTGTGCGAAATACAAATGTTTTACTCCTTCAGTCCCACTTAAAGATGAGTGGTTTGATCAAACACGTAAATAAAGGAAAATGGTTGACAATAGTTTAATTCTCTAAGTTACCCCTGACGAGTCAAAACATTTGAATTCAAAACAAGGAGGCGGCATTTGATTTATACTGGGGAAAAAGAAGGTTAGTATAGTGAATTGGTTAAAAACTGTTTGGCTCAAAAAGAAAGTGAATCGTCAAGTGGGAGGACTATAAAAGCAATGCACGCCTCTTGGGGTGGGACGGAGCTAGTACTTTCAAACATTGGAAATGCTAGGCATCCCGAAATGTTAGTTACAACTTTGACTTTCAACTGATGTGTCACGTAATGTGATTTTTTGGTGATCAGGTTTAATATCAAACGCTACATATTGGCCGACAAATAACATCACTGTAATAGACATGTCATTTAGAAGTCAAAGTTAGAAAACTTTTCTTGGGAAACCTCGTACTTATCCAATTATTTTGCAACATCCCTAAAGCGAATAGAGAAATGACCATTAGTTTAGGACAATTTAGACGTATTTGACCATTAGTTTAGGACAATTTAGACGTATTTTACCATGCATAATTACATGATTACTAAGCTCAGATATAAGATTAGGAAACTTTGTGCCGTGCGCTTTATAGTATTTTGCAAGCAAGATTCAAAGCTGTATACTCCCTCCGCCCCACTTTAATCTTCAAAAATTGTCGTTTTAGGTGTCTCATTTTAATCTACATAATCTAATGATAGAAACTTTTTAATACTTTTTTTAAATAATGGGACCCACTTGTCATACTCACAACTTCTATCCACTTACTATTCTCTATCCCACTTTCGCTCTCCTACCCAACTATATGTATTCACAACACAACACCTTTTCAATCATTTCCTTAATTCTTGTGCCAAAACTCATCTTTGTAAATTTAAAGAGGGACGGAGGGAGTATGTTGATGCCAATATATTCCCGGACTTCATCTTTTTATCTTCACAACTAGAGCATACTGCTACTCTTATGCAGGGTTTTTTTTTTTTTTGGCTAGAAGACCCTCTTGGTGGGTAGCACAATACGTTACATGATTTTGTTGGGATGAGGTAACTTGATCATCTGAAGTTGAAATACTAGCTGCTGGATAAGAAGGCTATTACTTGAGAGGTCCAAGAATGATCCCTCTGCCTCACATTGTATTGATCTACGGATGTCAACATATATTCTTTCTTCCGTTGCGTTTGGCAGGAGATTCTTATGGTTCTGTGTATATTCGTGTTCACGTAGCTCATACATGGATAGCTCAGAAACGTGAAAATCTGGAAAAAACTTGTTTTACACTCGCTTTAGTGTAAAACTTGTTTTCATCTCTTGAAACTTGTTTGATATTAAGAGATGAAAACAGGTTTTACACTAATGTGAGTGTA
>JAOWBW010000490.1:0-313803 GCA_026119855.1 Campanula takesimana | reverse complement strand
AGAAACAGACTGTGCGCAGCACTGCTAAGGGTAATCCAAAAGCAGCAGATCCTCCCTCCCCTCCTGAGCCAAGTGCAAGTGCCTTCCGGTCTCAATATTCCGGTTGGCACTACGCAACCTGGCACTTCTGTCCTCCATGATTGGACTGGACTTGGAGGATGAGGATGAAGAGGATGAGGTTACCGAAAGCTGCGCAGGCCGATGATGCTGCGCAGGGTACCCCAGTTATTGACCTCTCTGAAGGGGACAAGGAGGGTGTGGTGCCTCAACGGATACGACAGCAGCAGGCGAACTCTCCTGCGCAGAAGTCACCTGCTGCTGATCCTATTAATCTATCTCCTCAACATCCATCTCCTTCGCGCACTCCTCCGTTCGATCCCTTATCAACCCTCTCCACCAAGGCCTCCGCGCAAATCCTCCTGCGTCATCATTTCCAAGCGATCTCCACATCTTCTCTCTCCACGTCCACTGAACTGCGCCAAATTCTTCAAGCCTTGAATACTATTCAAGTGAACCAACTGGCAGCGCAGTCTCGATGGCGCAACTACTTACTTTCACAGACAATGCTTCAAGAGCAGCTTGATGCGCAGCGCATAGAGATTGCTGCCATTAAGGGGAGGGGAGTACAACAAAGGCAGTGCAAGTACCTCCGCCGGCCCCTCTGCGCAGAAGATCCCTGATGCTCTAGATCAGATGATTTTTGACCTCACACTGAACAATTGCTGGGTGCTCGAAGACGTTTGCACCTACACCACGATTAATGACGGGTTTATAGGATTGCTGAAACGTCTGCGCAAGAGTCTAGCCGATGGCCTGCATGAAGGCTTTGCGGAAATTGAAGCACAGATCTTGGAGAAGACTATGCAAGGGTGGTTCTGCGCAAGCTAGTGCGCTAAACTTGGAAAGTGTCAGGGAGTGCATTACTCAAGCGATGACTGATTTCGCTGATGGGTTCAACGCTAGGATGGATCAGTAATGTTCGACATTCAAGCCAGCGTGACACTCAGCGCCTCCACACTGACCACACGACTGGAAGCTACGCAGACCACCATCTTGAATACCATAGAGGCTGCGGAGCAATCTACTTCAACAAATGACTGCTCATCATTGCAGTATAAAAAACAACTTCCAAGAGCAGCGGGACGACAACAGAGATATGCGCAGAGGAATTGTTACATATGTTGAAGAAAGTGTTGCGTTTCAGGGATAGGTTTCAAGCGCTGAAGATTGAGCTTATGAACAAGTTTCAACAGCCTGCAGAACGAGCTGCGTGAAGCCCTGCATCGCATTAATATCAATTAGTTTCTTGTATTTTTGTTTTTGCGCAAGGTATTTCTTTTTGTGTGCGCAATGTTTTGTTTTTCTCTTTCAAACTTGTAATCTCCAACTTTTATCATTTCAAGTTTTAATGAGAAAATCGCATCATTAGTTTCAAAACCTTGTTCAATTCAACTTTTCGTTTGTGGACAATGAATGCTTCATTTCACGTCATGCACATATTATTATCTGCTCATATTTTCTACGCATGATGTTTAAACACATTCAGTTTAAACGCATACTCAAACTAAAATTTACATTATTTGTATGCGCTGCATGTTATTTCTGTCTTTCCCATATTGTAAGTTATATCTTTTGGATAGACTAGAAATCTATAGCATTGGCTAGTGTGTGCATTGACTTGAGGCATGATTGACCATTTTTATTCTTATGGACATGCTATTATCAAGTACAATGATTGCCTTTGTTATAGTAGGTAATGGCATCAATCCTTTAGGGGGAGATTGTTGGTATGCTTACTTCTTAACCCTCCTATTTATGTTAGAAATGATTGATACCATCACCTAAGAGTATTTATGGACTTTAGAACCCTATGTAAGAAGTTTTATAACTTCATTTTTTAGCATAGTCCATTTATAGTATAGGCTTAGAATATAGGACTTGGAGCGAAGAAGGAATGAAGATCTGAGCAAGACTGTGGTTACTGCGCAGGACTATCTGCGCAGGACTACAATGCGCAGGTCTCCTCTGCGCAGCATTCAACCTTGCACAGTTTTCAATGCATTCAGATCACCTAACTTGGAAAGCGCTCAGAAGATGTACGCTTAGTTGTGGCATAAACCAAATCCTGCACACTCAGGATAGCCAACGGTGGAGATGCGCTCAAACATAATATTTCAAATGGAGACAGCTGTCAACCTTCCAGGTGAAACGTTTGAATTTGGTCTCCATGATCAGTCTCCAACGGCTCAAAGATACCTGCGCACCAATCACATTGTGCCAGGTCATCAACCTTGATCAGAGCTCCAACGGCTATAAAGGACACCTGCGCACCAATCCTATTGTGCCAGTCTCATCGTCCTTGCTCAGAGCACCAACGGCTAGTTTTAGCTTTCTGCTATAAATAGCCTGCTCATCTTCATTTCCAAGTTGCTAGAGTTTGTGCTTACAAGTATTCCTGAAGTTCTGAAGTTTTGCTGCTTACTATTCCCAGATTCAAGAACAACCTTCAAACTTCATACCTTCAAACTCCTGCCCTGATCCTAAGCCTTATATCACCAGAATTCTTCATGCTCTTCATCTCTTAGATTCATAGAGCCCAGAATTTCTGACACACCACACCTCTTGAAGCTTCGATCATATAGATCTTACTTCTTGAGAAACACCGGTTTAGTCTAGGATTCGCTCTTCATTGATTAGATTTTGATTTGAGTTTTGATTCGTTGTAATCTTGTAAAAGCTCCTCATATCAATATATACTCATTAGAAAAATCCAAGACTAACCATCTTGGTAGAGGACGTAGATCTTTCATCGATCGAACCTCTCCAAATAGCTTGTTCATTATTTCTGCTATTTACTTCCTGCTTAATTATTTCTGAATTACTGCTTTGTTTGATCCTACCAGATTGCTGCTATTGCTGCTGTGTTTGTTATTGCCTATTGCCTTAGAATCCGATTTATTCAACATTTTTCCAAACCTTAGCGCGTGCGTTTTTACCCTGCGCAGTATACCCTGCGCAGTGTTTGCTTTAATTTTTCGCTGTGCATTTCACACTCTCTCTGCGCGCTATACTTAGCTTATTTGAAGAACTGTGCGCATAAGCCATTGATTTGCAAAAAGGTTTGAAAAGAATTTTAAAACGCTATTCACCCCCCCCCCCTCTAGCATTTTTCATACCCTTGTTTCCCCTCTGGGACCAACACTTTCCCATTTTGCATTAAAACGCACCCGAGGCCTTCTTTAGAAGCATCACTATAAATAACCAATTCATCTTTCCCATTTGGTAACACAAGTACAGGAGCGGTGGTCAACCTCCTTTCAATTCATCAAAACTCATTTGGCATTTTTCTTCCCACACAAACGGCACGTTCTTTCTGGTCAACTGAGTCAACGGGGTAGCAATTTTTGGAAAATCCCTCAATAAATCTTCTATATAGTACCCGGCTAAGCCAAGAAACTCCGAATCTTCGTACTGATTCCGTCCTCTTTCAATCCACAATAGCTTCAATTTTTGAAGGATCTACAGATATCCCTTCATTAGAAACCACGTGCCCCAGAAAAGAAACCTCCTCGAGCCAAAAAGCACACTTACTGAATTTTGCAAACAATTGCTTCTCCCGAAGAATAGATAAGACCATTCGCAAATGTTGTTTTGCTCCTCCCGAGACTTAGAATAAACCAGAATGTCATCGATAACACAACTACGAAGGTATCAAGGTAGGGTTAAACCCGATTCATCATATCCATAAATACAGCCGGAGCATTCGTTAACCCGAAAGGAATGACAAGAAATTCATAGTGCCCATACCTACTACGGAAGGCGGTCTTGGAAATGTCCTCAGAACAAATCTTTAACTGGTGATAACCACTCATCAAATCAAGCTTTGAAAAGACAACCGACCCCTGAAGCTGATCAAACAAGTCATCAATATGGGGATGAGGGTATTTATTCTTTATGGTTACCTGATTCAGCTTCCTGTAATCGATACACAGTCTCAAGGACCCATCTTTCTTCTTGACAAACAATACAGGAGCTCCCCACGGTGACACACTTGGGCGGATAAACCCACGATCAAGTAACTCTTGTAACTGCTCCTTCAATTCTTTCAATTCGGCTGGAGCCATTCTATAAGGTGGGCCGCCGTATAGGAGTTGTACTTGGAAGCAAGTCTATACAAAATTCGATCTCTCTATCAGGAGGCATAGAGTACTCCGTAGAAAACACATCCGGAAACTCCCTAACAATATTTACCTCTTCCACACTAGAAACCTTTTTTCGTAGTATCCAGCACACTGGCCAAAAACCCAACACAACCACGGCTCAACATCTTTCTAGCCTTCACATACGAAATAATATGAACTTTCCTACCCAAGGGACAGCCTCAAATGAAAATTCAGGAACATTAGGGGTAGAAAAAGTAACCACCTTTTTAAAACAATCAACAGTAGCATGGTATCGACTCAACCAATCCATACCCAAAATGACCTCAAAATCTTACAATGGCAATATAATTAATCAGCAGTAAAGCATGCTCACGTATATGCACATCACAATCACACAACACCCTATCAGTCACTAAACTCTTACCCATAGGGGTATACACCTCTAACACATAAGGGTAGAGACTCATAACGAAGATAACTGGGATGCAAAATGCACAGACACATAAGAATGTGAAGAACCGGGGTCTATTGGTGCACGTGCCCTCCTATTAGACATGAAATAATACCTCCAATCACGTTAGAAGCATCAGAAGCCTGTTGTTGGTTGATGGCGAAAACACGACCTTGTACCTTGGGCTTGCCGAGGCATCTCTCTTCTGACCCGAAGAAGACCGGTACCACTACCAACTGACTGACTCTTCGGTTTGGGACAATTAAACTGGAAGTGACCCAACTGGCCACAATTCAACATTTACCCTGCTTTTTCCAACATTTCTCTTCGGAGTTCCCTCCCTTTTGACAATAGTTGCAAACCCGATTATTCTGACTCCCCGAAGTGTTACCTTGATTCCTGTTGCCCTGTTGTCCTTGAGAAGTTCCTCTGAAAAGTGAAAGATATTCTGAGCTCCTCTAGTGTCACCACGATGAGGTTGTGGCTTCCCTTGTCCTCCTTGTTTCACTACACTCGTTGATTCAGTCTTCTTTTTATGCTCTACAATGTCCTGCTCCACCTGGTAGGCACGATCTATGGCATCCTGAAGGTCTTGAAATTTATGGGAAGTGAGTTGTGTTCTGATTACCGTTTTCAACCTTTGACAAACCTCGAGGTCTTCCTTTCTTCAGTCGAAACCATGTAATTGCAATAGCGAGCCAATTCCGTGAATTTGGCAACATACTCGGCCACCGTCAACAAGTTTTGTTTCAAGCTAAGAAACTCGGATTCCTTCCTATCTTGGTCTACCTTTGGGATGAAATGTTCCTTGAACTTCTTCTTGAATGTCTCCCAGACATGGGGTACACGTGGCCTCTTCCCAACTAGCTTTCAACAATTTCCACCAATACTCCGGCCCTCCAACTAGTTTGTAGGTCGCAAATCTGACCCTATCCTCATCGGAGCTTTGCAAGACCTCCAAGATCTTTTCCATAGACTCAACCACCTTTCTGCTTTAGCCACATCTGACCCTCCATCAAATTCTGTCAGTTTCATTCTCAGAATTGTTCCAGTCCGGTCCTCGGAGCCAATGGTGCCTCTCTACGATTGTTATCATTCATGGTTTTCAATGCCGCCTCGAATATTCCTTGAAACATAGCTAATGCTTCTTCCATCGCATTTCCCTGTCCGGCAGGACCACCCTGTTCATCATCAGACCCTACCATGATTACTAAGTACCTGCAAAGACACTCATCGTTACTCATTCCATACTCAATTACCCTCCTAGGTCACTTAGTCATTCTAGACTATCTACAACCTAGCTCTGATACCAACTGTCGCGCCCCGTACCCATGGTCTACATGGCCCCAACGCTCGGGTCGCGCACGGAAGAACGTCATAAACAACTACTTTTAACAAAAACTTTTCGAAAACTATCATAAAGATAAATTAAAATTCACTTTTGAAGTTCAAACTCCACTTTACTTTTCAAACAACTTTCACAACGAAAGTACTTGGCACGAAGGGCCTACAACAACTATACAAACTACGAACACGCAACATTATCCAAAATAAGTGTTACAAGATCAAGTCACGGATACACTACCCTTTAAGGTTTATACATTTACATAATGTAGCCTTCACAAACAACCCCAAAAGAATTACCACCTCGACGTCCTCCTGGTGATAAGTGACCTATCCCGGATGCACTCCCTTATCTAAAACAGTAAACAAATAAAGGGTGAGATAAAATCTCAGTAAGCAACTAATATGCAACTATATTTCATGCCAACATGATAATCACAAAGGAACACATATCAATAGGCATTCACATTTGCATATACACAAAAGATATAGTCCACTCATCACATAACACAATATGCGGAAATAAACACTCATAAGTGGATACTGAGCCAAGGTTCTATAAACGGAACACCATCCTTTGAGAAGAGTCTGTTGAGCAGCATGAAAGAGCTGAAGCCGGTTCCGGAACTAAGTAACAACAACAACCAGTAGTGGGGGAAATAACACATAGTCATACCCCCAAGCGTGTAGCTAGAATACTCACCATAGGAGCTAGCTCATCCCAACCTCAATCTCGGAGAGGGGGCATCCCACTCAAGGCCACTGAACATGGGAACTGGGTTACCAGTGAAGTACATTATACTGGACTTGGCCCGTGCCATTATAATATACATCACTGCCCAAAACAACACAACACAGACCAGCTGGACTCTCTATACAAGCACATAGTAATAAATACTCGCTTGAAACAACAACGGGGCAATGATTCCAAAGTGGGAGACACCAAGCCAAACATCATCACAAAAGATGCAACGGTTTACTCACATTCATACATTGCAAACATGATCACAAACGGACCAAACCCAACACTCTCAAACAATACTTAGTCAAATATCATGACACGTTTGTTCACAAAGGAACCATTTAAAATACTAGAGTGTTCCACAATGTCCATCTAAGTCAAATAAGAATAGTACTCAAAACCTAGACCAATTCTAAACTATTGTTTTAAAAAACACTTACGAAATCTCGACATAATATGAACCTGAAACCCTACTAAATAAACCCACTCATCTCGAAGTACTCAAATAGAGCTTTAAAACGATAGTTTACGTACACCTAAAACGGAGTCCGGATGAGAAAGTTATGACCTCCGGAAGATTTCACGTAAAATGTACAAGTGCAGAGAATGGCCTTTACACGAGTCGTGTACCCATACACGAGTCGTGTAACAGCTGCTACACGAGTCGGGTATCGGTACACGAGTCGTGTAACTTTTCACCCTTTCAATATTTTTCTCTACACGAGTCGTGTAGCCTTACACGAGTCGTGTAACAGACCTGGAACACGAATTTTTTACCAATTTTTGTTCTATTCCAATATCCATTTCAACACAAACCTTCCCATTTCAATTCTAATCAACCCTAACACTTCTAACAAGTATACTCAAGCATTATACCCACTTATAAACCCACAAAAGCCCCACATAACAACCCTCTACAAACTCAAATCAAAACAATGATTCAAACATCAATTTATCACAAAAAAAAAAGTAAAAAGTAAATCAACATTTATCTTCACAACAAAGCTTTGATCATCATCTCATGCATATATAAAAATATATGACAATTTTTAAGCTAAAGAGGGCTTAGTAACTTACTTCAAATGGAAATCAAACTCAACCAAAATAACTTCTATTTAGCTCCAACGATCCTAGAGACGATCTAAACGTTTTATATAAATCGATTATTAAGAGAGGAAGCATACATATGATCAAAAGAAGAGAGAGAGGGATGGAGCTTACCTCAATCAACAATGAGGGAGAGAGAAGGGGAAATGAGTGTGAGTGTGTGGTGAGGAAGAGTGTAGGATGAGGAGGGGAGGAGGAGGAAAGGTTGACTAGTTAATTTAGGAGTTACACTTAAACCCCTCAATTTCTACTTCACCCAATTAAACCCTTAACAACTTACACCCAAGCCCTCCAATACCCCACACAATAATGATCATCTAACATAAGCTAACACATAAATAAAATCACAAATGATCAAGCAAATCATGTTGAGCATAGAGATTATTATGAGAGAATAAAATGCACACAAAGAATATTAAATTATTAAGATTATAAATAGGGGGGGGGTTCGGGTCGTGACAGGGATTTTGGCCTAATAAACAACAGAAATTTTTGGGGGAAACTAGTTTTTCCATAAGTTATAAAAAGTCATGTTTTTACTGGGTTTACGGTTTAACGTTTAGGGTTTAGGGTTTAAGGGTAATATTAATATTAAAAAATTGACTTTTTATGACTTATGGAGAAACTAGTTTCCCCAAAAAATCTACTCAATAAACAAATGTGTCACTGTGACATTTTCATACTCGGCTGGCCCGTTATACCAATTGTGGTGCGAAAAAAATGCATTATTGGAACCGGAACTGTAACAAAGGAGAGGGGGCGACTTGATTTTTGGGTAAAATACATGAATTATTTTTCTAAGACCTCATTTGGTGCTCGGGAATAGATGAGTGAGAATCAGCATGTAAATGGCTAGGTATCTGAAAGTCGGAAATAATGAGAATTAAGTATTCTCATTCATACGTTTGGCATGTGCTTATGTCCAAGTTAAGGAATATATATGAAATTACCATTCCTACATTTGGGAAACATAGGTAATTGTTTATTTATTTACTTTTCAAAATTGAGATTTTGTCCTCGCATTTTTTTTTTTTTATTTTTTTTTGAGATTTTGTCCTCTCATTTTTTTATTTTTTTTTAGATTTTGTTAAACAAATTAAATACTCTTTCCATCCGATCACAAGTGAGACCAATTTATGGGCACAATAATTAAGAAAAAATAGTACTCGTGTGCTAGAAAATGAAGAGAGATAATGAGTGAGCTAAATAATAGTGTTTGTTGAGTAAATTAAGTGGTGAAGAGAGAGAATGAGTGGGGTTAAATGGTGGGGTTGGTTGAATATAAATAAGAGAAAAATACCAAAAACTCCCTTAAAAAAACTTTCATATCCAAAAGACCCACAATTTTTTTCTTCATTCCAAAAAGTCCTAAATTTATATTATCAATACCAAAAAGTCCAAGCGTTAACTATTTGACTAACTTCGTTAAGTTTGAACATTCACATTATTAAAAACTTAACTTTCTTTTCATTTAACGACATGTTAGGAATATTAAAAAATTACAAAGCGAATTAATTATATTATTATATAATAGTTATAGAAACAACAAAAATTAATCATTATTATCATTATTGTTTAAATGCCTAATATTTAATAATAAAAATATAAAATTTTAATATATTAGAGAAGTAATTGGAAAGTGCTTCTTTAAGTTTTTATTTTTTTATTATTATTATAAAAAATCATAATAATGAAAATTATGAGGCTATTATTTTCAATATTATCACATTCATTATTGTTTTTCATTCTTATTAATTTTATTATTAACTGTATTATTATTTTTTTTAACTAAAATAGTAATAATAATTAAAATATATATGTTGTTGTTATAACTATTATTATTATTTATATCTAAAAATATTACAATTAAATTATTTTGCACTGAAAAAAGTTTTGTATTTATAACACGTTATTAATTGAAAGGAAAGTTATTTTTTATTAATATGAATACTTAAACCTAACCACGTTAGTCAATTCGTTAGTGTTTGGGCTTTTTGGTATCGATAATAATTTTAGGACCTTTAGATTAAATAAATATTTGTGGGTTTTTCTGATATGAAATTTTTTATAGGGTTTTTAAAAGTATTTTTCCCTATAAATATATTAAAAATTTTCCTATTTGAGCAGTCTCACTTGTAATGAGACGGACTGAAAAAAAAAATTAGTCTCACTTATGCTGGGACGGAGGGAGTATATGTCACAATCATTGAATACTAGACATCTTTAATGTGATATTAAAGTTCCCTAGCTCTCAAACTGAATTTGGAGCATCTCTGTTCCATTAATCCTTAGCTAGAAGGTGAAATAAGGATAGAAGACATTGCATTGCAAAGAGAAAAAATCACTATCTTTACTAATGGATGAGAGAAAAAAATAATCAAAACAGTTTTAGTTGATGAAAGGAGAACCGATAAGGGAAATCATACATCTACATTTTAATACTTATCTAATCCGTCAATATTTTATCAGGAGAAAATTTTCGGGGAAACTAGTTTCTCCATAAGTTATAAAAAGTTCTGTTTTTATAAGGGTTAAAATTTAGGGTTTTAGGTTTAGGGTTTAGGATTCAGGGTTTAGTGTTTAAGGTTTAAGGGTTAAAAAGTAGACTTTTTATAACTTATGGAGGAACTAGTTTCCCTCAAAACCAACTCTTTTATCACACTAGTGTTACTCCCGTGCGATGCACGGGCTGTTACTTATACTTATTTTGAATAAATTTTAATGAGTTGAATAAGAATGCGTTAAGAAGAGATGTGTTTACAAATTGTGGAAAACTTTTTTGAAGACAACATTGTCAGAAATAACATCAGTTTGGCCATGTATGGTATCGTTACATATTAATATCTTAAGGTTAGCTGCATTCTAACGGAGACATGGCAATATAGAGTTGACCATGAAAGGACACAATTTTCTTTAATAAAGGACCAACATTAATGACACCATATATTCGTTAATTGCATTAACAACATCCAAAGTTGGAAATTGCCATTTTCGCAAAATATGAAACATCTTGCCGACCTCTTAAACAGTCAGAATATATACTCGGCTATCTAATATAAAATATTTTTTTAATATAAACTTTTATAGAAACCGCTATCTAATTTATGAATGTGCACTAATATTAGAATAAATAATCAATATCATAAAAAAAAAAATCACCAAAATCATAGAACAAAGTATTTAAACGTCATGCAACCCTAAAAGTGAAGAAACTCTAATTAAAAAAATATGAGAAAGACCAAAAATTGATAAAAAGTTTATAAGCTTGTTTGAGGCCCTAAATAACGGTTTTGGGCCTTTTAAACCCTGCATCAAGGGGCTAAGCCCTATGAATTTTGTTCGTCTCGCTCCGACGTTCGATTTGATATGCGTTGCGTTCCGTGGTTGATCCGGAGTCAAAATTTACGAATGTTTCCGCGCATGCGCTCAAATGACCAAAAAACTTCAACGTCTTTTGTCCGCGTCAATTGGTAATTTTTCAATATATATTATTCAAAATTCGTTTTTTTCAATACATAAAAAAAGTATCATATAAAAATCAATCTACATGCAAAGTTGACTACTTGTGCAAAATTAAAGATAATGACATATTTAACATTATACATATAATTATCATTTATACTGAAATGTAATAGTGCTTTGCAAAAATGTAAACTATTGTGTATTTTGATTTAATTTTTTGAAAGAAAGTAACATTTGAAAAGTAACAACTCATATAAATGAATGTAATTGTTTGTACAAGTAAATGTAACACTTTAATATAAGAAATTACAACATATTTCTATAGATAATGTAATACTTTTACATGTAATACTAATCAAGTGTTTTTAGCTCTAAAAATGTAAATGGTTGAATTATTATTTTTTTCTATACATATGTGTTACATTTATGTATAAACACTGTTACATATAGGTAACACGTTCGTTACATTTTAGTTGTAAAAGTAGTATTACTTTTGGCAAACGAAGAAAACATAAAAAAAAAACTGTTTTTTCTTGTATATATGTATTACTTTTATGTATACAAACTGTTACATATAAGTAACACGTTTGGTACATTTAGTTATAGTAACTACTATTACTTTTGACAAACCGAAAAAAAACAAAAAAAAATTTAATATAAAAATTAAAAAAAACAAATTTTTTTTTTGCCTGTGGGTCATGGATCCGGGGCATGGGTCAAAAATGACCAGTCTCTACTATGAGACGGGTCATGATGTTCTCATACTCCCTCTGTCCCAGCCTAAGGTTCTTACTTTCCTTTTTGGTATGTCCCAGCCTAAGGTTCTTAGTTGCTTTATTATCTAAAATAGACTATGGGACTCACTTGTCATTCTCACAACAAAAACTCCCTACCCACTTTATCTCTCCTACTTTCTCTTACTTACTTTTTCATACTCACAACATTACTTTTTCTTAATCTCTGTGTAAAGTCAAACTCAGACTCTTAGGCCGGGACGGAGGGAGTACAATTTTTTGTATATCCATTTTAGGTAATAAAACAACTAAGAACCTTGGACAAACAAAGTAAAAACTTTGTGAAAATCTCGAGAAAAACTTGTTTTACACTCATGTTAGTGTAAAACATGTTTTCATCCCTTAATGTAAAACAAGTTTTACACATTTCTTAGTGTAAAACAAGTTTTTCATAAAACTGACTCAAAAACTTTAGTACAAGACGAGGCCAGATCTCCTGTGCCCCTCCATGTGCTCTTCTGATCTCAACCGTTTACGTTGATATTATCCAAACATGTAAACGGTCGAACAGAAGATCTGGACTCGTACAAGACGCGGTGGGAGTACTAATTTGATTGGAGACGGTCTCAAACCGAAACGGCACTGCCTGAATATTCTGCACCGGACATACCAGACATAAATGAAAACCTCCAATCGTTGTCACACAACACAAACTAAAAAAAACATCACTTCTCGATTCTTTCTTCTTCTTCTTCTTCTTCAATCGATGATTCGAAATAATTAGGGACATATAAAATCTCGAAATCTGATTCATCGGAGCCCTAGAATTTCGCATGATGGCGTCGTCGAAGCTCATGACTTCCTCCACCTCTAGAAATTCGGATCTCATCCGTCGACGCTCTTCTTCATCCTCCATTCCCGACATCACCAATCATATTCATCGCCGCCCTCCCACCACCACCACTGCCACCGTCGACGGATTTTTGAGAAACGGATATGTCGATATTAACGAAGCTACCGAGAACACTTTGTTAGACGCAGAGATACCTTTATTGAACGCCGTCGGTGCCGTCACTCCCATCAGCGATCACGAGACCAAAGCTGCAATTCGCCGGCAGGAGATTGGTTAGTGTTTTGTTTTGTTTCATGGTAGATTTTTTGATAGTTTAATTATCTGTAATTCGGCTATTTTCTTGTGTTAGATCATTCTCTGAAAGAACTGTTCTTGTATTGCCTATTGTGTTTGATTTTGAATTTACTTTTGGCATGCGTTATCCTCAATTTTGGGGGAAAATGTTGTATTTTGAATCATTAAATCATCTACTCAATTGATTATTTTTTTTCAAAATTTGGCTTCCTGCTTTACAATTCTGTTACATAGAGTTAGAATACAACATCTTTCTAAGCTAATAAGATGATCCCTTCTTGCCATTATTAAGCTTTAGATTTTTTATTTTTTTTCTCAATTTTTTTTATTAGTTTTCTTGCATATTATAAAGAAAATTATTGCTCTGTATAAGTTTAGTACACATCACAAGAGATACAAATGCATTAATACAAAAAATTAAAAGTTTTGACATTGAATCGTGGAGTCTTAATGTAGAATGGAGGGAGTAGTACTTGGTATCATAAACAACAATAGTTCTGAAAAGGCAGCAAAATCTTGATATGAGAAATAGTTAAGGCAACTATAAGTCTGATACTTGTCAAATTAGGACTCTTCTTATGGGGACCTAGATGTAGTTGAACTGTCGAAATCAAAATGAGGCTTCTAATATTTGTGCTTGTGAAAATGAATTACAGTATGCTCGTCGAGTGGTGGCAAGAGGACAGCGGATGATGTCTGGAAGGAGATTGTGGCTGGAAGGAGTTGTAAACAGGAGGTGCCCGATGAGATGATGACTCTGGAAGATTTTCTGGCAAAGGCTGGGGCTGTGGATGAAGAGGATGTGAAGGTTGTTCCAAAACCATTGCCAACAGCAATATCAAGTGGAGGGATTTATTCATACCACAGTCTTCCAATTCCAGTGGCTGTGGATGGTGCGGTTGGGTTCGGGAAGAGGAAGGCGAGTTTGGAGCCCTTAGATAAGGCTGCACAGCAGAGACACAAGAGGATGATTAAGAATCGAGAGTCCGCTGCAAGATCGAGGGAGAGAAAGCAAGTAAGATCAGTATTTTTGTGTGGAATTTTGTTTTTCTCGTTAATGTATTTGAGTTTGATTAAATTTTGGTTTCTTGGGTTGGTTTCAGGCGTACCAAGTTGAATTAGAATCGTTGGTTGTGAAACTAGAGGAGGAGCATGAAATGTTGCTGAAAGAGAATGTATTGTTTCTTTTCTTTTTCTCAAGTTGGAATGTTTTCTTTTACCTTCTACTACACACTTAAACTCTGAAGTCTGAATATACACGAGGAAAATGTAAAGAAGCCAAGCGTCTGACATAATTAAAACTGGTCAGGCTGTGTGACACTGACACATTAGTTATGTTTTTGATCTATATGCTGTAGGAGGTATGACATCCATTAATTTAACTGTATTATGCTTTCTCATTAATTACCCATAGTTTTATCCGTTCTCACCTCCTGGTTTGGCTGCTTCATTAGTCATAGTTGTAAATCACAAATGTGAAAGGATAAATTGCACATATTATTCAATATGGTGCTACAAGAGCTCCCACAAAACTGGCTGAAACCGAATAAGCTTCAGTTTCCGGCCTGATCGTACTTTTTCAACTTCGTCCTTTGTTTTCTTTTTCATTCGTTCATTCGCTTGTGTTCTTGCTTGCTACCCCTGCTTTAAATAAATGAATGCTAACTAACCTGAATTGAAATCTCGTAGTCTGATTTTCTTAGAAACAATAAAATCAAGTCTGAATTGCTGTGGATAAGTGGTGAATCATGTAGTATGTAGTCATTGTTGGTATACTGTCCATTTTCACCTGTGGTGCCCGTTGCATGCTTATGATGGGCTCTGGAAACTGTTTGATCTTGATATGTTTTTGCCTTTTTGAATTTAGTCACCACCTATATGTTACTTTTACAGAATGAGATTGAGGGATCGAGCCATTTTGGGTTTTTTTTCACTGCTTATCCTTTCACTTATGAATTGTTAGTTTCACCTCTATGAGCTAACGGAACTTTTGTTCAGGTGGAGCGGACCAAGGAAAGGTTTAAGCAGGTACCAAATTCAATCTATTTCCTTATGCTTTTATGTCTATATTATTAATGGATAAATATTTTTCCTAGAAAGTGTTATTGTGGAAACTTTACATGATTGCTTCTACTGGCTTTTTTTATTATTGATAGATGTCTACTTGATATATCTGCTGAGGAATGCCAATGAATCAGCGGGCCTGTCCTTACATCTATCAGCGGGCCTGTCCTTACATCTATCACGTGGTGGTAGAGTTAAAGTCAAACAATCAAAAGTTATCTTTAGTAGCATTCTCGTGATGCTACCCATGAGCGATATACTTTTCCATTTTTTTTCACAATACCTGGACGCTACTTGACGGTAGACTTTGGATCGGATCGGCCTTCATACCTTAATGCATATTTATGATTATCTAGCCTGTTTGGCGCGTTTAAGATAATTATATTTCTAAAATTAAATACTCCATGTCCGAGAAGTAGTCACACTTTCCCTCTGTTATTTTTCCCCAAAACAAAGTCACAAATTTAAAATCATGGCATGGATTTGGCTGATCTTCTGAAAATGCCCTTGCAGAAAAGAGGGTATTTTGACTTCTTAAAATTTTATTTCTAAAAGGTCAAAAGGCCCAAGACTTCTAACATTTTATACCTTCATATTAGTTCCCTGAGCCTCGCAAGGCGTAATCCTGGTGTCGTTTGTGACAGGAGCAAATCACATGCACATAGAGAGGACCAGGTATGTGGTGTGTGTTTGGGGTCGGGGGTGGGAGGGGGGGGGGGAAGAGAGAGAAAAGGGTTATGTGGATGGCTGGAGAATTAGTTAGAGATAGCTGATTGGGGGAAAAGGAGATAGATGCGAACTATTGAGCCCATAGATGGGCTAAACACCTTTATAACTGTAAATGAAATAAGCTAGTTAAGGCTTAGGAGGTGAAATGAAGCAATTTTTTTGTTCACACACACACACACACACAGAGATATATATATATATATATATATATATATAGATAGAGAGAGAGAGAGAGAGAAAGATAGTTTTGGGGGGGGGGGGTATATATGGTTTTTGTATGGCATTGTTTACATCTGTTATTTGGAATTTGGACTGGGCTCAGATCTGAGTTCAGTCCTATTCCTAGTCCTAATCCATTGAGCTCGACTTATGTTCCTGAACACTGTTTTTTGGCTAGTAATAGAACAATCATAATTGTAAGGTGATAAAATAATTAACAGATGACCATGTAGTGTAGTGTATTTGGTTGTGTATATTAATCTTATCGTGTTACTTTATCCCTCCACCTTCTAAAAGCTGATTTTTCATCCTATACCATCAGAAAATGTTGTTCTAGTATTGCTTGTACCTTGTTTTGGTTCTCTCAAGAGTAAATGAGCCTGGTGAAGGATGGAGAAGTTTGATTTTTATGCTAGAGAACTGATGCATGTCTAGTCCCAGCTTAAATGCTACCCAAGAGTAGGTTATGATTTTGATTACTGCGAATAAATAACTCTTTTCGGGAAAGTGTATTTATTGGAAAATAGACTCTACAAATTGAACAGGAGGAGCAGTAATTTGGGTGCAATGTTGATGTTTTAGTATTTATGACGTGCATATTGGGGGACTTCGCTTTCTGTTGTATGAATAAATTAGATATACTCCCTCTGTCCCATCCCAGAAAGATAGTCCCATTTTGACTTTTCATGGTCAACAAAAATAAATTTTGACCAAACATTGGTGTCAATTTAATGATCACAATGAAATTCTAAAAACTATTATTGATAAATCACTTAATGATTTATCAATTACAAATTTTAGAATTTCACTAGAATGATTAGATCGTCACCAATGGTTGGTCTAAGTTAATTTCTGTTGACCATAAAAGTCAAAATGAGACTATCTTTCCGGGACAGAGGGAGTACGAATTTTAGATACTCAATTGTGAATTTCCCATGACGTGTTAATGAGAATGATAACTTAGCTCCCACAATTTAGCTTCTTTGGGTCGATTATCTTCATTCATGCATCTTACGACCTATTCAAAGTACGATACCCTAGTTGAGCATCAGCTGTACCTCCACGAATGATTGTTATTTACTCATCTCTCAAGCAAATAAGCACTTCACGCCAAATAATTCCAGGTGCGAATGATTGATAGTTTATTTCATTATTGTTGTTGTACTTTGTGCAGCTGATGAAGAATATAATCCCAGTTGAGGAGAAACAAAGACCTACTCGTGTACTAAAGAGGGTTCGGTCCATGGAATGGTAGCCATAACAAGTGAGACGGAAACCAAAACCGAATTTGTCTCCTACACTGGGAGAAATGAAAACAAGGTAGCCGAAGCATGAATGAGGAAGAAAAGCGTTTAATGAATCAATCAATATACCATGGTCAATGCTATGAGAGCCGCTCCCTCTGACCTCAGCCAGAACGTAAAATGACCTGTGGGTTGCATGTTATTGCCGTAGCAGGTTGTACATTGTTGCCATATGTGTGCATGTTATTGTTGTAGTAGGTTGTATATTTGTGTATTGCTCCTGTAGATGAAGAAGATGATGATAATGGAACTGTAAACGCATTCTATAGATGTTCATCGTCCATTTGCATCGGGGATAAACAGGGTATTTTGTTACTATGTTTAATATCACCGGACCAAAGCACGAGTTAAGTTAGCTATTTGGTGCCTGACCTTTAGACTTTTTTACGATTCAGTCCTTAAACCCAATTCGTTTACATTTCCGTCCTCAGACTACCTATTTCGCTTACAATCTCATCCTTCCGTCTCATTTCTGTTAAAAGTTCCGTTAATTGTGCATATATGGCACAATGATGTCATAAAAAGCTGAGTTGGCTGTACAAGTTGTCAAAAATTCCGTTAAATGTAAATTATATACATTTATTTTCCTTCTCAAACTAAAACCCTTCCCAAAACAATACCCTTCCCCATTTCAGCAAAAACAATGGAACCCCTCCACCACCACCACCACCACCCACTTTCTCTCTCTAAAATCCTCTTCACCATCATCACTTTCTCCGGAAAGATACCCATGACTGAGTTGACTCACTTGCTCACGCTCCGCCTCGATTCCAACTCGTTCACCGGGAATTTAGACTCGGGCAATTTAATTTCCACTTCAATTTCACAACTCAACGTCTCGAACAATGAATTATCATGTAAAATCCCGAATTGGCTCTCGAAGTTCCCACTGACGTCATTTTCCGGCAACGTCGACCTCTGCGGCCACCCGATTCCCGGCAACTGCACTAAGTCTCTCTCTCTCTCTCTCTCTCTCTCTCTCTCTCTGTCACAGATCTGGATTTTGAATTTTGAACTATTTAGAAATCAGATCTGGTGTTTTTTTTGTGAGTGTGTGTGTGTGTGTGTTTATGTGTGTGTAGATTCACTCTTCTATATTGATCGGACGTACGGAGGGTTCTTTTGTTTGTATTAATCTGGGTGAATGTAGATTTGAATGTTTCATCGTTGATTTTTGATTTTTTTGTTGTTTGATAATGGTGGTAGGGATGATACTAGTGGCCAGTTGTGGTGTTGATGATGGAGGTCGTGGTCTGATTATGGTGGCGGGCTGGGGTTTAATCTTGGAATGTGAATGTTGGTGGCAGACTGATGATGTGGTGGTGGTGGTGGTGGTAGTGGGTTGATGGTGATGGTGGGTTGATGGTGGTGGGAAGAGATGGTGAAGAACTTTGAAATGTTGATGATGAACTGTTAATACATTTATCTCCATAAAAAAAAATCATTTCATTATTAAACTTGTCCAAAAATGTTTATAATACATTTATCTCCATCAAAAAAAAAATCATTTCATTATTAAACTTGTCTACACAATAATATATCATAACAATATAAGAATATAAATTAATTAACAACATTTGTTTTTTTCTATGGCCAAAAGTTTGATATTGTGCATTATCACCCCTTGTACTTCCACCTCAGCAATTTTTGACAACTTGTACAGCCAACTCAGCTTTTTATGACATCATTGTGCCACATATGCACATTTAACAAAAATTTTAACAGAAATGAGATGGAAGGATGAGATTGTAAGCGAAATAGGTAGTCTGAGGACGGAAATGTAAACGAATTGGGTTCAAGGACTGAATCGTAAAAAAGTCTAAACGTCAGGGACCAAATAGGTACTTAACTCACCAAAGCACGATTGGTTTCCTTGGACACTTGAGAGTGAAACAAATTGGACTCGGACTGCTCTAGCTCGAGCTAGCTCCAGTGTTCTACCCAACGGTTCCTATTCAACCACATCAGAGCGAGCTCATTTTGTGTGTGGTTGAGTAAGATCGCTTCAAAAATATGTGGGTCCCATAAAAAAAAATGTGTGTAGGTCCCACCGAGCTATAAAAACACCTCGCCCGTCGAAAAGAAAATAAGCGATTTGTTTGTGATACCAGAGAAGATATAAGCAAGCAATAGAAGCCATGAAAGAAAAATCTGAGGAGAAAAGAAAGAAGAAAAGGACATTTGCATGAGAGCTGCATCAAAATGAAACCAGAGGCACTCGTGTGCGTGTATCCATATGTACGTATTTGTTTAACCTTTTTTTATTTTTGGTTTACTCATTGGATTATAATTGCTTCTTTTTTTTGTAACTTCCTCTTATTTTATCTCCAAACTCTTGGGTTTAACCCTAACTCTTCTCACTCCACCAAATTACTCTCTCCGTCCAAGAGTAAGAGTCCTACTTTCCATTTTGGTATGTCCCAGAGTAAGAGTCTTATTCCTAAAATGGCAAAGAATCTTTACTATTCACCTCACTCATTCTCTCTCCTATTTTACTTTTATACTCACAACACCAATCAATTCAATATTCCCTCCCACTCATTCTCTCTCCTACTTTACTTTTACACTCACAATATTTACATCACTTCCAATATTTATTAATAAGCGTGCAAATGAGGGGTATGACTCTTACTCCAGGACGGATGGAGTACCATTTTGGCAGTTTGTTTTTAGCACAAACTACTCAAATGGTACTTGTATTATTCACCTAGTGTTGGTGGAGTGGCCCTTGTGCCAAATTTTGAAACTAAACTTGCTTGTTTGTATTGTTGAAATTTAATGCAAATCTTTATTGAATCGCAAAATCTTGGAAAAACCGTGTTTTTTCAAACGCTTGGAAAAAACGTGTTTTAAAAAAAAACGCGGTGGCATTTTTATAAATAATCAGAACTTCTCAACGGTTCTGGATATAATTATAAAACCTTCCGGATATGATATTGATAGCCATAATCTTTTTTGAAATTGATAGCCAGAAGGGTCATTTTTGTAAATAATCAGAACTTCTCAACGGTTCTGGATATCAATATAAAGCCTTCTGTATATGAGATTGATAGCCAGAATCTTTGAAAGTGATATCCAGAAGGGTCCTGGATATCAATATAAAGCCTTCTGGATATCAATATAAAGTCTTCTGGATATGAGATTAATAGCCATAACCTTTGAAAGTGATAGCAAGAAGGTTTTAAAAAACACGTTTTTCCTAACCAGTAGGAAAAACGCGTTTTACAGGAGACCAATTCTTATTGAATACTCCCGCCGTCTTTAGTGTGATGGACACACAAATTAAAGAAAAGTCAGAGAGATAAATAGTAGAAGAGATGTTTGTGAGTATGGAAAATTAAATAGGAGAGAGAATGAGTAGGAGGAATAGTAAGTTGATTGGTGTTGTGAGTGTAAAAGTAAAGTACGAGAGATAATGAGGGGGAGGAATAGTAAAGATTATTTGCTATTTTGAGCAATTCACACTAACTTGGTCTGGAACGGTCGAAAAAGAAATACAGTATATTTTATTAATTTTGAGTCGTTAAGTAACGACATTAGCTTTCAAAAAACATTAACCAAATGTAATTGGGCCGGTATCCTGTGCGACCACCGCACACTCTTGGCGCCAGGCGAGCCGAGCCGATTTTATTTTTTTATTGCTCCCGCAATTTTTTTCCCCCACCATTTTTTACTCACCAACAAAAGTAACACTTACTATAACTAAATGTAACACTTTTTTTTTTCAAAATGTACTACAATTTTGCTCAATAGATTAAAGATAACATAAGTGACAACTAAACTAGTGTCACACTTTTTATAAAGGAATGTAACACTCTTTTTTTTCAAATGTTTTTTTTTTCAAAATTAACATAAGATTGACAAACTAAACTAATGTTACATTTTATAAAAAATGAATGTAACATTTTTTTTCTCAATTGTAACAGTTTATAATCTTAAATGTAACATTATGTAACAATTTTTATTGAAAAAGCAACAATTGAAATGCAAACCCGATTATATACATGAATTTGTACCTTTTTTTAAAGAAAAAAAGTAACATTTACTTAATAAATATGTTACATTCATCTATATAGAAAATTATAATCATATATGCACTCTATTACACTTCAAATATTACTTTTTCTAACCACAAAAACTATCAAACAATTTAAATTTTCTTGTAAAACTGCTGTTACATTTGACAGTAAAAAGTGTTACTTTTTGAAGATGAAACGGTTACTTTTATCAGATCAGAGTGTTACATCTCATGTGACGAGCAGTTCAATTTTTTTTTTGTGTGTTAAAAGTATGTTTTTGTTTTTTTAAAAAAATAATCAAACCATATCATGACCTATCTAATTTGATTCGTCTCGTCGACGAGACACAACGATATTTAAAAAAAAAATCCCGAGTTTTTTTTTTTTTTTTTTTTTAAATGACACGTGTCGCGCTGAAATGGAGGAGAGGCTGACGGGCGGGTGGGTTCGGCCCATGTATTAGCCCGCCGAACCCCATGCACCCGCCGCATTTGAGAATTCGTCAATGTATTTATATGCATTTTTAAGGGTTTAGGGGAAAAAAATATATGGTATATCCATGAAATTTTTACAATGTTTTTTTTTTTTTTTTTTGGATTAATAGTATGCATGTGACAGCAATTGGCAACCAAATATTGGAGTTACCGCAATCAGTCCTTGTACCATTTTCTTGTGCTGACCGTATTTACCTCACAAATATTACTCACTCCGTCTCACCACTTTAATGTTTTTAGTTGCTTTATTCTTTAAATGGCAAAGCATGAATAGTGTTTTGGACATTCTTATCCTCATAAAGTTCATATATTACAAAAAACCCATCACTTACCTATGTATATTCTTATCCTCATAAAGTTCATTATATCCTCCACCCACTATTATATTTGATTCAAGTTGGTTTTGATTCCTTAATAAGCGTGTAAATTCAGACTAAAAACCTTAAACGGGGACGGTGGGAGTACATGATAACTTAACTGCTTAAATTTAACGGATTGGACTAGTAATAAGATATATAGATGCATTTTTCTTAAATTTTAATATAGGGACCAATTCTATAACAACAAATAGTATGGGGACCATTTGCGTAGCTTGTCCTATTTTTACATGGATTAAACCGTTGTTACTTGTCTTCTAGTTGTTTGTCACTGCTTGTATTCTTCTATTCTTTTTATGGGTCAAAATAAGTATAAACAAAAAAAAAAAAAAAAAAACTAACCCTAAAACTACAAGCTTGATGAATAGGCATACATACATACACACACACACACACACACACACATATATATATATATATATATATATATATATATATATATGTACTCCCTCCATCCTATACTTATGGCTAACATATGAAAGTGTATGAAGATTAAAAAAATATGATAGAAAAGTAGTATTGTGAGTGAGTAAGAAAGAGAAAATAAGTTAGTCGATAGTTGTTGTGAGTGAATAAAAAAGAGAAAAATAAATATTTTGAGTAAGTAACAATAAATATAAGACGCTTAAAATAAAAATAAATATCGATAAATAAGATGGGAGAGGGAGTATAGACTTAGCCCCACCTCTATTAAGGCAAAGTGGGATTTGGACTGAGATGAGTGGTGTGTACCTGAGTGTCTTACTTCCTTATCCCCTTTGTGTTGGACCACCTTAAATCTCATTTTTCAAATTTTTCTTGTTTCTCCCAACCTTCAGCAAAATGTACTCAAATATTTTATACATACATAATTTTTATTGTCTTTTTCCTTCCAATAATAATCAACTATTGTACCCCCTCCGGCCACAAATATACGCAACACTATAGGGTTTCACACAGATTAAGAAAATAATTAAAGTAGTTAATTCATCTTGATTTTACAAAAAAGAAAAGCAAAAATGACTAAATAGCCCTTAACAAGTTATAATTATGGAGTAGAATTTGTCTTGAAAAGTGAATCAATTATTAGGGGTATTTTTGGAACAAAATTATTAAATGATCTTGAAATCCCATAGAATTACTTATATTTGTGGCAAAAAAAAAAACCCATAGTATTGTTTATATTTGTGGCCGGAGGGAGTATGGTATTTGGGATGAATATAGATTGTGGTCAAAATTTGGGGATTGCTAACAATAAGTTCTACACATTTCTTTTGTGTTACCCTATTTATCACAAAATTTGACGTTTTACTATTTTCAATGAATATTTACTCGTGTTTACTTAATATTCCCTCTGTCCCACCTCACTTGAGACCTAAGAGGTGGGCACAATAACTAAGGAAAAAGAAAAAAATAAGGAAATTGTGTGGTAGAAAATGAAGAGAGAGAATGAGTGGGGTTAATAGTAGGTTAGTTGAATGAATTGTGTGGTGAAAAATGAAGAGAGAAAATGAGTGGGTGTGGTAGATTGAATATAAAACTCTAAAAAGATTATCATTTTGGGGAGAAGTGGGACGGACCAAAATGAAAATAAGTCTCAAGTGAGGTGGGACGGAGGGAGTATACCCTTATTCATTAATGATGAATTATCTTTTGTATACTCTCTCCTTCCCGGCACAAGTGACACCAACTTTTGGGACACGAAGATTAAGAAGAGGTAGTATATGTGTGGTAGAAAATGAAGAGAGAGAATGAGTGAGGTAAATAATAGTGTTGGTTGAATAAAATGAGTGGTGAAAAATGAAGAGAGTGAATGTGTGGTGTTAAATGATGGGGTTGGTTGAATATAAATATATTTAAACATTTTCATTTTGGGCTGTGTCACTTATGCTGGGACGAACCGAAAAGGAAATAAGTGTCACTTGTGCTGAGACGGAGGGAGTATTTATTTAAACTGCCTATGAAACTGGATTTTGTTAGGGCACATAAGTATTTTGATATGTATTAATTGTATTTTTTTTTAATATGTGTGAATTTTTTTTGTCAAATAATGAGAAAGTACTCCCACTGATCCAAAATAAATGTCACTTTTGATCAAATAGATGTAAGTTTGACCAATAAATTTAAACAAAAAATAATGATGCTAATAAAAATCAAAAAATTGTTATTAAATGTATTATTAATTATAATACAATGACAAATTTTAGATTTTTATTAGCATTATTATTTTTTATTTAAATTGTTAGTCAAAGTTAAATCTGATTGACCAAAAGCGACAGTTATTTTGGACTAGAAAGAAAGGAATAAACATTATAAGTATAACATGATGATTACCAAAACTTAGATAATCACAAATGTAATGATTATTGAATAATAATACCCATCATCAACCTTCACTTCACTCCACCCAACAACATTTCACATCTCCTTTTGCTTTTTGCCATTTCTCTTTTCAGACAACAAAATCATTCAACCTTTTACTCACTGTAAAAGAATCACTCTCCCACTAACTAAATGAAATACACAACCCCCCATGTCAATTGTCAAAACCAATTTCAACTTTTGAGGTAGCATAGCTCCATGACATGAGAGAGTGACAATGTACAACTCAACCTAGTAACTATTACTTTTATCTCATTCCCTTATTTATGTTTTTCCATGTTTGGATTTTTTGGCTTAAAAATATTTCAATTCTTCTCAATAAACAATTTTAAAAGCCAATAAACTCAACCCAACAATAGAAATCGCATCTCTCTCTTTATTAAACGTGGCATTTTATAAGTGCTACTCCTCTGTCTCAATTTTTTTTTTAACCTGTTTCAATTTATTTTTTTAAAAAATATAAACTTTTCTTTATTTATTAATCTTTCTTCTATTTTATAATACATGTCTTTTTTAAAAAAATTCACATATATTAAGAAATTTAATTAATACATATTAAAAAGACTTATGTACTTCCAAAAGGATCGAATTACTTAGATAATTAAATGTTTATATAAGAGATAGTAGTTTATAAGTAATGAATGTGGGTTTGATTGGTAAACAATAGGAAATATTTCTTGGTAATAGTAAAACGTCAAGTATTTTGGAACAAAAATTTACTCCAAAAATGACATGTATTAGAAACAAAGAGAGTACAGACAATATGAACTACTTGTCATTTTCACAACAAAAACTCTACCCACTTTCTCTCTCCTACTTTAATTTTCATACTCACAACATTTATTTTTTCCTTAGTTCCCGTGCAATATCAAAGTAAGAACCTTAAAGAGGGAGTACGTTTCTTTTAGGTCATCTAAAAATAAATGTTATTATAAAATAAATACTCCCTCCGTCTCTGAATAAGTGTCCACATTTTCTTTTTAGTCTGTCCCAAAGTAAGTGTTCACTTACTAAAATGACAAATAAGTTTTACTATTTCTCTCACTCTTACTCTCTTATACTTTACTTTACACTCACAACACCAATCAATTTACTATTCTCTACCTCACTTTTCATACTCACAACATTTACATCACTTTCATCATTTCTTAATTCTCGTGCAAATGGATGAGTAGACACTTACTCTGAGACGAAGGGAGTGTTATATTTCAAAATAAAAAATAGTATTAATATAGTTATATCATTGTCTAAATAATAATATATTCCCTCTGCTCCAGCTTAAATTTTTTACTTTCTTTATTTGTTTGCTCCAGCCTAAAGTTTTTAATTGCTTTATTATTTATAATGGACAATGAGACTCATTTGTCATTCTCACGATGAAAGCTCCCTACCCATTTTCCCTTTCCTACTTTACTTTTCTTACTCATAAAATTTATACTTTCTTAATCTTTGTGTCAAGTCAATCTAAAAAACCTTGAGATGGAACGAAAAGAATATATTTTTAAATAGTTACACAAATAATTAAGAATTTATTTTGAGGCACTGAAAAAGTAAAATATTAGGCAGAAAGGTATGAGAAAGAATATGAATAAAAAAGTGAAATCCCTCCACATGTTCAAAATAAATACTACTCCCTCCGTTCTACTCTACTCTAAGGTTTTTATTTTGATTTGGCATGTAGATTAAGAAAAATTGTAAGTATGAAAAGTAAGATAGGAGAGAGAAAGTATGTATGGGGTTTTTGTTGTGAGAATCAGTGTTCTAAAAGACGGGCGCCTAGGCGCTAGTCGGTGGTGGTCCGCCGCGATTTTCGTCAAATCGGCCAAATTAGGCACTGGGAGGGCTAGGCGGGTCTAGGCGGTCTTGTCGGCTAGGCGGATTTAGAAGGTTTAGGCGTGTCTAGGCGGGATTAGGTGGGTTTAGGCGGGTTCAGTTAAAAAAAATTATTAAATTTTATCAATATATTACTTTGGTCCCGCCAAAAATATAAGCCAACAAACCTAACACATATTAAAAAGTTTTTTTTTTGTTGGGGAACACATATTAAAAAGTTAGTTAAAGTAGTTAAATTATTTTGATTTTATAACAAAAATATATTAATATTATTTTATTTAGAAACAATTATATCTTTCCAAAAATATAAATTAAATTCATAAAATACTTTTAGTAATAATTCATTTTTTGTTAAAATAAAAATATATTATTATTTTGTGACAAATAACAAAAATAAGTGGCATTATTGTTTGAATAACTACATACTCCCTCTGTCCCATACCAATGGGCACTTTTGGTCAAACCAACTTGAAATTTGACTAACATTTTATGCTAAATTATTAATCTCCATAAAAATTTAAAAAAAATTACTAAATTAGTAATAGAAACATTATCAATAACTATTTTTAAATTTTTCTGGAGATAAATTTTTTATCATAAAATGTTAGTAAAAGTTCAAGTAGGTTTGACCAAAAGTGCCCATTGGTGTGGGACGGAGAGAGTATATATTTATAAATCTATAAAAAAAATGCGTTAATTTCTCGGCTCCGCCTCCGCCCCGCCTAGGTGCTCTAGGCACTAGGCGCTGCTCCACCGCCTAACGATTTTTAGAGCGCTGGTGAGAATAACAAGTGAGTCCCATTTTTCTTTTTTAGTAATAAAGCAACTAAGAACCTTACGTTGGGATAGACAAAAAAGAAAAGTAAGAGCCTTATGCTGGGACGAAGGGAGTATTTAATATCTAAAAATAATAATAAATTATTTTTTTTAGTATTTTTTAAATATTCATGTATATACTCAGGGAATTATGAGGAAAACTAGTACCTTTATAAGTTATAAAAAGTCACGTTCTTAAATAAACGGACTAGGTGTTTTAAGGTATAAACCCGTTATTTTATTTCTAGGTATTTTAAAACGTAAACTCATTGTTGTAAGGCCTAAACTTGCTATTTTATTTCCAGGTGCTTTAAGACATAAACTCATTGTTTTAAGGCATAAACTCGCTATTTTAAGTGTGAAACCATATTAAAAAGTTGAGCTTTTTATACACTCCATACGTCCCAGAGTAAGAGTCCTACTTTCCATTTTGGTACGTCCCAGAGTAAGAGTCATATTCCTAAAATGGCAAAGAATCTTTACTATTCACCTCACTCATTCTCTCTCCTATTTTACTTTTATACTTACAAAACCAATCAATTCACTATTCTCTCCCACTCATTCTCTCTCCTACTTTACTTTTACAATCACAACATTTACATCACTTTCAATATTTATTAATAAGCGTGCAAATGAGGGGTAAGACTCTTACTCCGGGACGGAGGGAGTAACTTATAGAGAAACTAGGTTCCCCCCCCCCCCAAAACCTACTCTACTTGTAAATTAGATGGTGTAACGCTCGGACTCTCCAATTTACCTCGCGTGCTGTTGTGGGCAAATTTCCAAATCGTCTGGATCTTGAATTTACTTTCAGGATAGGGACATCTTAAGACTCATGTACATATTATATATAATTGATAATTCTGTTTTATTAATTATATTTGCAGGATTAAGTCATGAGCAACAAGTGCCTATAAAACGGGAAAGGTTCAACGGCAAAGTTTAACCACGTTTCTTAAAGCCAGAAGATAAAGCCCGAGTTTATAGGATAGTTTGTTATTTTTTAGATATGACCCTTGTATGTATTTCTATTTAAACATCGAGCTTGGAGGAACACTAACACACACGCTGACAAATCACTTTGTAATCCTCCTCAGTTCAAAACCTAAACAAGAAGATCAATACTACCGTTCGGGTTGGAAGGTGCTCATAATCACCTCCCGAAGTTTTATGCCGGCGAGATAATTGTCTCAAGGGCTTTCCTCGTCAAATCATTGTGCAACCTTGAATTCTGCAATTCTTAAGTTTATAATCCATTTAACCCTCCATTGCTTGGATCTAAAACCGTCGCCATCGTTTTATTTCCATTGTTTTTTTTTTCTACCAAAACACGTACTTGTGTCGATACGACACGACTTGGGTGGGGTGTGGGCTACTTAAAACTAAATCCAGTATCAAATCTTAAAATTATGGAATATTCGACACACAAATTAGCATTAGACATTCGTACTCGAGCTTGAGCATCTAATTATTAGTAGTACATATGTGAATAAAATAAGAGAAAATTGCACTTTAGTTACCTGAGTTTGTCGTCATGTTTCAATTGGTTATCCAGTTTGTCTTTGTTACAATTTGGTTATTGAGTATGTCTTTTTGTTGCAATCAAGTGTAAATTTGGTTAGTTCGTCAGAAACCTAACGGAAAGTGTGTCATGTGCCACTCACATGACATACTCAAGGTATTTTTGTTATTTCGCTAACTATTGAGTGAGTAAAAATGTCATTTACTGCATATGAAAAAAAAACAAAAAAAAAACCACCCGCACAACCTCTAGCACCCCCTTTCAAAATGCCCTGGAGATCTAAAGTTAAATATTCCTAAACCCACCCTCCATCTACTCTGTCTCCCATCCCTTTCCTCAACCCATCAGCGACCATTCTCCATCGCCATCTTCGATGTACCTGCGTTTCAACAAGGTCAATGATGATTGTTAAGACTTCTGCAATCATGATACGCTGGAGGACTTCGGTGATGTTGTTTCCTGGACAAGGAGATGTTGTCCAGAGATGAGGGTGCGCCGGAATCTGGAATGAAGAATTAGCAGGTACTCGAAATTGAATATATTTGCGTTGATCGGAAGGAGAGACGCCAATGTTATTTCTTGGGGGCGCCGGTTCGATAAAAATATAGGAGATGGTGCGGACTCGGTTTGGCTCCGCTATTCTAGAGAGATGGTGCGGCGAGTGGGGAAAAACGATGGCGATGGGGTGTGCGAGGGATGTAGATCGCGATTGCCGAAGGAAAAAGGATTGCGCCCGGAGTGACAACAGTTAAGGCAGCCGACGTCGAGCAGAAGGATGATGATGAAGACAACCGGAATTAGGGATGGCAAGGTGATGATTGCCATGGAGAGGGAACAACTTGGCGAAGGGTGGAGTAGGGATTGGGGATTTGGGGAACTATGTTCACGATCCACCCCCTTTTTTTTCTTTTCTTTTTTTCTTTTTCAACTTTCTGCCTTTTTGTTTCAAAAAAAACAATAATTTTGTCTTTTGGTGCACACCCGTGGAAAAGACAAAAATACCCTTTATGGATGTCATGTGAGTGGCACATGACACACTTTCCGTTAGATTTCTGACGAACTAACCAAAATTACACCTGATTGCAACAAAATGACATACTCAATAACCAAATGTAACAAACACAAACTGAATAACCAATTGAAACATGACGACAAACTCAAGTAATTAAAGTGCAATTTGCCAATAAAATAATATTTTAATACTTTCAAAATCTCTCTTAAATAAATCTTTTATCAATTTATTTTTTTTCAATATTCAAAATTTGAGAGAGAAACTTTTCAAAATGCTAGTAACAAGGATGCTTATAAAAAGCTAAACACATCTGACATTCTTTGATCTCTTTACCCTATTCTCCCCCACTCTCTCTCATCCATCCTTCAAAGTTTGAAAGAAGTCACTTTTTGTGCCACATTTTTACCATTCTCCAGAAACCACACTCCTATTATTTAAAGAAACAAAGCTGTAAAAGCTTTCCCAAGCTGTAGTAGTATCTCTTTCTCTCTCTAGAAACCCAACTCTACGTTTTCTCTCTCACACAGTCACACACAAGTAGTAGTAACAGTTTGATCATGGAAATGGTGATGAGTTGTAGTAAGCTTCAGCTTCAGTTTCTGTTCTTCCTCCTTTCATTTCTGACATTCTTCCATCTTTCCCTCTCTGCCACACTTGTTGTTGATGGCATTTCTCACTGGAATAACCCTACTGTTCAAGTTGGTGACTCCGTCAGTAAGTAATACTCTCTCCCTCCGTCCCAAAACGAATGTCCGTCCCAAAATCCTTCCAAAAATGAGTGTCTCAAAATGAATGTTCGGATTTTCTCTTTCATCCAGAGTAATTTCAAACATTCATTTTCGGAAAGAAAAATAGTAGTACTATTTACTCAATGGGTACACCTTTTTTATACCAATTTTGACCTTGAAAATCAATTTTATTGATTGTGATGCAGTTTTCAGGCACAAATATGAGTACAAGCTCTACATTTTCCAGAACAGAAGAGCTTTCAACCTCTGCAATTTTACTCAATCTACCCTTCTCTCCGAACCCAATCAAACCTCCTTCACTGTATGTTTCTCCCTCTCTCTCTCTCTCTACTACATTTATTGTGTTTTCCTAAGGTTATATTTGTAATTTCACTTTAGCTACCAATATTTCATTTATTCATTTCACATGAAGGAAACATTCTTGTAGTTGGACAACACTACTGCTTTGAAAAACTGAGTTAGGAAATGTATGGTGCATTCAATCTGATTTTATGCTACTATTGTACTAATCGTCCGTTCCAGAATGAAATGTTCATATTTACTCTTGATCAAGAACAAATTTTGATTAAATTTGACGACATTCATTTTGGGACGGGACAGGACGGTATACAACACCTAAAACACATTCTTGCAATTCTGCATTTTAGTTTATACACCATTTTATTTTGTTTTGTTTTGTTTTTGACTGGGTTAAGCAAGTACAACACTGAACTATTTTACCAAGTTATAGTAGCAATTAGCTGCATAAAGTTAAAGTTGCATTTATTTGCATAAAGTTAAAGTTGCAACTGTGTTGCCATCAAATTGTTTTTCTCTTTTTGACCATTTCTGTATATATATTTTTTTTCTATAAAGTAGCCATAAAGATGGTAATCCTTTTTTTTTTTTTTTTTTTTACTTATTGTTTATACATGTACACCGTATGTCTTATAAATGGTTCTTTTTACCTGGGTGTGTATCTAAACAAATTGATAACCTCTTTTGTTACTAATTTACTCCCTCCGTCCCAAAATGATCTTCGCGTTTGACTATTCAAACTTTTTAAGGATATGAACACTTGCTTTACTAGACATGACATGCTTTGTTTAAGCCTAAAATGTAGAAATGTGAAAAACTTTTTGGGACAATGAAAAATGGCAAATGAAAAGATCACTTTGGGACAGAGGAGTGTGATTTATCTACCACAACTAGTAAACCCATGGTAGAGATTTGAAAGCTAACCATTTGATCTTATAAAATGAAGTGGCATCCATCCCGACTCGGTTTCTTCTACTTCTCCTTCAACAATGGCTCTATCAAACCATGTCAAGATGGTCAGAAGCTAGCTATTGAAGTATCTTCATCAATGCCACCAGAAATTGCCGCCTCATCACCGCCACTACAACCACCAACGGAATCACCACAACAAGCTCCACCGCCTACCCTAGGCGGAATTGTATCCTCGTCTCCTGCTTATCCGTGGCCATTTGGTCCTCGAGAATCAACAACTGCACCAAGTCCATCACCATCTAGCGATGATTTTCCGGCAACTAGCCCGTCTATGGTCCCGGTCAGTGGTGGTGGTGGTATACCGTTTATCAACAGCAACCCTGCAGTGCCTCTTCCTACCGGTGAAATAGACTCTGCTACAATTCGGCCTGTGCCCACTTCTAGTGACCATAGACTTCAGGTACCACCAAATCTTTCCTTTTCACTTGAATACCCTCCGTCCCGTATTAAATGTGGCATTTGACGTCAACGTTTTTAAGCAATGTGTTTTACATGTTTATACATTGCTTGTACAATAGTAAAACTGCACTATGACTATTTTTTTTAATTCAGAAATGAGACATTTATTTTTGGATGGATTAAATAAAACGAAAGTAGGACATTTTTGAGGGGCGAAGGCAGTACTACTCATGGTTTGACCAGTACTTGTGTAGATGATAATTCATTTACTTATACATACACCTATGCTTATGGTAATTAGAAATACTCCCCCCTTCCCATCTTCCCATAATGAATGTCACATGTTGACTTTTTTGGTCAACCCAATTAATCTATGACCACAAAAATCATTGACAATTTAATTATTTTCATGATATTCTAAAAGATGTTTTCCATCCCATTTGAAATTGCACAAAACGGTCTTTGCACGAAAATTAAGGAAAAAGTGAAAAAGGTGATTTGTTGTGAGTGTAGATAGTTGGTAGGAGAGAAAAAGTATGGTTGGAAATAGTTAGTGAGTTAGTTGATGTATGTGAGTATGCAAGTGGGTAAAAACATTACTTTTTTGGATTTTGCAATTTCTATGGGACAACCAAAATGGAAAATTTTGCAATTTTAAATGGGACGGAGGGAGTATTTGATATTCCATTAAAAACACTACCAATAACGAATTTTAGGATTTCATGAGAATAATTCTATTTGAGTAACATTTTGGTCAAAGTTCAATCAAGTTGACAAAAAAAAAGCGACATTTATCAAGGGAGTAAGGGAGTATAAGCTAATGATTGTGTTTCTGATTGGCTGTTATTGCTTTACGCGTATGCAGGTATTAGGGTTCCGGGCAGTACTAAGAGGTGTGTGCTGTATGGTGTTCATGATGCTGGTCTGAGAGAGATAGAGTTGGAGTTGATCATGTATGAGAGTGTAAAGAGATGAATGTAGGGTTTAGCTAGCTAGTAGTAATATGCTCTGGAATTGCTGTGATTTTTGAATCTAAAGTAGCTTTAATGAGTGATGATTATATACAATGTAGTAGTAGTGTTATATCTATCCTTTACCCTACTTTAGAATCATTTCATTTGCAATCTATTTCTTTGATCTTTAACATTTTCTTGATTTTTTTTTTTTTTAATTCTTTTATGCCCTTTTTGATCAATAATTTTTGCTTACATTGTGATTTATTTCTCTAGTTTCTCTTTTTTCTAGTTTGATTATTTGATTTAATCAAGTGGATAACGAGTACAACGAGAGAAACTATTACCGTCGATCCAACAATAATAACCGGGGCACAGATCTTCTTGGGCTTTCTCTGACGATCCTTGTCAGATGATTGTTCATGTACCTCCTTCCCCTTTTCTTCTGTATGTGGCTCATCATCAGCTTCTTTTTGTTCTTGAATGCTCTGTTCTGTTCTGACATCTTCTTGGCCATGTACAACTTGAGGCTCGTTAGTTAGTTCCGTTAGGCTCGTTATCTCATCTTGATCATTTTCGCACTTCTTTTGCTCTTGAGTGTCTCGGGTTATTTCCTGATCCGTTTGAGTTCCCTTTTCTTGAAATTCTTTTTCCAATCGAGGAGCTATACTTGGTAACTCAACTCTTGTTGCCACATCCGTCGTCCCCATTTCTTTGCTTCCCTTCTCTATATTTTTGCTAAAATCATGACAATTTCCGCCTTCCAGTTTTTTGAGGTCCGAACCATTTAACCCTACTATTTCTGCTTTTTTCGGAGACAATTCATCACTCTTAGTCACTCCTTCAGAAATGTCGTCTTCATCAGCAATAACTTGCAACGATTCGGTCTTACCTTTCAGCATTTCCTCCTCTTTCAATTCCTCAATACCAACCTCAGCGACACCTTTAACCAATTTTGGCATAGAAATTGTCAGAACCGATTCATCTTCATTGAACCTTGCCTTGATCTTATCCAAAATCACCCCAACGGGTATTTTAAAAATTTTCCTGAATCCCCTCATCACAACTTCTTTCTTCACAACTTGCCATCCCGCCATAACCATTTCTTGAACTGGTTTTTCCCCACTTATCCCAATTCTACTCCCATCATGATTTATTTCAATCTTTATATTTGTCCGCGTATAGCCTGCATATTTTTAAATGGAGTATTACAAAATGCATATGTATAGCTTAACTATATTCAGATGTGTACACATGAGAAGATATATATATATATATATATATATATATATATATATATAGAGAGAGAGAGAGAGAGAGAGAGAGAGAAAGAGAACCTTTTAGATGGGCAGTGATGAAGAACATGGAGTCTGTTTGTGTACACAAGAAAAGAGGGCCGGCTCGATCTTTAGCGATCAAAAGTTCAGCAGCTGCGAAATCGTCCATGATGTTGCTGAGCTTGAGTCCCATTTCCAATTCCATTGCTATTTGCTGTTCAAATCAATCAAAAAAGAGTTGAAAAATTAGAGAAATTATAAGAGGAAAATCATTGTAAAAAAATATTAAATTTATAAACATGAGATTGAGAGTAAAGAATATGTGCATATCTTCCTTGTTTGTGTGCCAGGTATTTGCTTTGGCGGGAAGCCAAGTTCACTCTTTGATTCCAAATACTTAAATCAAGCCCAAGTCAAGTCATAATTTGTTAAATTATTTGTCATTCTTCTTTGTTGGCCCAATTTAGAATGGGCCTATCCCAAGGAAGAGAAAAAACACAGTTAGCTTTTTTGGGGACTTAAAATGAAGGTTGATGCTGATGCTCGGACTCTTTGGTTTACCCCGCCGTACCCATGTCGGACACTCCTATTTTAGTGTAGTCAACACAAGTCCGACGAGGTCAACCAAAGAGTCCGAGCACCTTAAACTGGAACTGTACAGTAGCCTGACTGACACTGTTGGTGGTGGTGAGCAAAATGACGATCTTATCTTTATTAATTTAATCAAACAAATAAGGACTGGACTACTCTGTCTGACTTTTGATTACACCAGACCAGTCCCGAATCTCTTTCTAATTCGTCTAGTCCGTCCCAGCCCCATCATAATTTGAATATTCTCGTTTGACAACGGTAATATAAAATACTAATCTCTTAATAAATGT
This sequence comes from Campanula takesimana, assembly GCA_026119855.1. NCBI lineage: Eukaryota > Viridiplantae > Streptophyta > Magnoliopsida > Asterales > Campanulaceae > Campanula > Campanula takesimana. The sequence goes on along the minus strand of JAOWBW010000490.1, from coordinate 278,375 downwards.
TACACTTGATATTTTTTTTTCAAAAAAAAAAAAAAAAAAAAAAAGAAGAAGCAAAATGTCACATTTATTATAGTTATTGACTTATAAGGTGTCAACCTCATGAAAAGCTAATTGCCAGAATGTAGTTGATATTTGGAGATGGCAACTTCATCCCAATTGCACAACAGTCTCCATCTACCTTCACGTACTCCCTCCGTCCCAAAATGATTTTCGCGTTTAACTATTCAAACTTTTTAAGGATATGAACACTTGTTTCACTAGTCATGCTTTGTTTATGCATTTTTAAGCTTAAAATTTAGAAATGCGAAGAACTTTTTGGGACAATGAGAAATGACAAATGAGAAGATCATTTTGGGACGGAGAGAGTGGACGGAGGGAGTATTAATGAATAAGACCCAAGCCCTAAAAAGTAATGTAGGTCCAAATCTCATTTCCAGATTCTAACAAATACAAAGGGTACCTTTTTGAATTTGTTCAACACCCATTTGAACCAGAGTTTACAGCCATAACCAGCTGGTGGTTTTGCTGTACTGAGATTGATATATTTCTCAAGACTCATAAACATAAGTCCAAATCATCCCTATTTATTACTCATCTTTGCAACCACAGAAACAACTTTTAGCAACTAAAGCTTATAAATGTTGAGTAACAAACAATTGAGCTAGCTTGTTGTCCAAAGTCAGTCCGACTGTATAGTAGTCGACAATCTCAATTGATTGATGATAAATTAATGGATGAGATGCAAGCAAGATGGAAACGTTCAGATGAGCTCAACGTGAGTTACATGTTATAATAGACTAGTCCAACCGTCATATAGTCGGAATGTGTAGATCCCATTTCTAGCTTTCTGGCATTGTGTGGAGTTTTTTGGGCGGCTGCATAGTACTCAACAATCTCATCCGATCGATGATAAATCAACAAACGAGATGCGAGCAAGATGAAAATGTACATAATAAACTCAACATGAATGAAATGTTATAATGGACTTATCCAACTGTTATACATTCGGACTGCATAAGTCTCATTTTCGGCTTTTTGGCTACCGCCGCTATCAAATCAATTCCATTATCATCCATAATGTACCATATATACGTATATCTTCCACACAGTTTGCAAATTATATTGTTTTCCAACACCCAGTTTGCTACTCTCAATTGCAATGTTACTATTAAAATTATGTACTACCGTCATCACAAAAATTGACATTTATTTTTAAACGGGGAATAATGCGACTTCAAATAAATAAAGTAGTAAGACGTGCTGGCAAATACGCAATACATGGTAGGTGGGTTGGTTAGGGAGGAGTGATGTAAGCATTTCCTATTCAATGAGTGTTGAAATTCTAATCTCCTTACCATTTTATACCATTTTTTCCTCCTAAATATTATACTCCCTCCGTCCCGGCACAAGGTTCTTAGTTTGATTTTTCACGGAGATTAAGAAAAAGTAAATGTTGTGAGTATGAAAAAGTAAGTAAGAGAAAGTAGGAAAGATAAAGTGGGTAGGGAGTTTTTGTTGTGGGAATGACAAGTGGGTCCCATTGTCCATTTTAGGTAATAAAGCAACTAAAAACCTTGTGCTGGGACAAACCAAAAAGGAAAGTAAGAACCTTGTGCTGGGACGGAGGGAATACCATTTTTTTCTCCTAAATTTTAGGCTTCCTCTCATACTAACCAGATTTAAAATCACTTCACTCCAGATTTTTTTTTTTTTTTTTTTTTTTTGATACACATTATACTACACAACCAATATCTGTCAAAAAAAAATATCCTCCTTTTTTTCAGTTATTTTTATATATATATATATATATATATATAAACAATTATTAATAAAGACACTAAAATTATTTTAAAAAGATAACGTATAAAAACAATATACCAGGAAGTTATACAAAATTTATATTCATAATATGCAGCAATAATTCATTATTAATATAAAACTTAAAGAGAAGTATCATAAATTGAATACATAATTTCTCCAAACAAATTTCCAAAACAGAGAACTATGCTCACTAATCTTAGAATATGATAGAACTTTGATCTATTACAATCCATAACGAATGATTATATTTAATAATTTTATCCTTCATTAATTTTTTTCTTATTTTTTTCAAAATTAATTATATAATTGAATTTTTTAAGGATATATAATTGGAAACTTAAACATTAAAAGAGTATAGCAATGATATTTATACATACTCCATTCGTTAGTAATTCCCAAGTCAATTTTTACTCTCATTTAATGGATACATTACATTGAAGAATTTAGTAACGAATCATATATTTTTCTTAAAATAATATAAAAAAAATTGAAACTAGTAATGTATAATTGCTACTCCCTCTGTCCCGGAATAAATGTCACATGTGGTCAACTAAGTTGAACTTTGACTAAAAAGTTAAGAAAATTTGACCATTTTTATAATATTTTGAAAATGGTTATTAATTCATCAATATAAACACTATTCACAACTATTTTTGAATTTCAATGAAGATAAACAAATTTTCATTAAAAATTGGACAAAGTTTAACTTAGTCGACCATATGTGACATTTATTCCGGGATAGAGGTAGTACATAATAAGATTTTTTTTTTTTTTTTTGAATTAACCTCCTAATATTTTGTTTTTACATTCTATCTTTCTAAAATCTTTATAAAGTATTATGTTTTTCGTGAATAAGTATTATTAAAATAAAACAAATTGGAGGATTTTTTTTTTAATTATTTTTTGGAAAGAATTGGTTGGATATTATAATTGTGTAATAAAACATAATATTTTGGTTATGGGAGCAATGTTGAATCTGGTTAGTATAAAGAAAAGCCTAAAATTTAGGATGAAAAATGGAGTAAATTGGATGGATGAAAGTTTACAAGACTTATCAAAATTGCTTTAGATATAAAATCAATTCCCTTACCATAAATATAGTGCTTATCCTATGCCCTAGGGCATAAGATAGAAAAACCGAATAAAAAAATGAAGCAACTTGCATAGGAGTGAGGAGAAGAGTCAAAATGATGGCAAATATAAAAAGTCAATTCTCATAGAAATGGTCAAAACTCTTGATGGCTGCTAAGAAGGTCAAAATTACTTTTTTCAAAGTCTCTTCCTTGGGCTTGGATAATAATTGATGGGATCAAGAGTGAAGAAAACACAGGACAAGGATTACCATTGTCATCATCTTCCACACAACAAAACAAAACATTTAACGTAATTATCACATCCATGTTTGGTTCATACAGTAATTCACAAACACACATAAAATAACAAAAAAATTAGATAATTATTTTCGGGGGAAATGACAATTTAGGGTCCAAAGTTTAGGGGGGTGTGCCAATAGGGGTCTGATGTATCAATTTTGTCAATTTAGGGTCCAAAGTTGCAAAAGTTGTGCATGTTAGGGTTTTTTAACGATTCTGTTAACAGAATCCAGTTAAGTCAAACGTGTTTTGCACGTGAACTTAACTGGAGTTTGTTTTGAATATTTGGATGGTTATATCGTCATTTCAAACAAAGAAAATTAATAATATTTTTTTTGAAATATTAAATTTTATTTTCTTATATTAAATTAACTAATAATTAAAACGTTATTAAAATACTTTTTCAAGAAATTAAATAAAAAAATAATAATTTAGAATCACTATAAAATAAAATGTATAATTTTTAAAAATAAAAAAGTGTAAAAAAATTATATAAAAAAAACACTTATTTTTTTTAAAAAAAGAAGAAAGTGGGGATTGGACATTTTTTTTTTTGTGTGTGGTGGTGGTTAGTATTGTTCATTATTAATATTAGTATTCTAATTATTTCATTTTTTCATAAAATTATTTTTAAATATATTAATAATTTTCCTTGTTTATAACTTCATTTTTTTTATTTCCAAAAAAAACCACTTTAATTTTTATTTGCTTTTTTTGATTTATTAGTATTTTTAAAATTAATTAAAATTATTCGAAAAAAATAATAATAAGAGTAAATGACAATTTAGGTTCTACTGTATAAGGGATGTGTAAAATGACACAAAGCCTAGACGAACATCCAAAACAAACTTCAGTTGAGTGCTTCTGTTACTTAACTGGATTTTCTTTACAATTTAGTCCAAAAACCCTTAATTGACTAACGTTGTCAACTTTGGACCCTAAATTGACAAAATTGATACATCAGACCCCTATTGGCACACACACCCTAAACTTTGGACCCTAAATTGTCATTACCCCTTATTTTCGGCTTTTTTGAAATTTTAATAGGTATAGAGAGCATAGGAAATGAGGTCTTCTTTTTCATTTTCAGAGTGAAAAACATGGATTTCTCTTTGGTTTCATTTCTTTTCGCCTCACGAAATTCGCTGACCATGTCGACACAAGTAATTTGTTAACTCAATGCAGGATCTACGGAAATTGGTCTAATTCATTCGCGTGTGAAATGCTAGACAGATGAACCCAAATGCAGGATCTACAGAAATTGGTCTAATTCATTCGCGTAAAAGATTAATCATTCTAGACAGAGTAAACAATAGTAAGTATTCAGGATCAAAAGAAAATAGACTAATTCATTCATGTATAGGGAAATCTGAGCTTTGTCATACCCATTTTATAAATCAATTTCATAAAGCTCTCAGAACCCAAAGCCTACTACAATAATAAAATAAAAACATGTGCAGGTAACAGACATTAGCAGAACTGAGTACGCCAGAAAAACAAGCACATTAACAAGAAATTTACTCAGATTTCATTATATAAAATAGCAAGATAAGCCACATTGAAGGTCCAATTCATATAACCAAGTCTTCTTTACATATATATATATCTACATATGATGAGATAGATACATTCAATTTAGCAAGGTCTGCAGTTTGACTCACTAATTATTCGCTCTTCCGGTCGAGTCAAGGCCTTCAGTTCTACTTCGAACAATCCGATGAAACACCTCCCTCACTTGCTTCTCCAATGGGTCCAATCCATCCTTAATCGCTTCATAAACTAACCCCACCTCCTCCACTCTCTGCCTCACTTCCCCTTCTTTTTCCTCACTCAATGGAAACTGAATTGAATCAGTCAACTCGTTCATAAATCTCGCACATTTCTCAACTTGGTGAATCTCCTTCAACAATCCACAAGAATTCCTCCTCTCTCTCTTCTTGGACTCCTCCAAAATTCGCTCGTGAAGAGAGAGAATCGGAACCCCCCAAATGAATTGCCTAGTGATATTGAAATGGGTTTGAAGGCCGCGATCCTGACAAGGAATCGCAGCTACAAGGGCCCACATTACAAACAACAACACATGGCTCATTGTATAAACAGCCACTGTAAGTCCATTTGTAGCCACAATCTCATTGTTTCTTGGAGCAATCAAATTGTTCCCAATTGCTTGGAGCTGCTTAGAAGCTGACCAATTTCGCGAAACACTCCAAGACAAAGATCGAAAATGGCTTAAAGATTTGCTTTGATCCTTCTGATTACGACCAAAAGATCGGTTTCTTTGAGCAACAGATGTACTAGATTCTTTCTCATCAAGCATTCCAATGGCTAAATCAATCAATGCTTTTTTAGCACGACGAAATTGCCCCTCCCCAAGACTTCTTTGACTGTCTAAAGCAATCAATACAATCTCCAATTGCTTCTGCCATTGCCTCATCTGTTCAATCCCATCTCTTATAGCATTACAAACATCTAAAGCCTTAACACCCCTTTCGAAAAACTCGGTAATTAGCCGATCCATAGGTTGTCTGCTCAAGAAATCATTGTTATTAAACAGAATTGCTCTGAATTCTTCTTGACAACAAAGGAAAACATCTAAAAGCTTACGAATCCAAGAAATCGAAAGAAGCTCATCGGAGTCAACAGAGGACAAATCATGAAATCTTTGAGCTACCTGTCTTTGAAAGGCTTCAAGCTCTTGATCTTGACTTGAGGCCTCATGGGTAGCTTCCATTGAATGGACCTGATCACGCCTCGCACTCAAAATCGAACGGCTGAAGCTGCTGGCGAAAGAATGCAAAGGGGATGAACCTTGGTAGTCTGTTGATGGCATTTCTTCCTTTTCACATGAAATGGGAAAATTCCCCTAAAATACTTGATTTTTTTTCTTCAAGAATTGAGGATAATGAGGTAAGACCCAACAGAGTGATTAGCCAAATTCGGTCAAAATGAGTAAAGTTGAGGTATTAAGACTAATCTGGGCTGTTCAAATTTCAGACAGGAAAAAAACAGAGGAGGAAAATTCCAAGAAAAAACAAGAGACAAATGAAAGTGAAGAATTTGATGGAATTAAAGAAGTGATGATAAAACCCAAGAATGTAGGAATTAACAGAATGGGTTTTCAAAGAAAAGATGACATCTTTGAAGAAGAAAGAAACGATCAAGAAAGAAACGATCAAGAAAGAAACCCAGAAAACCCTAAATCCGGTGAGGTGAAGAAAATAAAGGGAAAGTGGAGAACGGAAAGCTTGAAGGGGGAGATGGTGTGTTGTGAAACCCTAAAGGGGATTATAAAGGGGTGGGGTTGGTTCGGGATTTTTGGACCGCGTATTTTGGAGTGTGCGGAAAAATGTAAAAAAAAAAATTATAAGTGGAAGGTGGGATTGAAATTGGAGTGAAAAAAAAAAAAAAAAAAAAAAAAAAGTGGATTTTACACGCTGTGAAACACGCCCAGATCGATACGACTATTTTTGAATTTTGATCAACCGGTGCTTGGTGAATGTAACACATGTTTTACAAAAAAATGTGTTACATTTACTTATCAAAAAATTAAGATTTATTATAACACATAATTATAAATGTTATGAATAATAATAAGTTTAAATTTTTCAGTAATAACTTACATTATTACTCAAATTTGATTCAAACTAACAATAAAAAAAAAGAAGGATCAGGGAGCTGGTCTTCTAGTGGTACAGCGAGCGAACGGCTCCCGATCGTACACGTCGCCCTATTTTCTCCTCGCGCGGATGAGATTAATTTGCAAATTATGAGTCCCACTCACTTCAAAATTATCTCGTCCGTCGAACCAAAAACCAAACTCATGTGAAGGATTGATATCACCCGCAGCAGTTTGTTAGAACGTTACCGAAAAGAGCTGGTCTCCCATGAGAACACCCATTTTGTTCTCATGGATGAGAACAGTTGCCAATTGGGAGTAATTTTTTGCGCGAAGCATAGGATCCTGATCCATGCTTCATCCAAAATCTCCACATGGCAGCAATCCATGACCCGCGATAAAAAAAAAATCAAAAAAAAAATCCAACATTTTTTAATGTTTTTTGGTGTTTTTTTTTGTTTGTCAAAGGTAATACTTACTAGTATTAATTAAATGTAACAACTGCGTTACTTATAAGTAACATTATTTATAAGTAAATGTAACACATATTTTACAAAAGAATTCGTTCATTTTACTCATCTTTCAACTATAATACTAACTATAATTACGTGTAACACTAACTATAACTAAATGTAATTGTTTTTATACTAAAATGTAATAGTGTTATTGCAGAATAAAAAATTTATAGTATTTTAATTTTATTTTTTGAAAGAAAATAACACGTGAAAAAAAAACAGCTTGTATACATGAATGTAATTGTTTGTACAAGTAAATGTAATAATTTAGTAGACGAAATTGTAACACATTTCTAGTGATATCCCCTATCCCACATCGGTAATATGTAGGAATTGAGTGTGCTATATAGAAGGCTCATACACTCCTACTGAGCATCAAATCATCCATTGGACTTTTGGAGGCCTGTGATGGGCTGTGTTTGACTCAATTGAGGAGATACTTGGTGGGCTAGTGTGTGGCACCTATGTAGCGGGTCGTGCTGGAGATGGGCATAAGGGTAACCCGGCGCAGCCCTTTTTTTATTAAACACGCGTGCAAACGGGCTCGAGTCCGCCCGTGTTGTATGAGCCCGCGGGCCAAAACCCGGTCTGGCCAGCCATAAAGTTTTTAGTCCGACCCGCCCTTAAACCCTTAGATTTTGCCAAACGGGTTTTGAAGGGTTTTTTTTTTAAATATGGGAAAATATAAAAAAAATATATAAAAAGTATTGAAGACCTTAAAATTTAATTTATAATTTAGTAAAAATATAAATGACCTAATAATATTAATATATTTTTAAATCAAATTAAAATAATGAAATAAGTTTAGATATTTAATGAATAAAATTGTTAAATACATTAAACATACTCCATTTAATGAATAAAATTATTAGAACATTAAATATAGTCCATTTAATTAGTGAAATAATGGTATTTTTGGAAGAAAAAAAAAACAAAAAAAATATCATAAAAAAAGAGTTTCCAAAGGGCCACGGGCACGGGCCAAACGGGTTTTTCAAACCCAAGGGCTTAGCCCGGTCCGTTTGCAAATACTTAAGTCCGGCCCGTCCGCTTAATATACGAGCTAAGGGCCGGGTTTTTCGTGCGGGCTCACAGGTACGGGCTTGGCGGGCCACGGGCTTGCGGGTCGACGGATCGTCCGCGGGCCTAAGCCCGAAACGACCATTTCCTGGTCGGGCCTTCGGGCTCGGGTCGTTACATTTCTATAGATAATGTAATACTTTTTACACGTATCATGATAAATTGAACCCCTTGTAATTTATTATTTGAAAACATATAGATATAGTTATTATACAAGTAAACGTAAATGATTTTTACACAAAATGTATTTTTTTAAAATTTTAAAAATGTAACACTTTTACAGTTTGGCAAAAGAAAATATAGTATAATTTTCTATACAATAGTGTTGCATTCATTTATAGATATTGTTACTTTTTTACTTTTACAATGTTACTAAAACAAAGTGTTTTTAGTTCTAAAGTGTAAAAAGTTGAACTATTACTTTTCTATACATATGTATTACAATTATGTATAAACACTGTTACATACTCCCTCCGTCCCACCTCATTTGAGACTTATTTCCATTTTGGTCCATCTCACTTCACTTGAGACTCCCCAAAATGGTAATCTTTTTATAATTTTATATTCAATCTACCACAACCACTCATTCTCTCACTTCATTTTCCACCACACAATTCAATCAACCAACCTACTATTAACCCCACTCATTATCTCTCTTCATTTTCTACCACACATTTTTCTCATTTTATTCTTTTTCCTTAGTTATTGTGCCCACCTCTTAGGTCTCAAGTGAGGTGGGACGGAGGGAGTATATTTTTTACAATGTCACTAAAAAAAGTTTTTTTAGTTCTAAAGTGTAAAGGGTTGTACTATTACTTTTCTATACATATGTATTACAATTATGTATAAACATTGTTACATATAAAAGTAACAAGTTTGTTACATTTAGTTATAATAAGTATTCTCTCCGTCCCAGAGTATATGTCCACTTCCTAAAATGGCAAAAAATCTTTACTATTCCTCTCGCTCATTCTTTCTCCTTCTTACTTTTATACTCACAACACCAAACAACTTACTATTCATTCTTACGCATTCTCTCTCGTACTTTACTTTTATACTCACAACACTTACATCACTTCTTAATCTATGTGCAAATGGGAGGGTGAACATATACTCTGGGACTGAGAGAGTATTACTCTTGGCAAACGAATAAAACACACACAAAAAAAAAAACAATGTTACTTTTCTATACATATGTATTACTTTTATATATACAAACTGTCACTTATAAGTAAGAGGTTTGTTACATTTAGTTATAGTAAGTACTCCCTCCGTTTCAAGTAAGTTGAAACATTCATTTTGAAATCGGGAAATTAAGGATACTAATATTATATTAAGAATGAAAGGTAGTGAGGAAAAGAGATAATTAGTTGGGAATGAAAGAAAATGAGTGGAACATAATGAGTGGTTGTGAGGAAGATAGAGAATGAGTGGATGATTATAAAAGTAATAAAAAAAAATCTTCTATTTTTGGATTTTTGCAACTTAAATGAAATGCCCTAAATGACAAAATGTTGCAACTTACTTGAAACAGAGGGAGTATTACTTTTGGTAAACGAAAAAAACAGCAACAAGAATAATATATATATATATATATATACATATATATATATATATATAAATAAAAAGGCCCGCTGGTCATTGTTCCGGGTCGTGGGTCGAAAATAAACCAACAACCCAAATCCATGACCCGTCTCTACTATGAGACGGGTTATAGTGTTCTTATTCAAGGTATTGTCTATCGAAAAACTAAAAAAACTAAATCTTCAAGGTTTAAAATAATCTTTATTAATTAAAAAGCACTTTCTCTGTCCGTTTAAAATCACACATTTTTATAGGGGTGGAAATGGTTTGGCTCAAACCGTGGTTCGGAACCGAGCCGAGCCAAACCGTGTGGTTTAACTCGGTTTTTAAACTTATGCGGTTCAGCTCGGTTTCAAAAATTGGTAAACCACACGGTTCGGTTTGGCTCACGGTTTGACCCTTCAAGCCGAACCGAGCCAAACCGAGCCGAATCGTTTCGAGCTGAACCACGAGCCGAACCGTAGAGCTGAACCGTGAGCTGAACCGTGGAGCCGAGTGAGCCTATTGAAGCATCAGACGAAGATGAAGGCATGACTGTTGCAGGGTTTTGGTTTCAGTGAAGTCATTTTCAGGTCCTTGTCAGAAGTTTTTCTAGGACTTGATACATCTCGCTTTAATGAAACTTCCACCTTTTTGGATGGCAACAAAATTTCTCGCTTGATAACTTGAGGGGGTTCAGAAGAAGACTTGAGTTCCCCCATTGCTGTCTTTTTTCTCTCCCCTGGAATCGAAGTTGTATATTTTTGCTTGAGAGCTTCAGAGGGTTCAGGAGACGGATCAAGCTTCAACATTGATGTTTTCTTCCTCTCTCCTGGTACTAAAGTAGCAGCATTATTTTGCTTGATGACTTTAGGGCGAAATCAGACCGTGGTTCAAACCAAGCCGAGCCGAACCGTGATGGTTTAGCTCAGCTCGGCTTGGACTATTTTGTAGTTCAGCTCGGTTTGGGATTTCTCCAAACCGATGTATAGCGGTTTGGCTCCTAAATTACCCCAAACCGAGCTAAGCCGAACCATTTTCACCCCTACATTTTTATATGAAAATTTGAAATAAGACAAACTCAAAATAGAAAGTAGAGTTGGTTTTGAGGGAAACTAGTTCTTCCATAAGTTATAAAAAGTCATCTTTTTAACCCTTAAACCCCAAACCTAAAACCCTAAACCCTAAACTTTAAACCGTATAAAAACATGACTTTTTATAACTTATGAAGAAACTAGTTTCTCCCAAAATTTTCTCTAGAAAGTATTGTACGGTTTTTAATTAAATGCCCATTAGTCATATGAACGACATAAACCGACTTGGGTAAGCGGGACCCATATACTCTGGGCCCATACACCTAAGAAGCCTATACCGAGAGAGAGAGGCCCATTCACCTGAAGCCTAAACTTATAGGCCGACATCATACAGGTCGAACAGGTAAACCTTGCCTAGGCCGAGTTCCAAGAAGCCCAATCCCTAGGCGGCCTCTATGACGAGCCGAGCTGGATGACGGGCCGATTTGTACCGAAAAACCTTCCTTATTCACAGGGAGTCCACTTACAGAGTTTGATTACAACTCTAACAGTAAAGATCATTATCTAAGCAGGGATATCTCTTCTACAGGATAACTGGGATACCATTCATCCTTATCCGGAGTCTATCTCTAAGGAATACGAGTCCCATAACATTACAGGCTCCCTGGCTTTCTTAACAAGTCAGGACTCATTCACCTACGCCTATAAAAACAAGTCCTCACAACATGAGACGGGTAATGAACTCTTTGGCTCAGAACTAGTCAATTGATTTCTCTATTCACATACATTACCCGTATTCTTACTCTCACGCCGGAGGGCCTTCGCCGGTGAAACCCCGGCGTAGTTTATGTTTGTTCATTGTGCGCAGATCCGAACGGGGAAGTTCTCATTGCTGGATTTATCCGAACCGCTGGACGAAGGGCTGATCCGACACGTTTTTGGCAGCATCATCATACTACTACAAATAATCCCATTTTCTCGCTTTTCAGCACATTTGGCAAACTGACCTTAATGATTTTTCACTCATAATATTTTAAGACCTAGTCTCCCATGAGAACACCTATATCCGTCTCTTCTAGGAGACGGGTTTTTTGACCCACCCAACACGACCCATTGAACCGGATCCATGACCCATGGGGCATAACCTGCCATATGGCAACCACCCATTGCCCCCCCCCCCCAATTTTTTTCCAGGCTTTTCCGTCATTCACCAAAAGTAATAGTTACCATAACTTAATGTAATGATTGTATACATATAAATTAACATTTTTCATAAGTAAACGTAACACCTGTTTTACAAAAACAAAAGCTCGTTTTACCCATTTTTTCAAATGTAATACTAACTATAATTACGTGTAACCCAAACAATATCTAAATGTAATTATCATTTATACTGAAATGTAATAGTGCTTTGCAAAAATGTAAAATATTGTGTATTTTGATTTAATTTTTTTGAAAGAAAGTAACATTTGAAAAGTAACAACTCATATACATGAATGTAATTGTTTGTACAAGTAAATGTAACACTTTAATAAAAGAAATTATAACATATTTCTATAGATAATGTAATACTTTTACATGTAATACTAATCAAGTGTTTTTAGCTCTAAAAATGTAAATGGTTGAATTATTACTTTTTCTATACATATGTGTTACAATTATGTATAAACACTGTTACATATAAGTAATACGTTCGTTACATTTTAGTTGTAATAAGTATTACTTTTGGCAATCAAAGAAAACATAAAAAAAAAAAAAAACACTGTTACTTTTCTATATATATGTATTACTTTTATGTATACAAACTGTTACATATAAGTAACACGTTTGTTACATTTAGTTATAGTAACTATTACTTTGACAAACCGAAAAAAAAACAAAAATAATTATCTAAAAATTCAAAAAAACGGGTCATGATGTTCTCATACAAATTTTTGTCATATTTTAATATTATAAGAATTTTCTTAATTTTCAAGTCCAGAGCATCCAATTTTACCTAATTTTTCAAATGTGGCAGAATGAGTAATTTTTTTTAATGAAAATCTACTACTTATTATAATTTTTCATAAGTGTTCACCAATTCCCTATATAAAAAAACCATTTTTCTTAAACGATAAATAAAAGACCTTTACTATAAACATTCAAAACCAAAAAGTGTTTGAAAATCCAAATTGTTTATGATCTATGTTTTTTGTGATGTTTAAATATTACTTTTTTACAAAATTTTGCATTCTTTTTATTAATCATTTCAATACCAAATATAAATCGTGAAAAAAATGGTGAATCCTAACTGAGCTGGTCTCCCGTAAAGTGTGTTTTTTTTAGTGGTTAGGAAAAACGTGTTTTTCAATATCATCTGGCGGTCCACACATTCACTGAACTTTCATAACTCAACAACTGGTCATCCTAAACATTGTCATTGGCTATCTATTAACACTTCTGTTACTCTAAAAAAAAATTTGAAAAAACGTTTTGGCTATCACATTCAAAGGTTTTGGCTATTAATCGCATATCCAGAAGGCTTTATATTGATATCCAGAAGGTTTTGTATTGATATCCAGGACCTTTCTGGCTATTACTTTAAAAGGTTCTGGCTATCTATCTCATATCCAGAAGGCTTTATATTGATATCTAGAACCGTTGAAAAGTTCCGATTATTTCCAAAAATGACCATTCTGGCTATCACTTTCAAAGGTTATAGTTATCAATCTCATATCCATAAGATTTTATAATTATATCCAGAACCATTGAGAAGTTTCGATTATTTACAAAAATGCCACCGCATTTTTTTAAAACACATTTTTTTAGTAAGAAAAAACACGTTTTTTCCAAGATTTTGCGACATTGATTGGCCTGTCAATCAAGCTGTCGCAAATCAAAAATACGTTCCCTTGGGGCTTTTTAGGGGGAAAACAGAAGTTGAAGTCTATTATTTTCTTGGAACGGAGAAGTAATAAAATGTCGATTTCTAAATAATAATAATACGGTACACAACTTTTTGTTGATGATAAAATCTCGAATAAAAAATAAAAGTTTCACTCTTTCTTCACTATTATGATTAAGGTGGATCATAATTTTAAAGGTAGTACAGTCGCACTTAAATGTGTTTTAGGACACATTATTAGCCAAATTATTCTAATTACATTCTCTTTGTAGGACTATCATTACACTCGTTTGCATGATCCTCTTTTTTTTTTTTTTTTTTTTTTTTTCAATCTTTTCTTTGACCAACGCAAGATTCCTTTTTTCTTTTCTTTTTTTTTGGTTGTTGTTATACAATGTTGCTTGTATAAAATTAGAAATTCGTTAATTTTAGTCATATCTAATTAAATTTTTAACTATTTTTTTTAAAAAAATAGTTATTTCAACAAAATTATTAAAAGCTATTATTGATAATATTCTTTATGATGCATCAATAACAGGTTTTAAAATTTAATTATAATAATATTTTCATATACAAATATAAAGTCAAACTTAATCAAATTGACCCAAAAATTTGGATTAGGAAATGTTTCATCAATTTTTGCTCAAACACTCCAACATATGGTCCTCATTTAACTATGTCAGCTAATTTACTTTGTGTGTGACTGAAATCGGTTTAAAATTTGTGGGACCCATCAAGCTCAAAAATTTCTCGCCCATCGAGAAAAAGTGAGCGAATGACAAAATTAAAGCCGTCAATTAGAGCTCATTGAAACTAACACTTTGTGAGCAAAGTGAACTTGCCTTTCGGGTTTGGTGGAATATTTTGTAGAGTTCAGAAGATGCAATATTGTACTCCCTCCGTCCCCGATTAAGAGTCCTACTTTTCATTTTGGTACGTCTCAGACTAAGAGTCATATTCCTAAAATGGCAAATAATTTTTACTATTCACCCTACTCATTCTCTCTCCTATTTTACTTTTATACTCACAACACCAATCAATTCACTATTCTCTCCCACTCATTCTCTCTCTTACTTTACTTTTACACTCGCAACATTTAAATCACTTCCAATATTTATTAATAAACGTGCAAATGATGACTCTTAATCCGGGACAGAGAGAGTACGTTTTATTACAGTTTGAGCGAATGTGTGTTCCACAACGTGGTTGCAATAATACTACCGGAATGTCACGTTATTTGTGCTAAACTATATCGGCTAACTTGTTATTCTTAACTATATAAAATAATCATCATGACCAAAAAAAAAAAAAAAAAAAAAAAACTCTAAAATAATCATCATGTGATTTGCTTTCACACACAAACACTTTGTAATATTGCCACTTTAATGAAATTTAAGTAGAAAGGTCGCATTAAATTTTTTGTTGTCTCTTTATTGAACTTTTTGTTTTGCAAAATATATTGAGTAGTGAAAGAAATTGATGAAAATATTTAGAGACAAAATTTTAGTTTATGTTTACACTCATTATGCAATATAGTGAAATCATTGGACTTTTATGAACTTATTTTACTAAATTGCTAATAATCTTATTTTTTTAAAAATCACACTCAATGCTACTAAACATTTATTTTGAGACGAAAAGGTTATAACTTTTGTTATACCCATTTCAATTCTTAGTTTTCTAGGTATACAACCAAATTTGATATTTGAAACTGATGCAAAATTACTCACATGTACTGTCACGAAAAGTTATTTTTTATTTGTCTTTTTTTATTAAATAATTGAATTTCGACCGAATAGTAATCAGTTTAATAATAAAATGATATTTTAAAATTGAAATTGATAAATTATTATTATTTTATCAATAACAATTTTTAAATTTTATTAAAACGATAAAATTGATGTTTGACTAAAGTTTACTTGAATATAAAAAAATAAAAACAAATTATATTCTCATAATGAAAGAAGTATTCAAGTACAAAATTATTTCTTTCAAAAAAAAAAGTACTGTACAAAATTATTTGTTCAAAAATAAGTACTGTACAAAATTATTTAATAATAAAAAAAAAAAAACAGACATTATTATGAAAGATTCAGTATGTAAACAGACATTATTATTAAGAAGGAGTCAATGTTGAAAATGCTGAAGTGGAGGTGGGGTCAGCGAGTTCCACGTTGGCGCGTATTGGTGACTTGTGAGGGGACCTGACAGACCTGGTAAACAGAGAGTTATGGTCACACCATTTGACTTTTTCAATTGACTAGTCATGACTCGTTATAGTCCTTTTATTCTTGTATAGTCCTTCTATTTATAAATTTTACTTCCTCCGTCCGAGTTTAAAGTTCCTACTTTCTTTTTTGGTATCCTTCGGTCTCAGTTTAAGGTTCCTACTTTTTTTTTTGGTATCCCTCCGTCCCAGTTTAAAGTTTCTACTTTGTTTTTTGGTATGTCTCACATTAAAGTTCTTAGTTGCTTTATCCCTTAAATGGCAAATGATGAATAGCGTTTTGGACATTCTTGTCCTCATAAAGTTCATATATTAAAAAAAAAATCACTTACCCATCTAATTTTCACTCACTTGCTTTATGAATGGACAATTATATCCTCCACACGCTACTCTCTTAACTCAAATTTGTCTTAGTTTTTTAGTAAGCGTGTAAAATCAAACCAAAAACCTTAAATCGAGACGGAAGGAGTACTTTACATGTATATAAAAAAATAGATATTGTTAGGATGAAATATATTTATGAAAAGTATTCAAAATATTCAAAGATCTTTTCATACTTAAGGTTCTTTTAAAGAATAAAATAACCAGTTTTATACCTTAAAATCTCAAGATTGTTACTTCATCGCCGGTTTTATTATCGGGTTATTTTGAGTCATACACTTGGGACAATATTAAATGCCCGTACAATTAAGTTGCATAATTTGTAAAATACTGTAATTTGACAGTTAGCGACATCGGAAGTTAGGAAATTCAATAAAATTTAAATAAATCATACTTTCCTAATTTTAAGGAAACATTAATCTTAATAAGACTCTAAGAAAATAATATTTACTTAAAAATCTAGAAAATGGAGATTGATTAGCGTGGGTAAGAGCAAATAACAAGTAAATAAATGTTTCATTTTTAGTTTCATTATAAATCAAAATTAATTTTTAAGTAATTATATTGGTAAATATTCATAATTATCTTAAAGATTAATATATAAAAAGTCCCTCAAAACAAATGAAACTTGTTATAAAGTCAAACTAGTTAAGTTTTCTTTAAAGTCCACAATTTGAAATGTTTATTGTTATAAAATCTCAAGTTCGTTAAATGAATAAATGTAAACCCGAGAACACCCTTCCCTACCCAATCCCTAATATCCACTTAGACTCTCTCTCTCTCTCTTGTCTCTCATTTGGGAAGATTCTACCTCTATCTACATTCTCTTGTCTCTCTTTCTCACCGGGAAAATACAAAAATATGCCCCTGAACTTAGCGATTGGATGCAGATATGCCCCTAACGTCGTTTATTGGCACATTTGCCCCTCAACTCAATGAAAAATAGGGAAGATTTGACCTCCGTTAGTTTTTTCATCCAAAATTTAACTTTTCATCCAAAATTGAACGATTATAGGATCTAAATTGAATTAAACAACTAGAAAAAGGATAAATTGTGAATTATTAATGTAACGACCCCAAAACCCGTCCCTATTTATTTTATATTTTGGGGGATTTTATTTTGACATTATGTGTGCATTTTATGTGTTGCATCATATTTTATGACTTGCACATATTGTTTGATTAATTGTGTTATTTACTTAGTTAGTAGTAATAATGGTTAAGGGAGTTAAATGATTAAGTTGAAACTTTAGGGTCCTTATTGGAAATATAAGTTTAGGGGTTTGAGTGTTGAAAATGAAAGTTAAGTGACCTAAGAGTAAAAATGGGGTAAAGATTTTTTATAAAACATGCTTATCTCTCTCCCTCTGCATATTCATTTCACTCAGAACACTTCTCTCTCGTTTCTTTCCTAGGGTTTAAGGGAAAGGTAAGTTCATCATAGTTTAATTTATTTTTTTATTTACTACTCCGTTTTAAAATCTAATTATATAAAAATGATCAGGGCATTGAATAGATCATTTCTACCCGAACAAAACATATTTCCTCGATACTTTTCTCCGAAATAGGTAAGTTACTAATTCTCCTTTAAATGTTAAAGTGGTCATATATGTTATATTTGACACTTGTACTTGTTAATTTTGTGATTTGAATGATTTTTGTGATACTTGTAATTTTGGGACAAAGGGAGTAGTATGAGATTTGTAGCAAGAAGTGTTTTGGTTTAGTTCAAATGTGTTTCTGAGTGTTCTTTGCACTTATATGGGTAGAGAGTATGCTTCAGGTATAAGGGTGTTGGTACTTTTGGGACGGTGGAACGTAGGGAGTAAAATTTTCAAGTTTTAGGCTACCAGGATGGCCAAAAAGCCTAATCGTGCGATGGGGGGGGGGGGGGGGCTCTCCTTTTTAGGGAGGGCGTGCGCACCCTCTAGTGCCTCAAAAACCAAGAGTCTGATCAAAGGGGGCGCGCGCTGTCACGACCCGAAATCTAGGCTCTATTTTATTAGTAATAAATAATTATTATTTGTTTAGTTGCTTAATTATTTATTTAAGTTATTATTTATTTAAATATTTATGTGTTATAATAATTATGCCTAGCATTTTATTGAGTCGTTTGGGTTAGTGTAGTATTGTTGGGTCTTAATTGTTAGTAGGGAGAGTAAGCATTTGCGTTAGTTGAAGGGGAGGGGCCTAGATGTAACTTTTTGAATAATTTCCCCCTACTCCCCTCTCCTCCCTCACTTCTCCCTCACTCTTCACCCTCACCTCCCAGCAACTCCCTCTCTCTCTCCTCCTTTGGGTAAGTTTCTCATCTCCTTTCATCTCTCTTCATTTTCTTCCTCTTCCTCCCATAATCTCTCATTTCTTAAAACTTGAAACATGTTTAGATCGTCGATAGGATCGTTGGAAGCCAAAAAGAATTGAATTCCGTCATCTTTGAGAATTTTCGTGTAAGTTACTTTTCCCCCATTTTGATGTTAAAATGTTCATATCATGTTCATATAATGCTTTTGTTGTTATATTTGAAGTTTGGATGAGGTTGCAATTTATTTGGAATTTATTTGGGTTTTTGGTTAAAAATGGTGATTGTATGAATGTTGGGATTTGATCTTGATATTGGTTGTTAAATGTTGTTGTATGAGTCTTTTTGGACTTATAAGTTGTTTTGGTACATTAGTATGCTAGTAAGAGGGTTGGATTTTGGTTGAAATGTGTTTTGGTATGAAAATGGAAGAACCCAGTTTGTTCTTCTCGAATTCCGGCAGACCAGAGGATTGGGCGACCGCCCAAAAAGGGTTGGGCGACCGCGCATCTATCTGAAAGGTTTTGTTCTTGCTTGATGGCCCTTTTGGGCGACCGCACAGACCATATTGGGCGGCCGCACAGAACATCTGAAAGTTTTCATTTGTTGGTTTGTGTGATTGAAGAATGCGTTTTGGTCTAAGTCTTGGGTGTCCTTATAGTTGACCTTAGTGAACATTGTAGTACACTCTAGTGATAGAATTGGGTCCTTTGTGATGAAGTTTGTGATGGAAATTGATTAAGTGTTAATTGAGATTATTGGAACACTTTAATTGTGTGTTGTTGGTTCATTTCACTTTCTTGGTGACTTCTTGGTATGGTTCCCTACTTTGGAACCTTAAGTTGTTTATTTAAGCTAGTATTTATTACTTAGCAGTTATTTGAAAGTCCAGCTGGTATTTTGTGTGTGTTTGGGCGATGCGAAACATTATGATGGCACGGCCAAGTCCATTGTGATGTTGACCATTGTTTTGCCCCATTATTACCCTCCTTCAGATTGGCCTTGAATGTGAGAAGAGCTAGCTCCTTTGTGTGCATTTTATCTTTACTTGGAGAATGACTTTGTGGCATGTCTCCCGTCCCTTGTGACACTTCATTGGTTATTGGTTCCGGTACCGAGGATTTCTCTTCAGCTTTCATGCTATTATGAAGATGTTGATTGGTTGATTATTGAAGCTGCGCAGCGATCCTTTATTTGGATGTACCGGTTTGGAAAACCTTGGCTATATCCTTTGTTATGTGTTTATTTCCGCTGCTATCTGTTATGTGATAACTGCTACGTGCTATCTATGATTTATTATTGTATATTGTATCATAGCATGTCATGTAGTTGCATTAGTAACTTATTGGGATTTATCTCACCCCCTTTCTTTTATCTTTGTTTTCCTTAACCCCCCAGGTGGTAAGGATTAGTCTCGCTGATCACGAGAATGAGGACGTCGAGTGTGGATACATTCTTTTGGGGAAAGTTGTTATAGGTTGGTTTACATTATATCAATGTGTAACCTTTTGGGGATATTTGTACCAAACATTGACGTCACTATGATTTGTGTATTTTGTAACCTTGGTGTATAAGCTTATGGAGTTTATACTAGTTTTACTTTGTTGTTCAAGTTGATTTACAAAACCTTGTGTTATCATTTTTTTGAGTATAAAAGGAAAATTTTATCTTCAGTATTTCACGGTTTTGGTTTTAAGTCGACGTCCAGATCGCGGTCTCGGGGTTCGGGGTCGCGACAGTTGGTATCAGAGCCTATGGTTTGGCTCTAAGTATAAGTCTAGGTGGACTAGTATGACCTAGGTGGGTAGTTGTGTTCGGAGTGAGTAACAGTTGATGTCTTATGCAGGTAATTACTCGCAATGTCTGGAAGAAGAAACAGAGGAGGTACTAGTGGGGCACAGAATCAGAATGACACAAGGGAAGAAGCACGTGCCATGTTTCAAGGCATGTTCGAGGCGGCCATGAAGGCCATACATGATCAAGGTCCGAGGGTAGAACAAGCACCACCCCGCTATGGATTTGAGCAATTTCTGAAGTTGAAACCGGTTGAATTCAATGGGGAACCCGATGTTCGGAAAGCTGAGTTGTGGATTGAGTCGATGGAGAAGATTTATGAGGTATTTGGTTGCTCGGATGAGGACAAGGTCCGGTTCGCGGCTTATAAACTTGTGGGAGCCGCCGAGCATTGGTGGAAGGGTGTTAAAGCTAGTTGGGATGATACTCACACGGTGTATGCGTGGGAGTTGTTCGTGCGCAAATTCAAGGAGCATTTCATTCCGGTTGTTGATCAAAACCGAAAGGAGCTCGAGCTACTCAACCTAGAGCAAGGATTGTTGTCTATAGCACAATACTCGGCTAAGTTCATAGAATTAGCCCGGTATTGTGACTATTTGGTGAGGACCGAGGAACAAAAATCTATGAGGTTCATTCGGGGATTGAAGACCTCCATCCGTACTCAACTGATTGCCCAACGGATAGTGACATTCCAAGATGCGGTAGACCGAGCCTACTTAATAGAGCAAGATATTGGGGAGCACAAAAGGAAGACCGAGGTTGTGAGTACGGGTAAACCGGGAAGCCATGCTAACTCTCAACCACAACACCGTTCTGATAACCGAGGTAACTTTGGGGGACAATCTCAGTTCCGAGGGCAACCGATCCCAAAGAACCCGGGTACCACTTCCGGGAACCAAGGGAGCCAAATTAGGAGGCTTTGTTCGTATTGTCAAAAGGAAGGTCATTCTGAGGACCGGTGTTGGAAGAAGCAAGGAAAGTGCACAAATTGTGGTCAAATGGGTCACTTTGTAAAAGATTGCCCAAGAGGTAGAGGACAAGCATCCGGGTCAGGAGTTGGTAATAATCAAGGTCAAAAAAAGGATGCCGCTGGGAAGCCCAAAGTTCAAGGAAAGATATATGCCATGAATCAACAACAAGCTACCGATGATCCATCCGTTATTGGAGGTATTGTTTCTGTGTCTAATGTGAGCGCACGAGCGTTAGTAGATCCAGGATCATCTCATTCATACATTTCTGTGCAATTTGCTTCTATGTTAAATGCTGCATTCGAGTCCTTACCGTACGTGCTAGAGGTGTCGACCCCTATAGGAGAATGCTTGATTTCTGATCGAGTCTTTCGTGCTTGTGATGTGGTTATTTGTGGTCGTGTCCTTTGTGCGGATTTGGTAGTTCTTCCTATCCAAGACTTTGATGTCATTTTGGGTATGGATTGGTTGAGCAAGTTTCATGCTTCCGTTGATTGTCGTAAGAAAACTGTTACTTTTTCTATTCCCGATGTGCCTAAATTTGTGTTTGAGGCTAGTCCTCTGAGTAGAAAGGTTTGCTTAATTTCTCATTTGAAAGCGAGAAAATTATTGCATAGTGGTTGTGAGGGGTATTTGGCTAGTGTTCTTGATACTAGGAAGGAATTCCCTAGTTTTGATAATGTTCGGGTAGTCCGGGAATTTCCCGATGTTTTCTCTACCGAGTATGATATGCCTCCCGATCGTGAGATAGAATTTTGTATAGACCTTTTGCCGGGTACGGCTCTAATTTCGAAAGCACCTTATAGGTTGGCTCCCGCAGAGTTGAAGGAGTTAAAGGTTCAATTGCAAGAGTTGCTTGATCGAGGGTTTATCCGCCCTAGTGTTTCCCCGTGGGGAGCACCGGTTTTATTTGTGCGGAAGAAAGATGGTTCGTTGAGGTTGTGTATCGACTACAGAAAGTTGAATCAGGTTACGGTGAAGAACAAGTATCCTCTACCTCACATTGATGATTTGTTTGATCAGCTTCAAGGGTCCGTGGTTTTCTCTAAACTTGATTTGAGGAGTGGGTACCATCAGTTGAAGGTTCGATCGGAGGATATTCCGAAGACTGCCTTTCGCACTCGGTATGGTCATTATAAATTCTTGGTTATGCCGTTTGGGTTGACTAACGCGCCGGCCGTATTTATGGATTTGATGAACCGGGTTTTCCATCCTTACCTTGATTCGTTCGTGGTACTCTTCATCAACGACATTCTTGTTTATTCGAAATCTCGAGAGGAACACGAGCAGCACTTGAGGACAGTTTTATCCGTTCTTGCGAGGGAGAAATTGTTTGCGAAGTTTAGCAAATGCGAATTTTGGCTCGAGAAGGTGTCATTTCTGGGCCATGTGATTTCTAAAGATGGGATTTCTGTGGATCCGTCTAAGATTGAAGCTATAGTGGATTGGAAGAGACCCGAGTCAGTAACCAAGATTCGTAGCTTTCTTGGTTTAGCCGGTTATTACAGAAGATTTATTGAGGGGTTTTCGAGGATTGCTACTCCGATGACTCAGTTGACCCGGAAGAATGTCCCGTTTGTGTGGACCGAGAAATGTGACAAGAGTTTCGAGGAATTGAAGAAGAGGTTGACTACCGCACCGATCTTGACTTTGCCTAATGGGAGGGATGGCCTAGTGATTTACAGTGATGCTTCGAAAGAGGGTTTGGGTTGTGTGTTGATGCAGAATGGGAAAGTGATTGCGTATGCTTCGAGGAAGTTGAGCCCGAGTGAACAGAATTACCCGACTCATGATATGGAATTGGCGGCGATAGTCTTTGCGTTGCACAAATGGAAGCACTACCTTTATGGAGCGAAGTTTGAGATTTTTTCGGATCACAAGAGTTTGAAGTACCTTTTCTCCCAGAAGGAATTGAACAACCGACAGCGCCGGTGGATGGAATTGTTGAAGGATTATGATTGTACGATTTCTTATCATCCGGGGAAGGCGAATGTGGTAGCCGATGCGATTAGTAGAAAATCTTATGTGGCTTCGATGATGTTCCGTGAATGGAAAATGCTTGAGGATGTTCGAGATTGGTCTCCTCGTGAATCGAGACATGGGGCTATTTTTGCGAATATTAGGGTGTCTCCGACCCTAATTCAGAGGATAAAGGAAGTTCAGAAAGAGGATCCCGAGTTGGTGAAGATAATGGGTAAATTGAAGGAAAAGAACTTCGAGGATTTTTCTGTGAGTTCGAGTGGAGTGTTGACTTTCCGTGGCCGTTTGTGCGTACCCGATGTTGGTGGAATAAAGAGGCAAGTTTTAGATGAGGGTCACAAATCGAGATATACTATTCATCCGGGTAGTACGAAGATGTATCAGGATTTGAAGCGACAATTTTGGTGGATTAATATGAAAAGGGAAATAGCGGAGTACGTTTCGAAGTGTCTAACTTGTCAGCAGGTCAAAGCCGAGCATCAGAGACCCGCGGGACTACTTCAGCCGTTAGAGATTCCCGAGTGGAAATGGGAGCATGTGACTATGGATTTCGTTACGGGACTACCTCGTACCCATAGGAAGTATGACAGTGTTTGGGTAATAGTGGATAGATTGACCAAGAGTGCCCATTTCTTGCCTATTGACATCAGATATTCAATGGAGAAGCTTGCGACCCTTTATATCGATGAGATCGTTAGATTGCATGGGGTTCCGGTTAGCATTGTGTCAGATCGAGACCCGAGGTTTACTTCTAGATTCTGGAAGGCGTTTCAAGAAGCTTTGGGTACAGATTTGCGATTCAGTACGGCTTTTCATCCACAGACCGACGGTCAATCCGAGAGGACTATTCAGATTCTTGAGGATATGTTGCGAGCTTGTGCGTAGACTTCTCCGATTCTTGGGATTCGCACCTACCGTTAGTGGAGTTCTCTTACAACAACAGTTATCAGGCTAGTATCGAGATGGCACCGTTTGAGGCCTTATATAGAAGAAAGTGTAGATCGCCTATTTGTTGGGATGAGGTTGGTGAAGCGAAGATCGTGGGTATTGATTTGCTTCGGGATTCGGTTGAGAAAGTTAGAGTTATCCGGGATAGATTGAAAACAGCTCAGAGTCGACATAAGAGCTATGCAGATAACCGAAGGCGAGATCTTAGTTTTCAGACAAGTGATTTTGTGTTCTTGAAAGTGTCTCCGAAGGTGGGTATTCGTAGGTTTGGGAAGAAAGGCAAATTGGCTCCGAGGTTTATTGGTCCATT
This sequence comes from Campanula takesimana, assembly GCA_026119855.1. Classification (NCBI taxonomy): domain Eukaryota; kingdom Viridiplantae; phylum Streptophyta; class Magnoliopsida; order Asterales; family Campanulaceae; genus Campanula; species Campanula takesimana. The sequence continues at coordinate 253,579 of JAOWBW010000490.1, read as the reverse complement.
CGAGATTTTGGGAAAGGTTGGACTTCTTGCGTATCGTCTTGCGTTACCGCCATCTTTGGACAGGTTGCACAACGTGTTCCACGTTTCTATGCTTCGGAAGTATGTTCATGATCCATCGCACGTGTTACCGAGGGTACCGGATGATATTGAGCCCGATATGACTTATGAGGAACGACCGGTTCGGATCTTAGATTCTAAATTCCAAGAGTTGAGAAACAAAAGCATCGCGTTGGTTCGAGTTCTTTGGAGGAATCATAACATCGAGGAGTCGACGTGGGAGCTTCGTGATGAGATAGAGAGGAAATTTCCGTGGCTTTTTGGTTTAAGGTGAGTCTCGTTAAAATTCGGGTCGAATTTTCTTTAAGGGGGAGTGAATGTCACGACCCGAAATCTAGGCTCTATTTTATTAGTAATAAATAATTATTATTTGTTTAGTTGCTTAATTATTTATTTAAGTTATTATTTATTTAAATATTTATGTGTTATAATAATTATGCCTAGCATTTTATTAAGTCGTTTGGGTTAGTGTAGTATTGTTGGGTCTTAATTGTTAGTAGGGAGAGTAAGCATTTGCGTTAGTTGAAGGGGAGGGGCCTAGATGTAACTTTTTGAATAATTTCCCCCTACTCCCCTCTCCTCCCTCACTTCTCCCTCACTCTTCACCCTCACCTCCCAGCAACTCCCTCTCTCTCTCCTCCTTTGGGTAAGTTTCTCATCTCCTTTCATCTCTCTTCATTTTCTTCCTCTTCCTCCCATAATCTCTCATTTCTTAAAACTTGAAACATGTTTAGATCGTCGATAGGATCGTTGGAAGCCAAAAAGAATTGAATTCCGTCATCTTTGAGAATTTTCGTGTAAGTTACTTTTCCCCCATTTTGATGTTAAAATGTTCATATCATGTTCATATAATGATTTTGTTGTTATATTTGAAGTTTGGATGAGGTTGCAATTTATTTGGAATTTATTTGGGTTTTTGGTTAAAAATGGTGATTGTATGAATGTTGGGATTTGATCTTGATATTGGTTGTTAAATGTTGTTGTATGAGTCTTTTTGGACTTATAAGTTGTTTTGGTACATTAGTATGCTAGTAAGAGGGTTGGATTTTGGTTGAAATGTGTTTTGGTATGAAAATGGAAGAACCCAGTTTGTTCTTCCCGAATTCCGGCAGACCAGAGGATTGGGCGACCGCCCAAAAAGGGTTGGGCGACCGCGCATCTATCTGAAAGGTTTTATTCTTGCTTGATGGACCTTTTGGGCGACCGCACAGACCATATTGGGCGGCCGCACAGAACATCTGAAAGTTTTCATTTGTTGGTTTGTGTGATTGAAGAATGCGTTTTGGTCTAAGTCTTGGGTGTCCTTCTAGTTGACCTTAGTGAACATTGTAGTACACTCTAGTGATAGAATTGGGTCCTTTGTGATGAAGTTTGTGATGGAAATTGATTAAGTGTTAATTGAGATTATTGGAACACTTTAATTGTGTGTTTTTGGTTCATTTCACTTTCTTGGTGACTTCTTGGTATGGTTCCCTACTTTGGAACCTTAAGTTGTTTATTTAAGCTAGTATTTATTACTTAGCATTTATTTGAAACTCCAGCTGGTATTTTGTGTGTGTTTGGGCGATGCGAAACATTATGATGGCACGGCCAAGTCCATTGTGATGTTGACCATTGTTTTGCCCCATTATTACCCTCCTCCAGATTGGCCTTGGATGTGAGAAGAGCTAGCTCCTTTGTGTGCATTTTAGCTTTACTTGGAGCATGACTTTGTGGCATGTCTCCCGTCCCTTGTGACACTTCATTGGTTATTGGTTCCGGTACCGGGGATTTCTCTTCAGCTTTCATGCTATTATGAAGATGTTGATTGGTTGATTGTTGAAGCTGCGCAGCGATCCTTTATTTGGATGTACCGGTTTGGAAAACCTTGGCTATATCCTTTGTTATGTGTTTATTTCCGCTGCTATCTGTTATGTGATAACTGCTACGTGCTATCTATGATTTATTATTGTATATTGTATCATAGCATGTCATGTAGTTGCATTAGTAACTTATTGGGATTTATCTCACCCCCTTTCTTTTATCTTTGTTTTTCCTTAACCCCCCCCCAGGTGCTAAGGATTAGTCTCGCTGATCACGAGAATGAGGACGTCGAGTGTGGATACATTCTTTTGGGGAAAGTTGTTATAGGTTGGTTTACATTATATCAATGTGTAACCTTTTGGGGATATTTGTACCAAACATTGACGTCACTAGGATTTGTGTATTTTGTAACCTTGGTGTATAAGCTTATGGAGTTTATACTAGTTTTACTTTGTTGTTCAAGTTGATTTACAAAACCTTGTGTTATCATTTTTTTGAGTATAAAAGGAAAATTTTATCTTCAGTATTTCACGGTTTTGGTTTTAAGTCGACGTCCAGATCGCGGTCTCGGGCCTGCGGGGTTCGGGGTCGCGACACGCGCTCCCTTTTTGGGAGGGCGTGCGCACCCTCTTCTTTTGCAGTTTGCCCGTTTTACGTTCAATCTTCCGGAGGCCATAACTTCTTGATCCGGACTCCGTTTTGGACGTGTAAACTATCGTTGGAAAGCACTTTTCGAGTTAGAAGTCAATACTTGTATAGTTTGGGTCCTAGTGTAGAGCACCTAGAGGGGTGTATTGGGATGCTAAGATTGTAGATAATGGATTGATAGTGTTGTGACTTAATGTCATTGATAAAAGATTGTATTGTGACTTCATGTCAATGTTGTGAACTCTTTATGAGTAACGCGTTTACATCCTTATGATGTGTTTGTGTGGTTCCCTACTTTGGAATCATGCCCCGGTTGTTGTTTAAGCAAGTATTTATTACTATGCTCGTGTTAAAGTCCAGCTGATACTTATTGTGGAGTCGGGCAGTGGTAGAGATTATAATGGCACACGAGCCAAGTTCATTATAAGGCTTCTACCATTGGTTTCCCATTTTTAACCCCCTTCCTTGGACCAAAGGTTGGGCACTTTGGGTTATGACTTGGTGTCATTTTCCCCCCATTGTTGTTGTTGTTGTTGTTATTGTTTGGTTCATGAACCGTTTCAGCCCTTTGGTGCTGCTCAGTTGATACCTCTCTGATGGTTATATGTTTGATTCGAGAACCTTGGCTCAGTATCCACTTATGAGTGTTCATTTCCGCCTTATGTGTGGTATGATGAGGCTTTGCCTCTCATGTTATGTGCTATATGAATGTTTATTGACATTGTTCAATTACGAGTATCATTTCAACATGTAACGTAGTTGCATTTTAGTAGCTTACTGAGATTTATTCTCACCCCGTTCCTTGTTTATTTGTTTTCCTTAGATAAAGGAGAGCTCAGGGGATAGGTCACTTCACAAAGGAAGACGTCGAGGTAGTGATTTTGGGTAAGACATTTTGGGACATGTGTTATGTAAAGGCTACATTATGTAAATGTATAACATTTTTGGTAGTGTACCCGTGACTTCATCTAGTATCACCTATTTTTTGAACATGTTGGTGATTGTAAATTTTGTAAATAAGGTTGTAAGCCTTTGAGGCTAAGTAACTTGAGTTGTAAATAGTTTGTGTGTGATGAAATCAAAGTTTCAACTTTGAAGAGTTGGTTATATGAAACTTTTATGAAAGTACATTTCGAAAAATTTTACTAAAATGTTTTATGACGTCTTCCGTGCGTGTCCCGAACGTGGGGCCAAGTAGGACCACTGGTTGGGGCACGACAATTAAACTATTTTATACTGAAAAATGTTTATTAAATAATAAAGTACTTAAATAAAACAAATTAATATGAGAAGTAGAAAAAAAATAAAAAAGAAAAAAAATATTTTAGTGAAGTTCTATTTATGAAATACTGCAAATTCCACATAAATTTTTATTTACAAATTTTATATAGTCTTATAGAGAGAGTATATGATATTCTTGCTAAGCACTTTATATTTTGTTTTTTTTTTTTCAAATGTAAATAAAAATATAAAAATAAAATGGTAGAAAACTAACTTAAGAAAAAAATATATTAAAAGTTGACAATTCATTTTAAGATGTATTTAATAGAAAAATAAATAAGTATTCATTTGGATGAGAATATCATTTAAACTTACCTATTTATTTATAGTTAAACTTAATAAATAATGTTAATAAATGATGGAGAATGATAAAGATTAATTTAGAGATAGTTTTGAGTTTGAAATTATTTATTTTATTTTAATTATTTTTAAATTTTAGTATGTTATTATATGATCCGTATTGCAACAAATACTTATCAAAATCAACTTATGGTTATGATGGCGGGTTGTGGTGGATGAAGTGGTGGTGTAGCGGTGATTTATCCCCGTTCTTACCAAATTCTTACTCTTGCTCTTATAGCTTTTGGTCATGTTTTTTATTGATAGGCGATAGTCATGATTAATATTACAAAATTAAGATCTTTCTAAAATTAAATTAAGAGTGGGTGACTTTTTATAATTTAGAAAAATTAGTTTCTCAAAATATTGTGATTAATTAAATATCAATTATTTAAAAAAATATGATATATGACATACTATCAATTCTATAATTAATATTTTTTACTATATATAATTTGATAGTTCACAATTTATCCATTTTCAAGTTGTTTAATTCAATTTTAGGTCTGTAATCGTTAAATTTTGGATGAAAAGTTAAATTTTGTTGAAAAAATTAACGGATGTCAAATTTGCCTATTTTTCATTGAGTTGAGGGGCAAATGTGCCAATTAATGACGTTAGGGACATATCTGCATCCAATCGCTAAGTTCATGGGCATATTTCTGTATTTTCCCCTTTCTCACTAAACTCTCCCCAATCCTTCCCTCCAGCGACCTCACTGTTGCCATCGATCAACCAATATAACCCATTATGCATCTCTCTCTCTCTCTCTCTCTCTCTCTCTCTCTCTCTCTCTCTCCTCCCCTCCGACATCCACACACCAATTGTCTTCTTTGTCGATATAACCCCCATTAACATCACCGTCACCACCATTACTAAGACAATCAACACTTAATAGCCAACACTACTACTCACTTTGTTTCATAATGCATATCGTTTTAGACTTTTTCACACATATTAAGGAATGCAATTAATACAAGTGTAAAAGTCTTATGTACCCCTAAATAAGTCAATTAACTAAACAATTAAATGGTGGTAAAAGACTAAAGAGATAGCTCTTTATCATAATAAGGGCATGATTGGTATAAAATAAGAAAAATGCCTTAAAAATAGTAAAACGTCAAGTATTTTGGAACAAAAATAAACTTTTAAAACGACATATATTATGATACGGAGGGAGCACCTACCACCAGTCACCCACCCACCCACCCACTCGCCAGTCACTAACACCACCAATACTCTACCATCAACATAATCAGCACCATAACCATCAAACCACCACCAATAACAAAATTCATATTCCTCACCTTCAAATTCAAACTCCCAATTTCATACCCAGATGAGAAGAAACAAGAAAAAAAACCCTAAATTTATTTACTTGATTTAAAAGTCAAGTAAATAAATTATAATTAGTCCATAATTCTTGTCCACTATTTCGGCAAATGTAGATGTTATAGTATGATTTCTTTGAACCTTGAACTTCTAGATGTTTCCTTAATGGTTAATTTCATTCCCCACATCCTGTGAAGAGGGCATTCAAGTTGGCACCACAACAACCTCACTTTGTCACTTCTAACCAAATTGATATGATCTATTACACTTTTAATGTATGTTACCCAGCTTAATTTTTTTTTTTTTTTTTGCTTTATTCATTGTATTCAAAACAATTTCAAAATGACTTAAAAGCTATATTGGTATTTTCACAGTTGAACTTTTTAATAAACCACCATAATTTTGTGTACTTCCCATCAAATAAATATTCCTTCTTATTTACTATTGCGAGCGTAAATGAAGTAACCAAAATCTTATAATATGAACATCCAACTTTACTACTCTGCCATAATTTCCCTTCTTGGAATATTTATGAACGTTCTATTATATAGTCAAAAGTTGCATCTGTTAATCAAAATAATACACCTTCTAATAATAATACTCCGTAAAAAAAAATAAAAAATTGATGCAATATTCACACTATTTGGCCCTTCATAAAACACAAAATCTAGACAGTCTAACTAATTCAAGTGATATTTATAGTCGTACAATATAATTGGACTAATCAATCATCAACAATAATAACAACCAAAAAAATGAAGAATAAATGTTGTTTCTTGTCACATTACCATATTTCAACATGTCTAAATCAAACTTATTTTTTAACAAAAATCATAATGCTTTGCCTTAAAACTTATACTATTTCGTTAATTTCAAAATAAATACCCACTTTCTCTCTCCTACTTCACTTTTCATATTCACAACACACACTCCACTAACACTTTTTCCTTAATCTCCGTGCCCAACCCAAAAATCTTAATTCAGGTGGGTCGGAGGGAGTATTCATTTTTTATCAATAGAAAAATCTGAACAATAACTTTAAAACGGAGATAGTATTATTCAATATATATATATATATATATATATATATATATATATATATATATATATATGTATGTATGTGTGTGTGTGTGTGTGTAAAATATACTCCATCTTGTTCAAAATAACTGTCACTTTTGGTCAAACAGATGTAAGTTTGACTAATAAATTTAACCAAAAAATAATGATACTAATAAAAATCTAAAAATTGTTATTAAAAGTATTACTCCCCCTGTCCCTAAATGAGTGTCCATTTTCAAGAAATCTTTGTCCCTAAATGAGTGTCTTTTTTTAACATAACTTTCTCCCTAAACGTTTTTTTTGGAATTTTTTTTCACCGGTTTCTTTATACGTGCAAAACTAAAGGTTTGGAAAGGAGATTACAAGATTATTTATGAATCGTTGTTACCAAATTGTTCAAAAAGTTGAGATTTTCAGTGTCCCTTAAAATGAAATTTGGGCACTCATTTAGGGACAGAGGGAGTATTAATTATAATACAGTGACAAATTTTAGATTTTTTTTAGCATCACTATTTTTTATTTAAATTATTGGTCAAAGTTATATTTAATTGATCAAAAGCGACAGTTATTTTGAACCAGAAGGAGTAAATAATCAAGTTAAGGAATCAATAAAGGATTGGAAATACACCATAATTTTCTTGAACATCCAAATAGAATTATAAAATCCAGAATAAACGCACACACGCGTAAGAGATCAATCATTTGTAAATATATTCAATTGTACAGAATTACGCAATGAGAGTTAATATACTTAATTTTACAAAGTTAGACTTAGAAGATGGAATAATAAGTTCAATAAAAATAAATTAAAAGATGGAATAATACAATTGAAGTAGATAGATGTATCTATATCCAAGAATTTATGGTGACCCATCACTTGGTGCAACTCCAAGTTGTAGTTTTTAATTACCTTACCTGACCATATTATTTGATTATATTATTTTAATAAATCCTATTATACTAGTTTGTAGTATTTTATTTTTATTTGTACAAATAGATGTATAGGGTCTAGCACGTCTTGCTGATAACGAAAGCATTTCGTTGGCTAATTTAGGGGGTTAGGTTTTAGCATTGTGAAATAGAAATAGGGATATACTCCCTCCGTCCCCATTTACATTATAAAAATAAGGTTTTGCACAAAAATTAAGAAAATGATTGTAAAGTTGATGTGTTATGAGTGTAGATAGTTGAATGGGAGAGAGAAAGTGTGGTAGAGAAAAGTAAGTGGATAGTTGTTGTGAGTATGACAAGTGGGTCCCATTATTTAAAAAGTAATAAAAACTTTCCTTTTTGGGATTTTGTAAAGTAAATGGGGACACCCAAAATGGCAATTTTTGTAAGGTAAATAGGGACGGAGGGAGTACGTAGTTGGCCTACAAGCTACATATCTTTTGATTTCTTCAAATTAAAGAATTAAAAAAAAAATTATTACATGTAATTCGCATTAGTTACAAGAAAATCTCTTGTTTAGACCTAACTCGATTTGACCTTAACTAGGAAAATTATGTATCCGTCATATGAATTTCTAATTGGGTTCATGTACAAAAATGGTGAAAATTTTGAGAAAAAAAAACTTGTTTTACACTCGTTTTAGTATAAAATCTGTTTTGATTCCTTAATATAAAACAAAATCCCTTAATATAATGTTTTACACATTTTTTAGAGACGATAACTCCTTACTATTACTTCCTTTGTCCCTAAATGAGTGTTCATTTTCAAGAAATCTTTGTCCCAAAATGAGTGTCTTTTTTTAACATAACTTTGTCCCTAAATATTTTTTTTCGATTTTTTTTTCACCGGTCACTTTATACTTGCAAAACTAAATGTTTGGTAAAAAGATTACAAGATTATATATGAATCTTTACCACCAAATTGTACAAAAAGTTGAGATTTTTTGATGTCTTTTAAAATGAAATTTGGACACTCATTTAGGGACAGAGGTAGTAATAAATTGTTACGTAGAAGATAAATGATGAGGTGAAGACCAATCAATGACCTTTGGGTGATGATTTGAATTTCTATACTCACACTACATCCATCTTGTATTAATTAAGTGAAAGAGAGAAAACCAAATAGATTAAAATAATAAGACGAATGCGACGGTCAGTCACCATAAAAACTTTCGTTGACATGTCTATTTCGGGAATTATCCGAAATAAGATATCAAACCAACCATTTTATCCAAATTGGTTAAATTATTATTTATCTTATACTATAGTTCTATATTTTAATAAGGTGTATATGTAGAATTGTCTCCTACTTTTTTTTTTTTTTTTTTTTCTTCTTCTAGTTAATGAACATGGTTATGAATATTTTTGTAATGGGAAAAGGACTAGCCAGGCAAGGTTGGCCTTAAATGTCTAGTTCTGAAAATTCAATCTTAATGTTTCTCTCTAATTTACAGAAAGTCTATTTTTTTTTTCATTCGCAAGCATATGACAAGTACATTTGTATTTTTTTCCCGGGAACTATATCCCACTCCGTGTGCCCACCGAACTCAAGGGATTCGTTGTGGTGAAATTCGCGGACACCGGGGAAGGAAAAAACAAATAAATTAAGAGCAATGCTAGGGGCACAAAAAAACTCACAAAATGTGGTGACGATATTTTATTGGTTGCATCGATAATGGACCCGTCACACTCTACTTAAAAATACCAATAAAATCATTACACCTAGGATTTTGTGAGCAAGATTTTGTGACTTTTTTGTGCCCCTAGTATTATTCATAAATTAAAGGATTTTACATGCAACTTGACCACAGTTTAAAAATCTTTTTTTTTTTTTTTTTTTGGTTTCTGACAATGTCTAATTACATTTTGATTTATTTAGCTAGTTACGACTATCTATTGTTTCTAGATGAAATCTCTATACATGCAATCCTCCTGGTCTAAGACATTGACCTTTGAAATAACTGATTTTCCTTCTCCTTCTACAACACCGCATCCTTATAAATCTGAGTTGGAGATTATTATACCACTTTATCCACCACATTTCGTATCACTCATAATCTAACAGTTGATGTTATCGATGATTTTATTATGATGTAAACCTTAATAACTGTGAACCGTTTGATCAGGAATAGTACACAGTCTGGTACACAAAAGTGATACAAAAGATTTTAATTCTTATGAATACTACCAGGTTTAGACATTTATAAAGCATAATGACTTCACTAGAAGAGTGTCACACTAGTACTTGATGGTAACTAAATGAGTCTTAATTAAGGTGGCCAAAATTTGTAGAAAATTTCTTTCCAGTCACTCCATTTTAGAAGCCTCTGCAAAACAGGAACCTGGCAAAATTTGAGAGGGGTACGCCTTGGAATGTTGTACTCCTTTCGTCTTAGAGTAAGTGTCCACCCATCCATTTGCACGGGGATTAAGAAATGGTAGAAGTGATGCAAGTGTTGTGACTATGAAAAGTGAAGTAGGAGAGAGAATGTGGTGTAGGATATAGTAAGTTAATTGGTGTTGTGAGTAAAAGTAAAGTATGAGAGAGAATGAGTGGTATGAATAGTAAAGATTCTTTGCCATTTTTGAAAGTGAACACTACTCTGAAACAGACTAAAAAGAAAATATGAACACTTACTCTCCTCCCCCAAAGGAGGAAGTAAATGTTTACCTCTTAAAATTAAAATCTGAACCGAAGAATCTCATATTCTAGGTCTCTCTAAAACCGGTCAAGACACTTAATTTTGAGACAACTCAAGGCGTATATACCGGATTTGGAATGGCTGTAGCGAAGGAGCAGCTGCTCCGGTATAGCATACGACAAGACATTTGTTGGTAGATCAGATTAATTTAGGTCATCTAAGACTCAATTCAAAGTAATCTCGACTGTTAATCCGTCAATATAAAAAGAGCAGCTGCTCTGGTATAGCCTACGACAAGACATTTGTTGGTAGATCAGATTAATTTAGGTCATCTAAGACTCAATTCAAATTAATCTCGACTGTTAATCCGTCAATATAAAAAGTGCGGCAAAATTTTATCCGTAAGCAGTCCCGACTTCCCCCAATATGGATAAAAGAAGATGATGCCAAAACATTTGGAAGTATCCAACTACCAATCCAACTTCCAAGTAGAAGTAGTTGCAAGAATTCATTCATTTTTAAACTACAGCTTACCAAAAGATTCCCCCATGCTTTTGCACCGACCCTAATTTAAGCAAAGGATAAAATCTGAAACAGGCTACCAAGATAGTACTCCTTCTGTCCCTAAATGAGTGTCCATTTTGAAGAAATTTTTGTCCCAAAAGGAGTGTCTTTTTTTAACATAACTTTGTCCTTAAATGTTTTTTTTTTTTGGAATTTTTTTCACCGGTTTCTTTATACGTGCAAAACTAAATGTTTTGAAAGGAGATTACAAGATTATATATGAATTTTTGCTACCAAATTGTACACAAAGTTGAGATTTTCAATGTCCCTTAAAATGAAATTTGGACACTCATGTAAAGACAGAGGTAGTATTAAAGACCCCAAATTAAGCAGAGGATAAAAGCTGCAACAGGCTACCAAGATATTAAAAACCCAAAATAACCGCCGGAAATTACGACTTGACTTTAATACCAACATCACATGACCGACCACATTAAACCCTGCAAAGATTTCTTTACTTCTCCTATATTCAAGTATAAATGTTCTCTACTCTTATTAAATTACTGACAACAATAATTTAGTTCCAGATGAAGCAAAATTCAATCACCTAAAACTATGCAAATAAGCACAAACGTTGCATAAGAGACACTGTTATTTTTTATAATTAAACAAAAGGGAAACTAAGCTGACCTTAAAGTTTAACACTTACTTCTAAATCACTTGATGGCGTGTCGGCAGCTGTCCGGATGAGCACGCTACGTACGAGGCTTGCTGAATTCTTTTGACATAAAATATCAAGTAAAGTAGAAATTGACGGAAGAAAATTAAATGAAATCTGAGGTATCATCTGGGAGGTCTTCCATGAGTTGGCTTTCATCTCCCTTAACTACGTCTGCCACAAAGATGCTACCGGAATCACACCATCCCCCCAATACATCATTCTTTGCACACTGCAGATTAAAAACAATGGTTATCTTTCACGATGAGGTTACACAATCCCTCTGTCCTCGAAAGTTAGTCTCCTTTTTTTGGTTGTTATTACGAAAGCAATAATCTAGGCTACTTTTAGTTATCCCAATGAAAATATTTAGAAGTTGTTATTGATACAACATTATAAATACTATCAATACCAATTTTTAGATTTCCATTAAGATTATTAAAAGTAACCTAAATTATTGCTCAAAGTTCATTCACATTAACAATGAAAAAAGAGGGACTAACTATCCCGGACAGAGGAGTATATTGCTTTACTAACAGTGAACTTTATGTTAAGTCATCCGACAGGGTTATTAATTTAAGTACAAATTTACAACAAGTATGACAGAAAAGAATGAACATATAGGCCTAGAAACTCATGCTAGTGTACGCATCTTTAATGGATTGTTCTGGAACCATTATCAATCATACCTTACTAAATCCGAGCCAGTTTGAATCTCCTCTGAATGAAAATGCCTTGGTGCTGTTCTTCCACTGTCCACAGAAAACCTGAAAAGTTGTGTTTATTGTTAAGTTATTTGAAGCAGTCACTAGTCCGTCCCACAAGAGTAGGCTGGACCTCTATTTACAATAACTTCAAAAAAAACCAACCCAACCAAAATGAGGTTCGATTAGACTTTTACCCAGGAGCATAAAGGACCCCGAGACAACAACTACCCATTTACTCCATACATGATTATAAAATGCCATCAACTATCTCAATTTGATACTTCTGAGCTAAACTTTCAAAATATTGTCCTTATTAGACGTATGCTATCTGTCCCTCACAAAGAGTCACATACTCGGTTTAGACGAGTTGACTTCTAAACTCATACTTTTGATTATTTCGTTTAAATTGGATTATACTCCCTCCGTGCCTAAATCAATGTCCAACCAAATTTGTAAAAATCTTTGTCCCAAAATGAATGTCTAAAACTTGGGGAAGTTACTAAATCCTCCCTCATCATAACAAGTTATAATTCACACTTAGACTTGTGAAGCAATGTACTGAGATCATTGAGGGTTTTTATGTACTTATACTACTAAAAATGCTTATGTTCAACATTATTGCAAAAGTCCCACAAAATGAAATTTTGCTCTCACTTGCAATTTGCAAAGCTCATAATGAGAAGATCTTCTACTATTTTCATATATATTAATATTTTACATAAAAGCCACAATAAGGAAAATGGTTTTTAGGACCTCACTTGAATAATTAAGTCGTCCAAGGAAATTAGGCTGCTTGCCCATAGGATATTAACCAAAATTCAGAAAAAGCCACACCATATTAGCACTTTGGGCATCATATCTTAGCATAATCCTCATATAAATATACATACAGACCAATCATAGTCATCACAAAGTACCAAAGACCAGTTTATTCATGTCCTTGCAATAACGAGCATTATTTTTCTGTAAAATGACTTGGTAAATAAACTAAAAATATTAAACCTGAGAAATGAGATGGAAAAGCTAAGCTAACAGTCAAACTTTCATAGGTCAGGAAATCACCTCATAATCAACCCCTTGAACATAGATATAATCAGGGTCAACTGTTGAGAAAGTAAGTCCAGTTATCTGCCATACAAAAGAAAACGCATTATTATCTATTTGCAAAAGAAATACCTGCCAAAGTTACATATTCTAAAAGCTTAGGAAAAAGGAACACGACCAACATATGTATAGTAACGGTAAAAATTTTACTACTTTTGCCCCCATACAAGGGAAAATACCAACGACCACTTTCTTTCACACTAAATTCAACAGGTAAATATTTATTGTGCTAGTAGCAACATACTCCCTCCGTCCCACCACAGTGAGACTTATTTATTTTTCCGTCCGTCCCACCACAATTAAGACTGCTCAAGATGGCAAAGTTTTAATAATTTTTTACTCAATGGGACTCACTTGTCATACTCACAACAACAATCCACTTACTATTCCTACCACTCACTCTCTCTCCTACTTTACTTTTCATACTCACAACCCCTCCTCCACTATTAATATTATACTGTTTTTTTCTTAATCTCCATACCCAGAAAATTGGTCTCACTTGTAATGGGACAGAGGGAGTATATATAGTTACTCGCAGAGAAAAACAAAACTAAACATCAAATGAAATCGCTGGAACACATAGGGACATTAGACTCGATTATGAACAGTATAAGGAAATAAAAGCCGAAGTTACACCAAATCATGGTCCCTATATCATAGTGTGGATCGATTTAACAGCACTCTTGGTATAATCATGTTACAGAAACCCACTGCAGGCGGAGGCACACACATCATAAGGAGGGCAGTTTGCCCGCTTCAATTTTAAAAAATTGCCAATTTCTCCCTTATAAATTTAGACAGAGTGCTCTTTTGCCACTGAAATCATAAATTTTATCATTTTTGCCCCTATTTCTTAAAGAAAAACACTAAACAATATTTTTACCCTCATTTATTTTCCCCTGTTTCTCTAAAATCCTAGCTCCACCACTGCCGAACCCCCTGGTAAATTAGGACCATTTGTATGCAAGAGTTTTACATGCATGATAATCAAAAGATATATCACCACATAATTGTTCTATACAGCATATGACTGGATTTGTAGCATCAGCGCCGAAAAGTAATATCAAAACTACAGTTCGTTTTCCAGCAATGAAATTGTCAGAACTTGAAAACCCTCAGAAGCTTGCTAGAGTATGCTTTATTGTGAAAGAGGGAAATGGAAAGAATCATGGAAGACAGCTCACTCGAGACCAACTAACTTCACTTCACGAGAGTCATGATATCATGTCAAGAACAGCTATCTTTGAGACAAATAACTGGTCTTGATGCTTCACTAACACTTGCTGCATTTCCTCCTTTATGGCCAATTGTTTTTATAAAGTTGTTGTATGACAAAGTAGAAATTTGGGCAGTCGATGGAATCAACACTACCAAACTCTATCAACCACAAGAGAAGCACTAGAAGCCAGTGCAGAAGGGAGGGAAGGTCTACGCATTAGATATAATCCTTGTCAAACCCAACCATACAAGACATGCATGATTTGAGAAGAAATGGTCATGAAAAGTATTTTTTTAATGATATTTTGTAATGAAAAAAAAAATTGTCTCAAATTTGTAGATGCAATATGATACTGAAGAAAAAACAATGATGTATTGTTGACAGCTAAGGTGCTCGGACTCTTTGGCTGACCTCGCCGGACTCGTGTTGACTACACTAAAATAGGAGTGTCCGACACGGGTACGGCGGGTTAAACCAAAGAGTCCGAGCATCAGAGGTTGACAGGCTAAAATTTGCACTATTCTCGACCATATAATCAGTGATTTCACTTATTGTACAAGCTACTGTAAGAAAGCATTAGCAGTGACCGATTATATAAAAATGAAGTTATCGAACATTTAAGCTGACCTCATATTTTGTGCAGTTTATCCATCTTGACAGAGGTGACCATCTACATCAAATACATAAAAGGAAATTCAGCTTCATGTATTGTAATGTAGAATCCAACAAAAAAAAAATTAAAATTGGGAAAGAGTAGAGTGACCTAAGGGTGTAGTACATTAGTTATAAGATTCAATTTTTCCAATGGGGCATAACTACTTTTCCCAGTAATCCATGTAGCTAAAACAGATCCAAAGACATGGAACAGCCATGGGGTGAAATGGAACACGTGTTGCTTAATAAACCACACCCTTAATCTGACATAAGAGTCACCAGAAAACACGATTGACAAATCAAAATGTGTTTCAGTATGAACATACCAAACATGATACAATGGCAATCTCAAGCAATTCTCGATCTCTTTACTTTATTAGCAATTGAGCAGAATACATAGCCTAACTGAATATAAGAGGCCCTAACTTTGCAATCTTTCTACATCAAAAATTGGCGGAAAACATATTTGTAGACAAAGTTAATATCAGCTTAAGAGGAGTTACTTTACATGGGAAATCATTGCAACAAATTCTAGTGGGATTAATTTCCCAACTTGGCTTCTTGAAGAAAAAAATAATGAACGGGACTGAAATATGGAAAATCAGAAACTTCAATTTTTTGAGAAAAAAAATAGTTCCTTTGAACCAATGTTCACTGAAGGGAACGCAGGGCATGCTATGTTTGCAAGGACACATCCCCATCTCGGTTTCTCATACCAAAAAGAAAACTGACACCAAAAAAAGTAAATTGGAAATGAATAATGAAAAATTGTTTCATACAATCACTGACCGTCGGGGATCAAAAATGGTGACTGTGCGATCAGCTCCACCTACTGCAATATTACCATTTGAAGAGTTGCAAACAGCATATAATGCATCCCCAACTGAGCCAGTAACTCTTTGCACACAACCACCATTTTCTTTTAATCTCAGATCCCATATTGACAGCTGCATCAATCAAGGAAAAATGGAAGTATGGTGAGTTGCAAGAGGAATAAGTACACAAAGTTTGTTTACAAAATAACCAACTCCTAAAGCCAAAGAATAAAAAATAATACCTGACATCCTTCAGTGACGGCTAATATTGAAGTTTCATTTCCATTATTCAAACTTGATATAAAGCTCAATGAAGTAGGATATGACAATCTACAAAAGGCTAGAATGTTAGCAGATAGGAAAGTTTCCACAACCTACTTCAACAATCAATTCTGTGTCATAAACTCATTTAATCAAATGAAAAGCTGAATCAGGAAGCTTTAAATGTCCCCATTATCAATCCAGTATGGAGCATGAGCTAAATTGGTCAACTTGCTTAATCCAGATCAATTCTTAAGTCCCAACTTGTTCCAACTCTATGTCTTAACAGTATTTACATGCGTACCTTATTATAGTTTGTAGTTGGTTATCAAATCAAGAAAACATGAAAAATAATCACACTACAAAGTATGGGCGGAGCCAATGTAAAGCTAAGGATGGCCACGTATGACCTTTAAAACTTATCAATAATTAGTCCTTAGATATGAGGGAAATCAATGGGTTGATTGGTTGTTTTCTATTCAAGTGTTCTGCTTCCAAAATTGTATTGCAAGTCCATATTCATAATATGAAAAATAAATACACTTCGTCTCATTTCAAGATTCTGATTAACTGACGGTGAATTTTTTAACACTACAGTATACCCCATGCGAATAATTTTTGTTCAAAAGAAAACAGTTACATTTAAAGCTCAATGTAAAATGTAAGCTTAACTTTTAGATTGTGCACTCTCTAAACGGCACTTCCTGAATAGAGAAACATAACTCCTCAGGGGCATGAATGGAGTAATAATCGGTGTTAAGAAGATAATTTACTCTTCAATCAGCATGTTCTAAATTAACCTTGTAATCATGATGTCAATTGGTGATATCATTATGGGAGTTAGTGTATATACTGTACTACTGAAAGTGCTTAAAAGTCGCTTTAATATATATAACTCATATTACAAAATGGACACTCATTTCAGGAAGGAGGGAGTATAAGTTTTACTAACCTCACTAATCCAAATACCATATGATCTTTACTCCGTTTTTATATGCTCTGATTTCGCTCTTCATTTATAAAGCAAAGAAAGTCATATTCCGCTTAAACATTCTAGTTAGACTTGGTAATTTAATCGAAACTTGTTTCTCAATCAGCGTTGATAAGAAGACTCATAGATGAACTATGTAACTGATTGATGTAGTACTATTGATCAAAGTGTTAGCCTTCAATAATTGATTTTGCATGACATCGCCCCTCCAAAATAGTACTTATATTTCTAGTTTCACCTCTGCTACTGAAGGCTTTAGATATGATATGATCGTTGGAATTTGTGGCATTATGTCATTGATGATTTTCTCCTCCCCCCCCCCCCTCCCAGTCTAGGGAAGTAAAAAAGTAACCAGATCTGGATATTAACAATAGCTCATGTATAGGAAACCAAGTGGTTCATGAGAGTGGATCAAGGAGTGAATCAGAGTAAAGAGAAAGAGAAATGGGCACAACAGATTTCAATGCCAAGACCAACACCTGAAGAATATTACAAGATCATTATTTCATTATTAGGTTGCACAGGTTTGCAGCATTATTTATGAAGCAGGAGAGTTTGCCTAATTTGCTACTCGTGTTTGGGAACAGCTGATTAGCTCCTAGTATATAAATATGATTACTAACTTTTGCTCCCACTAGATCACCTATATAGGAATGAAACTCCTATATAGGTATAAATCAGGTGCATCTTTGCTCCCATTAGATCACCGGAAAAAAAATAGTGTAAAACAGCACTAATGCTGCTATCAAAAAAAAAAAGAGAAGACGGCACTAACACGGTTTCAGCTATAAATCAGGTGCTTCTTTGCTTTTGAGGATGTTCTGAATTGATCGTGTAGGCATTTTCATTATGTAATTACATTGTAAAGCAGCAGGAACTGCCACCAAGAACTAAAACACTGATCACTGTATTCGAGGTTGCCACTACTAATATGAGAAAATAACAGTATCA
The DNA here is from genome assembly GCA_026119855.1 of Campanula takesimana. Lineage (NCBI taxonomy): Eukaryota > Viridiplantae > Streptophyta > Magnoliopsida > Asterales > Campanulaceae > Campanula > Campanula takesimana. Next base: position 235,544 of record JAOWBW010000490.1, on the reverse strand, counting down.
AACTGATCATGAGGAATCAGGAAAGTTGAATGAAAATATTTACAGAATGGAACTTAAGAAACTGCTCCCTCCTTTCAGTTCAAAGAGTGCAGTTTAACAGTCAAACACTTTACCATACCCTTAGTTTAAGGACTAAAATACTCTTTCTAATTCTAAATTTAGCTGATGATAAGGATAAATTTGGAAACTTCAAAAAGTTATCTTGAAACAAGAATAGGTCAAGGCGAACATACCCCCCCCCTCAGAAAAAAAAAAAAAAAAAAAAAAAAAAGAAGAGTAGGACACTTTGAGCAGGACAGTTGTGTTTAGAACCATAACCAATACTTACGCACGGAAAGTCCGAAGATGAATATCTTGGTCATATACATTGATGCTTTTCCCAAAGCTATGAGCCACTGCAGCCTGAAACAGTAAGGCAGGTTGGTAATGTAGAGCACTGAACTAAGTTAGAAAAGCTCAGACAGGCAAGAACCGATGGACACCTAAATTATGATAATCGCATCAAAGTATCAGCGCTTTTGCAAGAACAAATGGTTGCCCTTGTAAAAAAATTCTAAGAAACAATTTCATCCCCCGTGTAATTCTGCTTTGATTAGGAGATCAATTTTTTAGTTCTAGGCAGCGGCGGAGCTGTATGGAATCTTATGGAGGCAACTGCCCCGGTTTGGCTATTTTTGTTTGAGATTAAGGATGTTTATGTAAGAAATGAATATTTGCCCCCTCCCCACCTCTAACCATTTTTTCAAGGAAGAAAATCACTATCATATTTTTTTGCCTTCTCTACAATGCGGTAGTGTGAAAATAGTTAAGTAATGCAATTATTCCCCCTTCCCCAAATAAATAAATAAAATCCTAGCTCTGTTACTGGTATTAGGGCCAGCATATCACTATGCTGATGGATACCCGAACTATGATGATGAACATCAAAGTATCAGTACTTTATTTGTTTGATTTCTTGTTGCTTGCTAACTCATTATAAAACATTCCCAGTATATAAGTGCCACTAGCCACTTATTGAAAGTATTTAAACAGTAACATTCAAAGGAGGAATACAGTATGAAAAACAAGTAAACTTGTTAATTATGTTACTTTACAATGCTAACTACATCTGCAGGAGTAAAAGTTATGATAACTTGATGTCTAACTGAATTGAAAGACGATATTTCCTATATTTTAGTTAATACAAACCCAAAACAAGACGGATGCACAATTGTTTCGCCCATTTTCATATGTCTATGCTCCTCTCACACGCTTATGCATGCATTTTATTTGATGTTCAAAGCAACTCCTCTTCATACATTTCTGATTTTTATTCTTTGTTATTTTTCAAACCCGAAGTACACCCCCTCTTCTGCTAAAAGACACCTCGTGGCCATTCCACTAGGACAAATAGAGATGACTCGAGTTTCAAAAAGGTATCCAAATTAAGCTTTACAAAAACTTATTGCAATCCTTAAAAGTGTTTTGCTTGCAAAGATGGAGACTTTTGAATGGATATGCAGAATCCTGAATTAACACGACCCATCATAAGGCGATCCTGACGATGGAAAAAGCAGAACTATATAGGAGTATTACTTTGGATTGACTTTCAGAAGGCCCTAATATCAAGTGGATATGAGTCAGAGTGGGATGCTATAGACAGTAGGTGGAGAAAACCGTAGTAGCTGTACTGAGCCTGAGGGGAAAAAGACCTCAGAATTGAATCTACAAAAAAAACTCGAATATTAAGAATTAAGAAAAGAAGAAGAAGAACAGAGAGAGAGAGAGAGAGAGAGAGAGAGCAATAGAGCGCGAAAACATTTTCTATACTCAATTCTTTCCTACTCTCTAAACATCAAGTTTAGAAAATTTGCATAATCAATTGGGCGTATTAGTAGGTTAAGCTCAACTAACTACAGGACCTATACAAGCAGTAAAACGGACTCTTGTCGGAAGCGGACCCCTAACACTCAAGCTAATCCATTTAACCATCAGTCAATAACAAGATAAGCAAACACAATGTGATTACTTGAGTTAAATGCACTATTACAGTCATGGATTAATGTATACTCGTTAAAAGAAGAACAGTGCCACTAAAGGATATTTTGAAAGTACCTTTTAAATGTGTGGAAGTTTGAAAAGAATTTTGCAGTCCTCTTCAGTATCATCCTCTATTCAACCAGTTTAGGCTTAAAGTTGAATGCTAATTGATACTCAGCTCACAGGTTATGGGAGCTTAGATTCTCTAATTTCCATTGCACCCCCTCCCCTCCCTCCATAAACGTTTTCAGCCAGACATGTTACATCCCCTCTAATAGTGATAAAGTTAAAGCCAAAATGGCATACTCTGGAAACATGCAGGAAAAACATCAAATCAGATCAATACATGCATGCATCCATGCTGACGGTCTGGTTTCATTTTCTCCTGCTCTCTTCTTTTAAGTCAGGTACACATTCAAAGAAATGGTTAGAGCACTCAAAGAAGGGGGCAAGTTCAATAGACTCTGGCTAAGGCCGTCTGCACAGCAAGTTTGTTAAATTTAGGTATTATTATCTAAAGTGTTTACTCAATTGTTGACGTAGGTTGTGGAGACATGAAAAGATGCAGCGTGGAAATGCAGGATGCTCTTGGACGGAAGGTTGAAGTAAAGAAAATAAAATTATTAATATCAAGTACAATACCAAATTGAAAATACTTATGAAAAATAGACAACTATGTACCATGGACCATTGACTTGGACTGAAGCAAAGCCCTGCCCAGCAACCTTCACCGACACCAAATTCCGCAGGTGATACCGAATATGTAATCCTGTCAACATCTGAAAGGGAGTCGTTAATGTTATCAATTCACTTGTACAATTTGATGAAAGAAAAACAGGAGTTCCACCCAATGATATTGGTGCCTATCACTATTCTTCTGATTTCGGTTTATCTTAAGAGCAGTAGCTAGTGGGAGGGTTAGGAGACAATAATCAAGGAGCAACAAAACACAGAAACTTGCAGAAAATCTAAACTGGAAAAAAATACAGAATTAATGATTTTAAAACTAAGATATGGATTACCAACAGAATATTTACGCGTGGAAGGTAAAAGGTGAGATCCAATAATCAGTCATTTGAAAGAATTTACCTCTAAATGGTTCACATAAGGAGAACGCAAAAAAGTACGAATGATCGATAAAAAAGAAATAATGAACTCTAGAAAATTACCTTTACCACCAGTATCAAGTTTGGAAACAATAAGGTGACCATAAGCATCCACACTCCCCAACATTAAGTAGTCATCACCTGCAAGTGTCAGCCAATTAGTTGCTGGTCAGATCTGAGCTCTAATATTCAGTATTAAGTTTATATAACATGAATGTATCTGCCATCTTGAAGTTCCATTAACTTCTACAGTAAATTTCAACCTCACTTATCATAAGCTGCTGCATGGACTCTGAAATCTTTCTGTAGCATGGCTAAGGTCTCGTCTGGTAGAGCGGTGCGTCTAAAATGAAGTGAAAAAAGGCCAGCTTTTTGCTAATTAAGCGCCTCAATGGAGAGTTTTTGAGTGGAGCTTTTTCAAAATCTTGGCCCATTTTAGCCGCTTAAAATAGTAGAGTCCAAAAAGAATCTCCGTTTTGAAAAATCTCCATTTTTAAAACCGTGCACCAGACGAGCCCTAAATAGTCCACATAAACATCAACACTAAACCCATTTCATGAATTTTAATCTTAGAAGCTAAGCAGCAGATAAGATGATTGTCGAAGGTAACTTCGCTCCACATGACATAACTGCAAACACATTGGAGATATTTCTCAATGAAAAATGTGATATTTCAGTGCAACATCTGGAGTCTTACTCTCAGTCTCGGTTAGCACAATACTCTGAATTTCTGACCGATGCGGACAGCGATTGATTAATGAAGAGTCCATAACCTTTAGAAAGAATATATTTTATAAATCAATGTTAACAAATAATTGAGAGAGCTATATAAAACTCAGATACAGTTGACCATTTGTACTTCATATGCCAATGAAAAATACAAGGCGACGTGTATTGTAGATTACCTGTGTTTGTTCAGGAATAAGGAGGCTTTCCTTTCCTAGACCAACCAAAGAATCTTCCATAGATATCTATAGAAAGAAATGTAAATATTTTATGCTGCAACACACAAAATTTAAGCCCTCATAGGAAACCACGTCAAGAGAGCCTCAAGAAGACCGTACTAATGATTCAAAGAACAAATCTTTTGTTCCCCCTGTACTACTGTAAGATTTTGGCAGAAGCATGAAAAGTTACTATACCATACTAGAACAAACAATGAATAGCCAATATGCAACTATATATTTGAAATCCAAAGTACTGAGAGAAGGCGATGAAATATACACCGCATGATGAAGATTAATGCTCTTAAAAATTACTCCGTAACAAATATGTCACACATTTTTGTCAAGTAAGCCATCTTTGAAAAGTTATATATATCGAAGGCACTGTTGTCATTGGGACTATTTAACCCCTTTAGTTTTGGCAGAATGTTAAGTACTTTACCGCCTTTAAAATAGGGCCAAAAAATAAAGTGCCAATTTTACTAGTCTTGGTAAAAATATAAATTCATTAAATATTCAACCCAATTATATACCAAAAAAATGCACAATGTTATAATTTTGACCCCCTAAGAACAGAGTTCACATTTTAAGTAAAATTTTCTACCCTTAAAACTATCTTCCCCTTTTAATAAATTCATGTACTCGCTACACATTCACTATCACAAACACTTGCACTGTGGAACACAATTTGTATGATTCATCTGGTAGGGCAAATTTGAAACATCATGGTGTAGGTGAACACAACACAAGCTGAATTGAATTTAGAGATGAGATTATTCGACTTGAATGTTGGAATAGCAAATCGGAATTTGAAGGAAGGAAATCAAAATTGTGTAGTGCGGCAGAGAGTGGTGAAGGGAGGCGAACCTGGAGCGAGTAAACGGAGCAACCGGAAGCAATGTAGGCGGAGCAAGAAGAGTCATCGGCGTTGAGATGGAGGGAGAGTCGATTTGACTGGAGGTTGGCCGGCGTTGGGTGCTCTATTAGACTTTCCGGCACCACCGCTTTCCTCAGACTTCTCGCCTCCAACATCTCTTTCCTTCTGCTGGTGTGGCGGCAAAGCTAACTCCGAAAATTGAACGCTCTGCAAGAACTCAACCCCTTCCGCTCGAGAAACGCGTCTGAATGGACGATTCCTTCTAGGGTCCTCTACCCCCAAAACAATGATTTAATGAGAACACATTATTTTCAAATTTCCTCTATAGTCACTCGGACATTCTCACATGCTCCGTGTAGGGCGGTAAACGAGCCGAGTCGAGCTTTGGGGTGTCGAGCTCGAGCGCGTTTAAAACTTATCGAGCTCAAGCTTTTATCGAGCTCGAGCCCACTTGCTTGTTCGAGCTTGAGTCGAATCAAGCTCGCGAGCTGCTCACGAACAACTCGAGTCGATATCGAACTCGATTTTTAACGAGCCGAGCTCGAGCTTAGACATTTTTTAAAGAAAAATATGGTCTTAACGAGCTTATCGAGCCGAGTTCGAGCCGATCGAAAACAAAAATTCAATTTAATGAGCTTATCGAGCCGAACTCGAGCTTTTAACGAGCTAAACGAGCCGAACACGGTCGGCTCGATAACAAAAACGAGCTTGACAATCGGTTCAAGCTCGCCTCGAGCTACGCCTCGAGTTCACTCGAGCTCGAGCTTTCACGAGCCAAGCCCGAGCCGTGCTCGAGCCAGCTCGGTTCGTATAACAACCCTATCCGTGTGCTTTCTTTATCACAATCTAACGAAATGTTAAACTGGAATAATACTTGGGGGCACAAAAAAGTCACAATTGCCCATAAAATCCTAGATGTAATGATTTTATCGGTGTTTTTAATTAGAGTGTGGCGGGTCCACTATCGATTCGACCAACAAAATATCGCCAACTCATTGTGTGAGCATGATTTTGTGACTTTGTTTTTTGCCCCTAGCGTTTCTCATTAGACTGATCATGATAGTTGATCTAGCTTTCTATCACAATCTAATGAAATATTAGACTGATTGATCATGATAGTTAAACTATCAGAGTCATGCAACTTCGAATATTAAATTATCAACTCGTTTTTCAACCAAATATTATAATACAAATATATGGATGTTTGATAATTCTTCTAAAAAAAATGAATATTGATGAATGTAAACTCTTAAATTCAGCTTAAGAGATGATCTATTAGAATTAACTTCAACTTTGATAAGTGAACTATCATAGCCAAATTTTCAACCCGAGACAATATGAAAAAGCATCAGGCTATTGAAAAATAAGGAGGATTTATAGACAATGAAGGAAAAAAGAAACATTGAGATATACACACAAATACACAAGAAACTCCGACAACCATCTTACTCTCGAAGGGTTGGGTCCATATCGGTACAAATGTACAGGACCTATTCTCATAAGCTTTAAATTTTGGAGACTAAGCATGTGTCAGGCATACCACGAGTCCCCCAATTGTGTGGTGTTGGGTATGCCCACTTATATCTCAGTTTCAATGTAATAGGATTGATTAGATTTGATTGATCCATCACCTAAGTTTTATTTCATGGAATTTAGACCCACATGTAAGAAGTATTTATACTTCATTTTTTAGGTAGTCCATTGTAATAGAATAGGTTTAGGAATAGGGCTAGAATATCAAGATTGAAGAAAATCACAATTTCAGTTTGAGCCACGCGCCCATGCGCCCCTCTCTTGCGCCATGCGCCTCCTTTGGCGCGTGCATATGAGTATGCGCCTAGCATCACTCATGCGCCCCTAATGGCTCAACGCGCGCATGTGTCACGCACCCCTTGGATCAACGCGCTTCAAAGATACAATTCAACCCTCAGTGATTTATAGAAGATATGAAGACTTGAAGAGATTCAAACTACGCCAATGATCCAACGGTGGTTAAATAACACGTATGCACCCGCATCTAAGGACACCTGTCCATAACGGTCATATTTGTGTTATGTGTCTAACGGTTATAAAAGGACACGTGCTCCACTCAATGAGCGACAGCACATCTGTCCTTTAACCTTATCCACAAAGAATTTCCAACGGCTAGTTTTTTGGGCTCTACTATAAATACCCCAAAACTTCAAACGTTTTGAAGTTGCTAAGAATCTCATAATTTCTCTCTCAAGCATTTGTTGAAGATTTGAAGATTGCCTTTGATTTTCCAGAATTCTCAAGAACATCTTCATACCTTCATCCTTAGCCCAGATCCTCAAGCAAAAACACTTTAGTTTTCTTGTACTCTCAATCTCAAAGATCTAAAGAGCATTGAATCTAAAATCACACACGCACCTCTTTAAGTTTGATCACTTAGATATTTCTTTTAGAGATACACCGGTTATTGTCTAGGATTTGTTCTTTCATAGAATATTAGATCTTGAGTTAGTGTATAAGCTCAAACGATTGTAATTTGTAACACTCACTAATTATATAAGATTTCCATTAGAAATCCAAGACTAACAATCTTGGTAGAGGACGTAGATCATTTTCCCGATCGAACCTCTCCAAATAGCGTGCATTAATTTCTTGTCATTTACTTTCAAGTTATTATCTTATCTCACTATTTGCTTGTTTAATCACTGTAGATTGATTGGATTGAATTGTATTGTGTTTGTTATATCAATTGCCTAAGTTCCTTATTTCACCCACTTTGAGCTAAAATACTTAGAGTGTGTGTTGCGCCCCTTTTAATCATTTGTGCCTACTTTACTTAACTATTCCGCTGTGCATTTCGCTCACTTAGGCGCATTTCATAACGCTTATTTGATTATGTGCGCATTTGCCATTGAATTTTCAAGGGTACGAAAAGAATTTTAAAACAGCTATTCACCCCCCTCTAGCTATTTTCCAAACCCTTGTTGCCCTTAGGGACCAACATGTGGTTATATGGAACACCATTACAAATTTAAAACATTGTATCTTAGAAAATGGAGAAGATAAAAACTCCAAAAAAAGAAAATAATGTGATGGAAAATTCCATGTCAGCTCTAATCATAGTTTGGTTCTCTTTGTTGTGAACAACAACAGTATTTAGCATCAATCTGGCTGTCTTCAACGAACCAACCACGTTTTCCCCGCAATATTTTCCATATCTAGTGCTTCCGCCCAATGTTGTCGCCACATAACTCTATCACATCAACGCAACACCTCTCCCTTGCGGACTTCAATACTACTTGTCGCACCCCGACCCGTGGTCCTACTTGGCCCCACGTCCGGGACACGCACGGAAGACGTCATAAAACATTTTTAGGAAAATTTTTCGAAATATACTTTCTATAAAAAGGTTCACACCACCAACTCGATACTAAAACACGACTTCAAGTCACAAAACAACCTTTCACAAACAAGTACCAAGCCACCTGGCTACAACTACTAACTTTACTTACTTAATTACAAACACAAACATCTACTAAAAGAGATGATACAAACCAAGTCACGGGTATACTACCCAAAAGGTATTACATTTACATAATGTATCCTTTACTTACACAACCTTTCCCAAAATATCTTACCCAAAGATCTCCTCGACGTCCTCCCTGTGTGTGTGAACTATCCCCTGGGCTCCTTCTTATCTAAAACGGTAAACAAATAAAGGGTGAGAATAAATCTCAGTAAGTTACTAAAATGCAACTACATTACATGCTAATATGATAAACATAAAGGAACAATGCCACAAATGATCATATAACACATAGCACATAATATGAGAGGCTCCCTATCGCCAACCGTCCCATACCGGTTGGAAATAACGACCCACTCATCATGCAACACATAAAGCGGAAATGAACACTCATACATGGATACTGAGCCAAGGTTCTCAAACCAAACCATAGCCATCTGAGAGGCATCAACTGAGCAGCATCGAAGAGCTGAAACGGGTTCCGGAACCAAACAACAACAACAACGGGGAAAATGACACAAAGTCATAACCCAAAGTGCCCAACCTTTGGCCTAAGGAAGGGGGTTAAAAATGGGAAACCAATGATAGGAGCCTTATAATGTACTTGGCTCGGGAGACCATTATAATCCCTATCACTGCCCAACACACACAAAAGTACCAGCTGGACTTTACACGCAAGCACCCAATAGAAATACTTGCTTAAACACCAATCAGGGACAATGATTCCAATGTAGGGAACCATGCCAAACACATCAAGAAGATGAACCATTCAACACATTACAAAGTGTTCAACAATGCTCACATAATCAATCACTAACATTTCACAACACTTGTGTACCCAAAGGTACCACTTCTACCTCATTAGTGATCCACAACAATCATCTAACTACTTTAGAATACTACCCAAAAACTAGACCAAGATTGACCTCTAAATCACTTGGTTTGGAAAACTCTCAACTTTTCAGACAACTGGGCGGTCGCCCAAACAGGGCTGTGCGGCCGCCCAAAATGCTCTGTTCCATGAAGAAAACCCTTCAGATAGGTGCGCGGCCGCACGCCCAATTTTGGGCGGCCGCCCACATCACCCGGCAGACCTAAAAACTTAACCAAAGTTCACTCCTTACCTTTCACAACCCAAAATTACCAAAGCTTGCAACACTTAACATCTACAACTTACACAAAGGCTAAAACTCAGCCTAAGAACAATATTAACACCAACAAGAACCAATTTCATTTTACTCCCTTTGTCCCAAATTTACAAGTATACAAAAAACATTCAAAACATTATTCTTTCAACATATATATAGCATATAGAACATATTCATGACCATTTTAACAATTAAAGGGAGATTAGTAACTTACCTATTTTCCGGAAAAGATGTCAAGAAAAATAATATTGATCGGTAGGAAGAATCTATTCAACACCCTGAACATTTATATGTAATTAGATTTGAAAAAGGAGTAGTAATTAAAAAGAAGGAAAATAAAAAAATGAAGCAACCCTACCTTTACTCCTTTCTTCAACAACAATGGAGGATTTGAGAAAGTTACTAGGTAATGGTGTGGTTCATGCGCAGGAGAGGGGGGGGGGGGAAATAAGAATGGTTTTGCAAATTTCAAATTTTCATTTAAGTCCCTCCACTTCCACCTTTAACACATAAACCCCTCAACTATACTTTCAATAGAGCCCTTATAGTTCCATTAACACTTAACTCCCCTAATAAACTTTACTACTAACATTTCAACTAACACAAATAATCATATAAGATGTGAAAATTCATATAAGATGATGCAACACATAAAATGCACATATGATTTTAAATTAAAATTATAAAAAATATAAAATAAATATTAAAATAAAATAAATAAAACGAATTTTGGGGTCGTTACACTACTTTCAATGGTCGCTTGTGTAGGGGGGATGGGGGCGTGCAATGATAAAAACACTAGAGTGAATAAATATAGAGTTTTCTAAATAGAGAAATGAGAGATCAAATAGAGTTTCTCTTGGTTTTATGGTGATAAGGGGTGTTTTTGTTATTTTAAAATATTAAAAAATTCACTAGTGATTTTTTGAGAAATATTCATTTCCCTTATAGCTCGACCTAATAAATAGTTAAAATCGCCTAACCTTTTTAAGCGACCTTAGGTGAATAATTACTTTTTCATAGTTATTCAAATAAGCTTGATTTATAGATAGGCGGGTTTGATAACAACTTTCCAAAACCCGACGGGTCCGGGTTCGGTAGCTTTATGAGACCTGACGGGTCCCGATCCGATCCGGATGGCAATATAAACATTTTATTTCCTATTCCGCCATTACTTTCAGCCATTATTACTTTCCTAACCTGGTATATCTATTGTGCGTGTTTTGATCCCAAAATCAAACACGCCGTTACTGCCTAGAGAGAGATGGCATCGCAATCATCGATTCAACTGGGGAGTGGCGATGACGTCGAGGTCTTCAGCCCCCGCTCTGGCAAACACCGTCCTACGACACTACCATGTTGGGTTTTGCACAATCATGCGCAGCGGAATAAACCCAAAAAGTCTAGATCTGTTCAAGATGATTAAATTAATACGGAGGTGAATTTAGAATACTAACCGTGATGATGCTTTCAAATTTTTGGATCTTGAATCTTTGTTCTTCGCGCCCTTGAATCACGATCGCAGGAACACGCCTTGAATGGATGAATCACGAACTTGGAGAAGTTGAGATCAATGCCCTCTATGTGTATCCACACACGAACGAATATCAAGAACGCTTCTTGATCTGGACTGCTAGATGTAAAGTGGCTTTATGAAAACTAGGGTTCTTGTTCTTGAGAATAAGAAGACTAGTTTTTCTCTCTTGGAGACTTTTGATTTTGATTACAATAATCACTTATGACCTAGGGCTTTGAGAGGGGTATTTATACTTTTAAAACCCAACTAGTTTAGATTTCCAAGTCTAATTCCCGTCAAAACTCGGAGTCAAAATGCCAGAAATCCGGAACAGACCAGGTCCGACCGGGTCAGGACATTGGTCCGCCCGGATCCCTTTGTGGTCAGACCGTGTTAGGACATAGGTCCGCCTGGATCCACTTGGGGTCCGACCGGGTCCTTATAGAGGTCCGGCCGGATCTCCCCTCTGGCTTGATTTTTTTGTTTTTCCCTTAAAATCCAATTTTAAGACTTTCACAAAATTTCAATTTAGCCCTTTTCGAATTCGTTCTTTTGTGTGTGACCCCATAAGATTATATTAAGTTGACAATGTGATCAAAACTATTTGATAACATAAATCATGAGCGGACTCTAGCAAGCCATCATGACTACCCAATTAATATAACTTTGTCAAAGTTCGTGAATCCTATTATAGATAATATCACAATCCCTTTGTCCACGATATCATTGAGCGTAAGTCATGGTCAATGGTCAAGTCAACTTACAATGCCCAATACTTTTCTCGATTCAAATAGTTGATAATACAAATGACATTGATCGTATCTATCCATTTGAGCATGGCCATGCATTTCATCAATACTATTCATCGAGGGGCCTAAGCTTGACACCTCTCACGAAGAGGGATAAATTCCATCTTGACTTATTACACTTCCCTACATAGCTTTGATCATGCCAATCATCCTATATAATTACTTGGTTAAGAGTAACGTTTGAATATGTCAAACATGATCTCCATTATGTGGAAGATCGTAATAATCTCAGGTCTAAGGATTCAATGATATAACTATTTAGATGTTTAATTATGACATCATGACCATGACATAAACCTCATAGTTGGGTCATGTCCAGTATGTGTTCACCAACACATACCCATAAGTTTAACTTGTATCCCATACACATGATCATCGAATTAAACTTATACTAGTTCTTCATAAGTACTAGGGACAGAGATTATTATAACAAAATATGTAACAACAAATAATAATCTGAAATACCTCTTTATATAAATGAAAAAGTGATAACAAACATTGTCAAACAATGTGGCAATAACATGCCTAGGGCATATACACCAACATACCAGTGTTCCACAGCTCCGGCTACATCGTCGTCCAAGGTAATTGTCGTGAGTGTTCAATTTTCATGAATGCATACTATCATTATCAATTTATAATCCCTCTTCTCTAGCAAATCTAAGTAGATATTTCATTATTTTGCGACTTTAATCTGTGACTCTGAGTGAATTTGCGATTCTCAGTTGGTGAGTGTGATTTCAGTCGAGTTCTTTATCTAATTTCTGTCAAAAATTATACTTTGTAGGCTGTAGCTACATATTTCCTGTTTGCACTTAATCATGTTTTGTTGCATTGAAGTCTTTCTTAAAGACTTCCTGTTGTTGTTGTTGTGTTCTTGTTGTTGCTATTGATGTGTTCATGCGTGTGTGAGTAATGACATCAAGTGGGATAAAGCCCATTTTCTTCATGTGCAGTCGGGTGGGTTCGGGCCGGGCACGGGTTTAATACCCCTCGGGTTGGGCCGAGTACGGTGTGAGTAATGGTGTGTTCGGGTCGGGTTCGGGTTTGAGCTAACATGGCACGTACCCGACCCGTTGCCATCCCTAACACCAATATTCAGCCAATTGACTAATAGTCTAATACTATTTTCATTTTTTTTTAATAAATAATGCAACGTAATTGTTAGTGGTGCATATGATAATATTGTTGGGTTTTGCACAATCATGCGCAGCGGAATAAACCCAAAAGCCTAGATCCATTCAAGATGATTGAATTAATACAGAGGTGAATTTAGAATACTATCCATGATGGAGCTTTAAAATTTTCGGATCTTGAAAACTTCGTTCTTCAAGCTTTGATCTTCTCCAAGCTTTTCTTCAAGTCTTGATCCTCAGGAACACGAACTAGAAGATGATTAAGCAATCACCCTCTATGGATATCCACACGTGAACGAATATCAAGAACTCCTTCTTGATCTTGACTGCTAGATCCAAAAAGGGCTATATGAATTTTAGGGTTCTTGATCTTTGATTCTCAATCTTGATCAAGAAAATTATTTCTCTAAACATCTAGGTTTCATATGTTTAATGGCTGGTGAAAAGTTGTATATATAGGTCCTAGTCTTTAACCCTTAAAGACCTAGAAAACCTAAATCCCGTCACCCAATTAAACAGTAGATTTTCGGCCAAGACAACTCTGGCACGGTCGTGCCCCAAAACTGGCACGGTCGTGCCAAATGGTCCGCACCTACCTTCCCCAGCTGATGATTAATGGCACGGTCGTGCTTTATAATCGGCACGGTGGTGCCAGACCAAAAATCAGTATTTTTCCCTTTTAACAATTCGTTCTATTGTGTGTGACCCCATAGGATTATATCAAGTTGACAATGAGTCCAAACACATTTTGTCCTCATAAATCATGAGCGGACTCTAGCTGGCCATCATGACTACCCAAATGATACAACTTTATCAAAGTTCGTTTATCCTTCATGGAACATATCACAATCATTTTGTCCACGACGTCATTGAGCGTAAGCCATGGTCAATGGTCAACTTACAATGCTCAATACTTTTCTCGATTTCAAATAGTTTGATGACACAAATGACATTGATCATATCAATTCATTTGAGCATGGCCATGCATTTCATCAACACTATTCATCGAGGGGCCCAAGCTTGGCATCTCGCACGAAGAGGGACAAATTCCATCTTTACTTATTACACTTCCCTACATAGCTTCGATCATGCCAATCATATCCTTTATAATTACTTGGTTAAGAGTAGCGTTTGAATATGTCAAACATGATCTCCATTATGTGGAAGATCGTAATAGTCTCAGGTCTTAGGGTTCTAATGATATAACTATTAGAGGTTTAATTATGACATTTTGACCATGACATAAACCTCATAGTTGGGCCATGTCCAGTATGTGTTCCCCAACACATACCCATAAGTTTAACTTGTATCACATACACATGATCATCATATGATCATCGAATTAAACTTATACTAGTTCTTCATAAGTATTAGGGACGGAGATTATTATAATAAAACATGTAACAATAAATAATAATCCAAAACATCTCTTTATATAAATGAAAACTGATAACAAACATTGTCAAACAACGTGCCAAATAACATGCCTAGGGCATATACACCAAAAAAATATAATTATACATTCATAATCAAATAGTGTAACAAACTTTTATTTTTTTTACTTACGACATCATCTGAAAACTAAAGGGAATGTTGGTGTAGCAGTATTGGAACATCGGTGCCATGTCATCAAATTCACAGTCAATAAGACCATATACAATGCTTTCAACAAAAAAACCCATTCAACACTCACTTTATCACTCCACGTCAGCTTCTCTCTCATCCAACTCATCCATTCAACACTCATTCAACAAAACACCCTACAATGGTTTGTTTAATCCCTCATTCAACACTTTTCTCACTCATCATCCTATACCCACTACTTAAAATTTATTTTTTATTTTTTATTTTTATGATTAGCGTCGAAATAGTTATTATTGAGATCCATTTTAAAAAAAATGGGTTTTTTTTTTCGTCGGAATACAATGAAACTTACGTCAATTTAAAGAGAATTTTTTTTTAGGAATTTTGGTGTAAAAAAAAAAAAAACTCATTTTCTGTGAAATAAATGAGCTCAAAAAATTGGGATAAAAGTAAAAAATAGAGCCAGCCAATCATGCGCTGACAAGTGTCAACACCAAAAAAAAAAAAAAAAAAAAAGGCCGACTTCGGCGCAGACGCGCCTTTGTCTGCGCGTGAAGTACACGCGCCTCTCTGGCCCAATAGAGAGGCGCCACGTGGCAAAAACGGCTCCCTTTTTTTCCCATTCACAGTGTGAATTTTTTTCACAAAAAAATTCACACTCAATCCTTTAAACAACCATTGTAGCAATTCACACAAAATTCTTTTGTGAATTGAAATTCACACTCTTTTTTTCACACCATTGTGGATGGTCTAATGGCGTGTAATTGGCATGGCACGAACGTGGAATCAACATGACCATTGTTACGTCAACAGTCCTATTAATTGACACGGTATGTAAAAAAAGAAGCTTGTTGCATTTTCAAAGAAGGAATGCAGAAGTATGTTATTAATATTTAGATAAAAACTTGTGTGCACACATGCATGATCCGTCTCATCCATGATACGGGTCAGTTTTGACCCGCCCGCCCGACCCACGAACCGGCTTCAGGACCCAGGGATGGAACCTGCCACGTGGCAGCCTCTCATAGGCCCATTTTTTTTTTTTTTTTTTTTTTTGTTTTTTTCGGTTTGTCAAAAGTAATAGTTACTATAACTTAATGTAATGACTGTATTCATATAAAGTAACAGTTTGTATACATAAAAGTAATACATATATACAGAAAAGTAACAGTGTTTTTTTCTATGTTTTCTTCGTTTGCCAAAAGTAATACTTATTACAACTAAAATGTAACGAACGTGTTACTTATATGTAATAATGTTTATACATAATTGTAACACATATGTATAGAAAAAGTAATAATTCAACCATTTACATTTTTAGAGCTAAAAACACTTGATTAGTGTTACATGTAAAAATATTACATTATCTATAGAAATATGTTATAATTTCTTTTATTAAAGTGTTACATTTACTTGTACAAATAATTACATTCATATATGAGTTGTTACTTTTCAAATTTTACTTTCTTTCAAAAAATTAAATCAAAATACACAATATTTTACATTTTTTCAAAAGCATTATTACATTTCAGTATAAATGATAATTACATTTAGATATTGTTTGGGTTACATGTAATTATAGTTAGTATTACATTTGAAAAAATGGGTAAAACTTGCTTTTGTTTTTGTAAAACAGGTGTTACGTTTACTTATGAACAATGTTACTTTATATGTATAGAGTCATTACATTAAGTTATGGTAACTATTACTTTTGGTGAACGGCTGAAAAGCCGAAAAAATAATATAAAAACTCAAAAAAAAAAAAACCAAAAAAAAAAAAAAAAATTTTTTTGGACCTCTGGGAGGCTGCCACGTGGTGGGCCATGCCCCCATGGGTCATGGTTCGACCCGTCTCATGCATGAGACGGATCCCCTTGTTCTCATGGGAAACCACCTCCAATATTTATCGCTAGCGAGTATCTCGCATTATTTGATTTGAAATCTAGAACGGTTTTGTGGGGTTGATTTCACTGCTTTCCTCTGAGATTTGATTATATATCGGTATCCACGTTTTTCTTCACAAAATTTAATTTTAATAACAAAAAAAGGTAGATACTTATATTAGGCCAAACCTCACGGATGGTGAAATCAACTCTATTTTTGTATTACCAACCACCCTTTTGTCTTTATGACCCAGAACGGAAGTGATATTCGTGAATAGCGAGTGCTAGACACAAGAGTTTACAAGCAATAAACTCTAGAACACGAAAGCCTGGAATGCACCAGAAAATAAGAGAAAACTCTTTGAATTAAAAATAATAGTCTGACGGCTACAGAACACAAAAAGTGTTTAAATACCCCTAGGGCAACCAAAAACGAAAAACCCTAAACAAACGAAATAATGAAATAAAATACGAAAATAAAAATAATTGTTTTAAAAATAAAAAGGTTGTTTTCGGGTCCTAAACGGACTCGGATGCCCGAAAAGCATCGTACGTCATGGCAAAGCGATGAGTCTTGTTCGTGGCGAAATTCCCTTTCCGAAAAGTACTCATAATAGTCATTCTGAGCCCGGACGACTAAACTGCAAATCCTGCTACAACTTCGTCGATACGATCCGCGAGCCTTCCTACATCACTTTAAAATTTTGAAATGTCTCTTGAGAGTTAGTTATCGAAGACGAACTTAAAAATTATAAAAAGAAAACGAAAAAAAAATATGAGCAAAGAGTTGGTATTCCATATTCGAGATTGTTTTTTTTTATTTTTGGGTACGAATTCCATATTCGAAAATGGGAAAGAACAACCATGATTTGTCACCTACAGACAACCAGATCAACTTGTTACAATTCCAGAATATTAATTAAAATGGCTCCTAATTAATTAAGAGAGTTTTACAAAAAAAAAAAAAAAAATAATTAAGTGAGTTGTATGAGAAAGAGAAGACTTGAGCCCATGAACTAAGACCCAACTAACATCCTCAAATCGGAATCTCTCTTTTCTTTCTTCTTTAAGTCCAGCAGACACTTTGCTAATAGATTATATGAGGTTCTTGTACTGCCCCAGACATTATCCATTATATTAAAAAATAATTATCCCTTTGATATACTCCCTCCGTCCCAAAATGATCTTCTCATTTGACATTTTTCATTGTCCCAAAAAATTCTTCACATTTCTACAACCCAGACTTAGAAGTGCCCAAACAAAACATGATCAGTGAATCAAGTGTTCATATCCTTAAAAAGTTTGAATAGTCAAATGTGAAGATCATTTTGGGACGGAGAAAGTACATGTTTATGAAAGTTCATAAACTGTTCCCTCTGTCTCGATATAAATGTCCAGTTGTTCTTTTAATCAAGAAGAAAAAATGGATAGAGGTAGAAACCAGTGTTCTAAAAGACCCATGTCTAGGCCGCCTAGGCCCCGTCTAGACGCTAGGCGTTCATGAAACGCCTAGGTTCCGTCTAGAATATTATAGTTATTTCTGAA
Source organism: Campanula takesimana (assembly GCA_026119855.1). NCBI lineage: Eukaryota > Viridiplantae > Streptophyta > Magnoliopsida > Asterales > Campanulaceae > Campanula > Campanula takesimana. The sequence goes on along the minus strand of JAOWBW010000490.1, from coordinate 217,478 downwards.
TTCTCGGCCCGCCTAGGCGCTAAGCGCCCCTACGGCGCCTAGCGACCGCCTAGCGTTTTTTAGAACCTTGATAGAAACTCATCTTTTAGTCTTTTGATCTTTGCCTCTTTCCCCTACTACAACATCCACCGGCAAGCTTCTGTTAGGATTGGAGTCCTAAACTACGAGGAAGAAAAAGAGTCTAAGTCGGGGGAGTTGGTGGAGATCAAGAAGGATTCAAACCGGAGGAGAATTCCTGGGCGGAGAAGCAGGCGGGCGCCTGGTCCATACCAGGCGGGCGCCCGGTCTCAACAGTGGGAATCAGTTTCTGGAATAAGGAGTAAGCGGGTGCCTGGTGGCCTACAGGCGGGCGCCTGGTATGTCGGCCAGAAATTGTTTGTTTCCTATTTTGACACAATCTCTTCTTAATTTGATTTAGATCTTCCTTGTACTGCTATATAAGCATAAATACGACCTACAACACATTGTAGCAAATTATTAAGGTGTGATTAATAATATATTGGCTTGGCAATTGCCCCCGGACGTAGTTCATGTGTTGAACGAACCGGGTAAACAATTCTTGTGTTCTTGTGTGTGATTCTCTCATAATTGTGCTTGTGGGTTTGTTGTTCTTTATCTAAATTGCAACGGGGTACCACTAAATTCCCAACAACTGGTATCAAGAGCTTTGGTTAGGAGGATTCAAAGTTTCATTAGTTGATTAATTTTGAATCACGTTCTTGGGGACTTTGTGAAGCAATCAAGATGAAGAACTCAATCGAGAAATTCAACGGTGTGAATTTCACGTTTTGGAGGACAAGGGTTGAAGATTACCTTTATTGTAAGGATCTTCATAAACCCTTAAAGGAGAAACCCGAATACATGTCACAAGGGGATTGGGAGACGTTAGATCGGAAGGCGTTAGGAGCGGTGAGGAGCGCTCTAACCGACGACGTTGCACGGAACGCGATGGAGGCCAAGACAACGGTGGGGTTGCTACAGATGCTGTCAGACATGTATGAGAAGCCGTCGAATATCAATAAGGTGCATTTGATAAAGAGGTTTGCGAATACGAAGATGTCAGAGGGGCAGACAGCAGCGAGTCATATCGGCAGTTTCAAAGGTATGGTGGACCAATTGAAAAGTGTCGATATTACTTTCTCCGACGAAGTGTTAGCATGTTTTCTGCTAAAATCATTGCCTGATAGTTGGGAGGTAACTGTCACAACGATTAGTACGTCGAAAACACCATTGGTGTATACGGAGGTTCGAGATCTCATCCTTCAAGAGGAGTTGAGAAGGAAAGAGAAAAGGGGAGAATCTTCCGCAGATGGGGCTGCACTTAGGGTGGAGAGAAATAGGGGAAGGGGAGGACCGAAAAAAGGGAAAAAGCCGGTCAAGTGCTACAATTGTGGCACGATGGGTCATATCAGTTATGACTGTCCGGAGAAGGATGGTGATGCACACGTGGTGGATGATGGGGATGTATTAATCCTAGGAGAGGAGCAGTCAGGTGAAGATTGGGTGTTGGATTCTGGAGCTTCATGTCATGCTAGTGGGGATGCATAAACAATGGAGCGATATAAAACCGGAGATTTTGGGGTTGTCTATCTTGGTGATGATCAACCATTGAAGATAAAAGGTAAAGGGGATGTGTTGATGAAGACACCTAACGGGGCTGTTTTACAATTGCACGATGTGATGCATATTCCGGACTTGAGGAGGAGGGTGATTTCTGTTGGACAACTTGATGATGAAGGGTATGGTGTGACCTTCACTGGTGGGTCTTGGGAAGTCACAAAAGGAGCTAAGGTGATAGCTCATGGGGTCAAGGAGAAGATGTTGTACTCTACCTACAATGTCGATGTTCGCTCGGGTGGGAGCAAGAGGCTAAGGAACCGGCCTATTGGTGTAGAAAGGAGAGACATCAAGAAACGGTATGTTAGGGGGGAGAAGGACACAAAGTTGATCAACGCGGTGTGGAAGTCCAAGTGCCCTAACAGAGAGCGTGTTCAGACCAAGAGAAGACGATGCAAGAAACAAGGTGTGTCCAAGTTTCAAGGGGAAGCATTGCGAGGAAGGTGGGTCTGGAGGGAGAAGGCAAATTTAGACTTGTGGAGAGAAATCAAGGTAGTAGCTGATTTGGGGAGGCAAGAACAATCTAACACGGAGAGGTTGAAACGTCGTGACACGCCCCCAGGTCCCGGGATCCCTTAATAGAACCTCGAACCTGGATGGGAGTGCCTAACGAGGAACAAGAAACTTAACAAGAAACTTAATGACATTTGTTTAACAAACTGACATGATATATATATTCTAGAGTAAGGAGCTATACTAGCTCCCAACACGAGTTCTAGACAAGAAAATTTAAAACCAAACTTAATACATACACAGCGGAAACATGCCTAGCACATAAGCTGGCATTAAGAGTACTATACAAGATGTCTAGTGACAACAAGAACTGTCTACCCCAAATAAGGAGTTACAAAACCCATAATACATCGTCCTCACCAAGTGTAAAAGGACACAAGCCCCAAAATAATCACGACCTGCGAAGTAAGCTCCCAACTATTTCAAGCCTCACTGCGCACTATCCTTCCTTTCCTGGGGGGGAGGGAAACAAATAAAGGGTGAGATAAATCTCAGTAAACTATTAGATGCAACTACATGACATGTTATCATGCAATTCAAATAGATACTCAAGTAATCATTTATCAAGTATCATCAAGTAACGGTATATGAGAGGATAATCCACTCATCAAGTAGCACATAAGGCTAAACAAGCAAGTTATAAGGATATTGCTTCCTTCCTTATTCCTCCCAAGAATACCATTGTTGTCGTAGCTTGTATTACTTTGACAATCGCGATCAATAACAGGAACTGATTATTCAGTATATATCAGAAGACCCGGTAACCAGTGTCATTCCCAATATCAGTACTCATGATTATTCACGAGGTGTTCAGGATGGGAGTTTAGCATTCACTTAAGTCAGGCTTATTGATCCAACTAAGGAAGCTATGCCCTTACTATGGCCGGTAGTAAGGGGTCGGGCGGAAATACATAGGGACCCAATTGTCACTTAAACCCCAGCTCTCGCGACAAGCGTGAACCTATACATTTTCGAACAAGCAAGGAGAACCAGCTGGACTCACACAAGAAAGTACAAGTAGATATTTACTTGAACAACGGGAGAAGAACTAATCCAAATGTAGTGGACTAGCTCAACAAGGAACATGCTTCAAGTACTCAAGAAGTCACCTTGTTATCAAGCAACTATATGCAATGTTTGCACATACACAACAAGAACATGTCTCATACACGTTAGTGCTTATTCATAGCACTTTCTAGTTCACTACCATACATATGTATTGGTGTCAAGCCAAGTACAAGATTTTATTATCTTATGTTCAAGTCTTAATCCATTTCTATGGATGTTCAAGTCATGTACAAGCTTTTAATGTCTTATACTTCAAGTTATAACTTCCAATCTTTGGACATTCAAACAAGTATAAGAGTTATACATTTACTCTTACCCAATCCCAATCCTATTCTTAGGATGTTCAAGTCTAAGACCTTATGCTAATGCCTCTAAGGTGTACAATCATTGGACTCACAATAAGTATAACACATTAGTGCTTGTTCATAGCACTTTCAAGACATAAAGAAGAGATACTACTCTTATACTTATGTTCTCATTTTAATTCAATGAGTATACATATTTAAGACCAAGTATGATGCCCCTAAAGTATCACAACACTTGCTATGACATCTTATACTAAGGTTATATACCTTAACTAGGGTTACTTCCAACTTATACAAACTTTAAACAGAATCTTTGTTTTTCAGATGACTGTGCGGTCGCCCAAAATGGACTGTGCGGCCGCACACAAGCATGTCAATTTCTTTGAAAAACCCTTCAGAAAGATGTGCGGTCGCACAATCATTTTTGTGCGGTCGCACAGTGTACTAAAATGCGAAATTTTCATTATTTCCCAGGTTGAAATAATTTCCGTCCCAAACGTAGGAGTAACATTTACTAACAATTTCAACATACCCAGAAAAGGCATAACATCATTCAAACTCATCTTTCCAAATCCCTTTATCATTTTACACAGGGGAAATTTACTTCCTTTGTCCCAAATTTACAAATACCACAAAAATCATCCCAAACACAAAATTAACAATCACAAGTATCGAGAATAACATTTATGCATGTTATTACAAGCAAGGGGGAGCTAATAACTTACCTAGTCAAAATTCAAGTTGACCAAAACTTATTTCTGTTCGGCCTGGAACGCTCTATTCAACGCCACGAATATTAATCCGGGATCAGAATCAAGAACGGAGGGATAATTAAACTCGAGGAGTCAGGAATAGGGAAAATTCTAACCCTAGCTTTTCAGAACAGAGGGAGTGTACGTATTTGATTTGGGTAAAATGACCCAGAGAAGGAATCAAACAAGTTGATATACTTCAACTTTCAAAGAATTGCACTTAGGCCCCTCAAGTTTCACTTTTAACAAAAAGGCCCCTAAAGTCAAAATTTCACAAATGACCCAAAAGTCAAAACTAGACATTTAACCACCTTAACTATTTAAAGTAGTTAAAAATTTAACCCAAGTAAAACTAACACATAATATGCAAGTTCAAGTATTTAACAAATATGTCAAAAATATTTAACAAGAAATTCGATGGGTGTTACATCCTCCCCACCTTAAACAAAATTCGCCCACGAATTTTTACTTACCAAGATTTTCAAATAGGCTCGGGTATTTATCTCGCATCTCTTTCTCGGTTTCCCAAGTAGCCTCTTCAATTTCATGATTTCTCCAAAGGACCTTCACAATAGGAATCCTTTTGGTACGCAATACTTGCTCCTTCCAGTCAAGAATTTCAACAGGTTGTTCCTCATAAGACAAATCAGGCTGAAATGGAATAGCCTCATACTCAAGAACATGTGATTCATCTGCCATATACTTGCGAAGCATAGATACATGGAACACGTTATGAATACCAGATAAAGAAGGAGGTAAAGCCACTCTATAATCCAACTTACCAACTCTTTCTAGAATCTCAAATGGACCGATATAACGAGGAGATAACTTTCCTTTCTTCCCAAATCTCTTTATACCTCTACGAGGAGAGACCTTCAAGAATACAAAGTCACCTACCTGAAATTCAAGATCCCTTCTACGATGATCTGTATAACTCTTTTGTCTACTCTGAGTTGTGCGCAATCTATTTCGAATAAGTTTCACACTTTCAACTGATTGTTGAACCATTTCAGGACCCAAGAGTCTAGCTTCTCCCACTTCATCCCAACATATAGGAGATCTACATCTTCTGCCATAAAGAGCCTCATAAGGAGCCATTTCAATGCTAGACAGAAAACTGTTATTATAAGCAAACTCAGCCAAAGGAAGATGAGTATCCCAACTGCCTTTGAAATCAATAACACAAGCACGTAACATATCCTCGAGAATCTGTATAAGTCTCTCAAATTGCCCATCAGATTGAGGATGAAAAGCAGTACTGAAATTCAATTTAGTACCCATAGCACCCTGAAGAGCCTGCCAGAATCGAGAAGTAAAACGAGGATCTCTATCAGATACAATACTCACAGGAACCCCATGCAGTCGGACTATCTCCTGAACATACAAAGATGCCAATTGAGACAATGAATATCCCATGGAAACAGACAAGAAGTGAGCTGATTTAGTCAACCTGTCCACTATAACCCAAACAGCATCATGGCCTCGTCTGGTACGTGGCAAACCAGTCACAAAATCCATAGTAATATGCTCCCATTTCCACTCTGGAATTTCCAATGGTTGCAACAAACCTGCTGGACGTTGATGTTCCACTTTTACTTGTTGACAAGTCAAACATTTGGAAACATACTCAGCAATTTCTCTTTTCATATTGTTCCACCAAAAATGTTTCTTCAAGTCTTGGTACATTTTAGTACTTCCAGGATGAATAGTATACTTGGCTTTGTGAGCCTCTTCAAGAACTTTCTTCTTTATCTCAGGATCAACTGGAATACAAACTCGACCTCGGAAGGTAAGAATTCCATCACTGTTGAAAGAAAAATCTGGTTGCTTTCCTTCATTCATTCCACTAATGATTTTCTGTAATTCAGAATCAATTACCTGAGCTTCTTTGATCTGTTGGAGTAAATCTGAAGTAGCTTTTATATTAGCAATGATAATTCCATGATTTGATTCACAAGGATTCCAATCACACAAATCTTCAAACATCTTCCATTCACGAATCATCAAGCAAGAAATATAAGTCTTTCGGCTCAGTGCATCTGCCACAACATTTGCTTTTCCTGGATGATAAAGGATAGTACAATCATGATCCTTCAATTTCTCCATCCATCTACGTTGCCTCATGTTAAGTTCTTTTTGAGAAAACAGGTACTTCAAGCTTTTATGATCGGTAAAGACTTCAAATTTGGTTCCATACAAGTAATGCCTCTATTTATGCAAAGCAAAAATAATCGCAGCCAATTCTAAATCATGAGTAGGATAATTCTTTTCATAGGGAGATAATTTTCGAGAAGCATAAGCTATTACCTTGCCATCTTGCATTAGAACACAACCCAATCCTTCTTTAGAAGCATCAGTATAAACCATGAAATGCTCAGAACCATTAGGCAAAGCCAAGACTGGAGCTGTAGTCAAACGCCTTTTCAACTCCTGAAAACTTGCTTCACATTTGTCATTCCACTCAAAAGAAATAGCTTTTCGAGTCATATTAGTCAATGGAGTAGCAATCTTGGAGAATCCCTCAATGAACCTCCGATAATAACTAGCCAAGCCCAAGAAACTACGGATTTCAGTCACTGTAGTTGGCCTTTTCCAGTTAACAACTGCTTCAACTTTGGAAGGATCTACTGCAATACCAGTAGCAGACACAACATGCCCCAAGAATGAAACCTCTTCTAACCAGAAAGCACATTTGCTGAATTTTGCAAATAATTGTTTCTCACGAAGAACTTGTAATACCACTCTGAGATGTTGTTCATGCTCAGCCCGTGACTTAGAATATACAAGAATATCATCAATGAATACCACCACAAAACAATCAAGATATGGCTTGAATATACGGTTCATCAAATCCATAAATACAGCTGGAGCATTTGTCAAACCGAATGGCATAACAATAAACTCATAATGCCCATACCTGGTACGGAAAGCTGTCTTTGGTATATCCTCAGATCTGATTTTCAACTGATGATAACCACTTCTCAAGTCAAGCTTCGAATACACTACTGAACCCTGAAGCTGATCAAACAAGTCATCAATATGAGGTAACGGATATTTATTCTTGATAGTTACCTGATTAAGATCTCTGTAATCAATACACAATCGCAGAGTCCCATCTTTCTTTCTGACAAATAACACTGGTGCACCCCACGGTGATACACTAGGCCTGATAAAGCCCCGATCAAGCAATTCCTCAAGCTGTGTTTTTAACTCTCTCAACTCAGCTGGAGCCATTCTATAAGGTGCTTTAGAGATTGGTGCTGTACCTGGTAATAACTCAATACAGAACTCAAGCTCTCGATCAGGTGGCATACTATACTCAGAAGAGAACACATCTGAAAATTCAGACACAACAGGAATATCCTCCATCTTGGGAACAGATAAACTCTGATCAAGTACACATGCGAGATACCCAGCACAACCACGAGATAAAAGTTTTCTAGCTTTTAAAGCAGAAATAACATGTATAGCACATAAAGGCCTATCACCTTCAAAGGTAAAGTCAGGCAAACCAGGAATAGAAAAAGTTACTACTTTTCTATAACAATCAACAGATGCATGATGCACATATAGCCAATCCATGCCAAGAATCACGTCAAAGTCCCTTATAGGTAACACGACTAGGTCAGCAAGAAGGGCATGATCACCCACAAGAACCTCACATTTCTTGTAGACCTCAGAAGTAAACATGCAATCTCCCATAGGGGAAGATACTTCTAGCACATAAGGCATAGAATCAGGAAGAACATGCAAATGCGACACAAAATGAGATGCCACATAAGAATGAGATGAGCCTGGATCTATCAAGACTCGCACTCTCGTACTAGAAAGTAATATAATACCTCCTATGACTGCAGAAGACTCAGCTACACCCTGCTGATCTAAAGCAAACACTCGACCCTGAACTTTTGGTCGACCACCACTATCTCTCTTGGAACCTGAGGCTGGTTGACTTGTACCCCCAACTTGATTTACTCTACTTTTAGGACAATTTCTAGCAAAGTGCCCCGCTTCACCACACACTATACACTTTCCTTGCTTTAGCCAACACTTGTCTTCAGAATGGCCTTCTTTTGAACAATAGCCACATACTCTCCTGGGACCTTGGACTGTTGTCCTCGAACCAGTTGATACACTACCTTTACTTTCAGTTGGCTGTCGGAATCGACGATCTTGGCGGCCAGATTTACCACCTTTAGAACCAGATCCCTGAGCCTTTTCTGATACACGACCAGTCATGGTTATTCCCAACTTCACCTTGTGTTCTTCAATATCATTTTCAATAGTATAAGCCTTCTCCACTGCTTGCTGATAGCTAGTGAGTTGTAAAGAAAGAAGTTGCTTCCTATACTCAGTCCTTAACCCTTTAACAAACCTCTGTGCCTTCTTAGCTTCATTTGGAACTAAGTGATCACAATACCTCGCCAATTCTGTGAACTTGGTTGAGTATTGCCCCACTGTCAGACTTCCCTGCTCCAGATTAAGAAATTCCATCTCCTTTCTATCTTGGACCACTGTTGGAATAAACTGTGACTTAAAAGCTTTAAGAAAATTCTCCCATGTCTGTGGTACACCTTCCAGTTCCCAACTTTTACTCAACACTTGCCACCAATGCTCAGCGGCTTTCTCAAGTTTAAAGGTTACAAAGGTTACCTTATCACCACCTGCACATCTCAAGGCTGTAAAGATCTTCTCAATACTTTCAATCCACTCTTCTGCCTTCTTAGAATCAAATTCCCCGTCAAAACTACGAGGTTTCAGCTTCAAGAACCTTGTAAGGCGATTAGGATAATCCCAGTCAACATTATCAACCATTTCTTCTTGAGGAGTTATAGATCTCAGCTGATTACTGCCACTAGTACCTTCAGAACTCATTGTACCTGTAGGTAAACACTCAGCGTTATTAATAACACCCCAAGACTCACCCATACCTAGGCCATAGACCTTATCCAGACTTAGAGCAAACCAAGGTAGCTAAACAAGGTAGCTAAACCAGGGTAGCTCTGATACCAACCTGACACGCCCCCAGGTCCCGGGATCCCTTAATAGAACCTCGAACCTGGATGGGAGTACCTAACGAGGAACAAGAAACTTAACAAGAAACTTAATGACATTTGTTTAACAAACTGACATGATATATATATTCTAGAGTAAGGAGCTATACTAGCTCCCAACACGAGTTCTAGACAAGAAAATTTAAAACCAAACTTAATACATACACAGCGGAAACATGCCTAGCACATAAGCTGGCATTAAGAGTACTATACAAGATGTCTAGTGACAACAAGAACTGTCTACCCCAAATAAGGAGTTACAAAACCCATAATACATCGTCCTCACCAAGTGTAAAAGGACACAAGCCCCAAAATAATCACGACCTGCGAAGTAAGCTCCCAACTATTTCGAGCCTCACTGCGCACTATCCTTCCTTTCCTGGGGGGGGGGGAAACAAATAAAGGGTGAGATAAATCTCAGTAAGCTATTAGATGCAACTACATGACATGTTATCATGCAATTCAAATAGATACTCAAGTAATCATTTATCAAGTATCATCAAGTAACGGTATATGAGAGGATAATCCACTCATCAAGTAGCACATAAGGCTAAACAAGCAAGTTATAAGGATATTGCTTCCTTCCTTATTCCTCCCAAGAATACCATTGTTGTCGTAGCTTGTATTACTTTGACAATCTCGATCAATAACAGGAACTGATTATTCAGTATATATCAGAAGACCCGGTAACCAGTGTCATTCCCAATATCAGTACTCATGATTATTCACGAGGTGTTCAGGATGGGAGTTTAGCATTCACTTAAGTCAGGCTTATTGATCCAACTAAGGAAGCTATGCCCTTACTATGGCCGGTAGTAAGGGGTCGGGCGGAAATACATAGGGACCCGATTGTCACTTAAACCCCAGCTCTCGCGACAAGCGTGAACCTATACATTTTCGAACAAGCAAGGAGAACCAGCTGGACTCACACAAGAAAGTACAAGTAGATATTTACTTGAACAACGGGAGAAGAACTAATCCAAATGTAGTGGACTAGCTCAACAAGGAACATGCTTCAAGTACTCAAGAAGTCACCTTGTTATCAAGCAACTATATGCAATGTTTGCACATACACAACAAGAACATGTCTCATACACGTTAGTGCTTATTCATAGCACTTTCTAGTTCACTACCATACATATGTATTGGTGTCAAGCCAAGTACAAGATTTTATTATCTTATGTTCAAGTCTTAATCCATTTCTATGGATGTTCAAGTCATGTACAAGCTTTTAATGTCTTATACTTCAAGTTATAACTTCCAATCTTTGGACATTCAAACAAGTATAAGAGTTATACAATTACTCTTACCCAATCCCAAACCTATTCTTAGGATGTTCAAGTCTAAGACCTTATGCTAATGCCTCTAAGGTGTACAATCATTGGACTCACAACAAGTATAACACATTAGTGCTTGTTCATAGCACTTTCAAGACATAAAGAAGAGATACTACTCTTATACTTATGTTCTCATTTTAATTCAATGAGTATACATATTTAAGACCAAGTATGATGCCCCTAAAGTATCACAACACTTGCTATGACATCTTATACTAAGGTTATATACCTTAACTAGGGTTACTTCCAACTTATACAAACTTTAAACAAAATCTTTGTTTTTCAGATGACTGTGCGGTCGCCCAAAATGGACTGTGCGGCCGCACACAAGCATGTCAATTTCTTTGAAAAACCCTTCAGAAAGATGTGCGGTCGCACAATCATTTTTGTGCGGTCGCACAGTGTACTAAAATGCGAAATTTTCATTCTTTCCCAGGTTGAAATAATTTCCGTCCCAAACGTAGGAGTAACATTTACTAACAATTTCAACATACCCAGAAAAGGCATAACATCATTCAAACTCATCTTTCCAAATCCCTTTATCATTTTACACAGGGGAAATTTACTTCCTTTGTCCCAAATTTACAAATACCACAAAAATCATCCCAAACACAAAATTAACAATCACAAGTATCGAGAATAACATTTATGCATGTTATTACAAGCAAGGGGAAGCTAATAACTTACCTAGTCAAAATTCAAGTTGACCAAAACTTATTTCTGTTCGGCCTGGAACGCTCTATTCAACGCCACGAATATTAATCCGGGATCAGAATCAAGAACGGAGGGATAATTAAACTCGAGGAGTCGGGAATAGGGAAAATTCTAACCCTAGCTTTTCAGAACAGAGGGAGTGTACGTATTTGATTTGGGTAAAATGACCCAGAGAAGGAATCAAACAAGTTGATATACTTCAACTCTCAAAGAATTGCACTTAGGCCCCTCAAGTTTCACTTTTAACAAAAAGGCCCCTAAAGTCAAAATTTCACAAATGACCCAAAAGTCAAAACTAGACATTTAACCACCTTAACTATTTAAAGTAGTTAAAAATTTAACCCAAGTAAAACTAACACATAATATGCAAGTTCAAGTATTTAACAAATATGTCAAATATTTAACAAGAAATTCGATGGGTGTTTACACGTCGCTTGGTTTCAACTTGCCTAAGTACTTGAGCGGGAGGCTCGGTAATGTCAAGCCAATATAGGGGGTTTAATGTGTTCGAAGGTGTTCACTCCGTGGTGGGAGTTGTGGGTGTTTCTGTGCTTACTAGTTTAGTCTCCGGTGGGAGATTGTTAGGATTGGAGTCCTAAACTACGAGGAAGAAAAGGAGTCTAAGTCGGGGGAGTTGGTGGAGATCAAGAAAGATTCAAACCGGAGGAGAATTCCTGGGCGGAGAAGCAGGCGGGCGCCTGGTCCATACCAGGCGGGCGCCCGGTCTCAACAGTGGGAATCAGTTTCTGGAATAAGGAGTAAGCGGCGCCTGGTGGCCTACAGGCGGGCGCCTGGTATGTCGGCCAGAGATTGTTTGTTTCCTATTTTGACACAATCTCTTCTTAATTTGATTTAGATCTTCCTTGTACTGCTATATAAGCATAGATACGACCTAGAACACATTGTAGGAAATTATTAAGGTGTGATTAATAATATATTGGCTTGGCAATTGCCCCCGAACGTAGTTCATGTGTTGAACGAACCGGGTAAACAATTCTTGTGTTCTTGTGTGTGATTCTCTCATAATTGTGCTTGTGGGTTTGTTGTTCTTTATCTAAATTGCAACGGGGTACCACTAAATTCCCAACAGCTTCCTCATTCTCTTAATAAATACGGAGTATCGTAAAAGACTTGTCAAACTTTTTAAACTGTGTGTAGTAATACATTACTTTTATGTATATTACCATAACAAAAGTTTACTAAAAACATTTTTTATATAGAAATAAAACACTTTTTCTGGTAGAGATAAAAAGGAGAGCCTAGATTAAGTGTATTTAATTTCCACTGAACACGTCTAGATTCAAATACATACATGATTTTCATAAATACTTAAAATAAATATTGAAATATAATAAATTAATGAGGATGGAGTTGCACGAATGGTCAACTGTCCCAATCGTCCCCAATCAATAATTGTAGCGGGTCAAAAGAAATGTCCTCAATTGTTGTCGAAGATTGTCCCACAATAGTTGTTACCCCACACGAATATATATTCTTCTTACGTGTCCCAGACTAAGTTCTTACTTTTCTTTTTTGTTTGTCTCATACTAATGTTCTTAGTTGCTTTATTACTTAAAATGGATCATGGGACCCACTTGTCATTCTCACAACAAAAACTCACTACGCACTTTGTCTTTCTTACTTTCTTTTACTTATTTTTTCATACTCACAACATTTACTTTTTCTTAATCTATGTGTAAAGTCAAACTAAGACCCTTAGTCCGGAACGGAAATAGTATATATATATATATATATATATATATATATATATATATATATAGCCTGCATTTTATATACTCTATCCGTCTCGAAATGATATTCTCATTTAACATATTTTCTCAAAAAAAATTTCTCATTTTTACAATTTAGGCTTATAATATGCATAAACACAATATGACTAGTGAAGCAAGTCCTCATATCCTTAAAAAAAGTTAGAATAGTTGAGCGTGAAAATCATTTTGCGACGGAAGGAGTATACTAATTTTATCAAGTCTTTATCTAATTATAATTTTCCTTTTTGGAATGCAATTAAAATGTGAAAGGAACTCCACACTGGACGTGGTTCAAACTCAGACTTGTGACCTACATATGTGGTTCCCAATTGTCATTAATGTCTTTGTAGTTTTTCTTTCGATTTTGTTTTAATCAATCATAATTATTGGTTAACCTATCTCTTGCATTTGATCGTGATGTAGATGAAAACGAGAGAAATGCACATAATTAACAAGTTAATTGGGGTCAGATTGTTGGAATTTTTTTGTGGACTATACATTCTACATATATAATAATTTAGTATTTAGGCACGCAGACGTGTGTTCACTACGAATTAATCGCGTAGAACATATTATTATAAAGTTAGTTGGGCCTAATTAAAGTGATCTACTAAAGTTAAGGGGCCTTAAGTCATCTTTTATAAGTATGGGGTTTATTGTGTAAATGTGTAGAGACCAGATTGTATTTACAAATAGATGAGGGGCCTATTTGTAAATACTATTAATGGATGCATCATTTCATCCTAACGGATGTGACTCTTGCTAACGGATGTGTTATAACTATATATAGGGGTCGGGTCCCCAATTGAACGTATCCTACTCTAAGACTCTTGCATCCCTTCAATTAGAGACTATCAACATGGAGTATACGGATCAATTGGAAGATCGATCCTAGGCTTCCGCTCAATCTTTAACGGATTAATCAAGTCTTCCGTTAAAGTTCATCGTTAATAACGAATTAAGGTACGCTTCCGCTTTTATGATTTTTGTACTCATTGAATTGAATTGGATTGATATAAGGAAAATCTCCCAACACAGATCAGTACATTAAACATTTGACGTAGTTTAAAGTTAACGATATGTAACACTGATATAGAGAAAATTTTATTGTTATGCTGCAACGATATGAACCAGATTGAGACACATCCCTCTTACTTTTTAATTAATGATCAAAATGTATTTAACAATTGGTTGATATGGCCTTGAATTGCAATGGAGCAACAACAATCTCAAATTCCTTAAGATTACTATGTGGTTTTTCAAAGGTTATTATCCCCGTCCCTATTTAAGGTTCTTAGTTTTTTCACAATTATTAAAAAATCAAAGATAAATCGATGTAAAATTGGACAACAAAAGTAGGTAGTGAAAAAAAAAGATGATATAATTGTCCTGTTCGGTTAATGCCTTTGAATTTGGGACGCCGATTTAAAGGATTAAACAACAGAATAATTACGTAATTTCGGGACGAGCACAGAAGGGGTCCGACTAGACCTAGGGAAGGACCCGGCCGGACCAGGTTGACGTCGGAATTGGCTTTTGGCACAAGAAGAAGATCCGACCGGGTATAGCATGGGGTGCGGCAGGAAAAAGCAAGGATCCGGTCGGACCATGCCTCGGCACTTTAAAAAGTGCCGGAAATTGAAAAAAAGTGCCGGAAAAGCAATTTCCGGCACTTTTGAAAGTGCCAGAAAAAGTGGTGTCGGCAATACTTAGCGGCACTTTAAAAGTGCCGGAATTTCCCGGCACTTTTCAGAAGTGCCGGAATTTTCCGGCACTTTTCAAAAAGTGCCGCTAATTTCCGGCACTTTTAAAAAGTGCCGGCATTTTTCGGCACTTTTTAAAGTGCTGCTAATTTAAATAAAAATATTTTTGAATTTACCCGGATTCGAACCCACAACCTCTTGCATACGAAGTACACCTTTTACCGCTAGGCTAAATCATTTTTTGTTATAAATTTTCATATACAATTATTTGTTACAAAACAAAAACTTATATTAGGGCATTTCTATTATTGTAGTCCATAAAAATCTAATATAAGTAACAAATTAAAGCAATGTTACATGAAAATATGATTAAATTTTAAAATTAAATAAAAATTTCAAAACAAACATCTTGTTTTTAGCGGCACATTATAAAAAAGTGCCGGAAATTAGCGGCACTTATAAAAAGTGCCGGAAATACCCGGCACTTTTGAAAAAGTGCCGCTAATTCCCGGCACTTTTGAAAAAGTGCCGCTAATTCCCGGCACTTTTTCGAAAGTGCCGCTAAATTCCTGGCACTTTTTCAAAAATGCCGCTAAATCCCGGCACTTTTTTATAAAGTAACGAAAATTTAGCGGCACTTGTTAGAAAGTGCCGGGAATTAGTGGCACTTTTTCCAAAAGTGCCGGAAATTAGCGGCACATATGAAAGTGCCGGTAAATAAGTGCTGGAAAAAACCATTTTTGTTGTAGTGCTATGACCCGGCCGGACCAGTGTTCAAACAACAGCAGGATTTCGGACACTTCCAGGTTCGCAGAAGGAAAGGTTTCAAGTTCGTTTTGGACTTGAATTCCAAGTTCCTACCTGATTTTGAGCTAGACTTCGAGTGGTATAAATAGAGGCTACTAGTTTAGATCAAAATAACACCTCAGATTTTCATAGACAAATTATTAGAGTGCTCAGAGAGATCTGTAATTCTACAGTTGCATAGTTAGAAATTTTGTGATCAAAATTCGTGCAGCAGTAATAGTGTGATCTTGTAATCGTTTCTCCAGATTGATAATAATATTCTCTCCCCTCCCCGTAGACGTAGCCAAGTTGATGAACCACGTAAATCTGTGTTCTTGTGATTGCTTTCTTTTCTCATCAAGTCTTGTTTATTGCTATAACAAGTGGTATCAGAGCTCTGGTAGTATCAGAGCTTTGGTTCGTGGTTAGAGATTCAGGGATTCCGCTGCAGAGAACGAGAAGATGGGTCAAGGAGTAGATTCGATCGGCAAGTTCAATGGGAAAAATAGTTTTTCTCTCTGGCAGATCAAGATGAAGGCTTTGTTGATAGACAAAAATTTATGGGAACCGTTGGAGATTGCAATCAGGGATCGTAAGGATCCCAAGGGTAAGGAAATCACCACAAAAGGATCAGAGAAGGACAAACAAGCACCCACCAAGGAGGAAGCAGCATTGAAAAAGTTAGATCAGATGGCTCACGCCAAGATTATCAGACAGTTGGATGCTGAGATTCTAACCAATGTTGCCGGAACGGACTCCGAAAGAGATTTTTGGTTAAACTTGGAATATATGTACATGAATTGTTCATTGACTTATACCTGAAGAAGAAGAAGTATGATTGTCGTATGACAGAAGGTACTCCCATTAATAATCATCTTGATATATTTACTTCTGCATTACTTGAACTGCGTAATATAGGAGTTATTGTGGATGACGAGGATGCAGCCTTGCAGCTTTTAGTATCTTTACCTATGTCTTATGAACATTATGTCGATTCATGCATAAACCGTAAAGATGGTATCTCTCTAGAGGAAGTGAAAACTTCTCTCAAGATAAGGGAGTTACACCGAAAGGCAAGTGGGAATGAGACAGATACCTAGTCATCAGGTTTGGTTGCTAGTAGTGGTAACAGGGGTTCTAGTGTGAAGAAGAACAATAAAGGTAATTCTTCAAACAAGAAGGTTCCGAAACTTGGGGATATCTGTAATTTTTGCAAGGAGAAGGGGCATTGGAAATTCGATTGTCCCATAAAGAAGCAAGGCAAGGCACCAGTCAGAGCAGAGGCCATGATAACCATAGATATCAGTTCAGAAGAGGATTATGCTCTAGTTACATCAGAATCATCACGCGCATCTGATGCGTGGATTCTTGATTCGGGAGCTTCTTACCATATCAGTCCTAGGATAGAATGGTTTACTGATTACAGGAAGATAGATGGCGGTCATATAAGCATGGCCAACAGTGCAGTCTGCAAGGTTGTCGGTATTGGTTCAATCGAGGTCAGGAGTCATGATGGTAGGTTTGTCACTTTGAACGAGGTTCGACACGTTCCTCTTATGACAAAGAATTTGATTTCTCTTAGTCAGCTAGATAGAATTGGGTTCAGTTTCAAAGGTAAAGGTGGAGCAGTTAGTGTCTGTAACGGTTCAGAAGTGGTACTGAGAGGCCTTAGCGGGGATCCTTGTATTTCCTCCAAGGAAGGACGCTTGCAAGGTCGGCTATGGTTGCATCATCAGAGGTGACGAGGGAGATATGTCTAAACTGTGGCACATCAGGCTCGGTCACATGAGCACTCGATGGATGCAGGAGCTGGCTAAGAGAAATCTTCTATGCGGCCATAAGATAAAGGATCTTATTTTTTGTAAGCATTGCATGCTAGGGAAGATAAAGCGTGGGCATACATAACACAAAAGGCGTTCTGGATTACATCCACTCCGATTGTTGGGGACCTTCACGTCAGGAATCTCTAAGGGGGCACATATATTTCTTGTCTATGGTTGATGATTATTCGAGGAGGACTTGGGTGATTATCATGAAGCACAAGAATGAGGCTCTAAGAAATTTCAAGGACTGAAAGACGGTAGTGGAGAACCAGACAGAGAAGAAGATCAAGAAGCTCCGGATAGATAATGGTTTGGAGTTCTGCAGTACTGAGTTCGATTCGTTTTGCAGAGAGGTAGAGATTTCTAGACATCTCACCATTAGAGGCACGCCACAGCAGAATGGTGTAGCAGAACGGATGAATCAGGCATTGCTTGTGAGAGCGAGGTCCATGCTCTCCAATGCAGGGTTGTCTAAAAGTTTCTGGGCAGAGGCGGTTAGTACAGCATGTTACTTGATTAATCATGGACATCACGCTTGTATTGGCCTCAGAGTTCCCCATGAGGTATGGACTGGTAAATCTACGATTGTTTCAAGTGTTGGTGGTGTTAATAAACAGGTGGAGCAATAAGATACTGAAGAGTTAGTTGTCCCACAGTCAGATGTTTATAAACAGGTGGAGCAACAAGATACTGTAGAATTAGTTATCCCACAATCAGATGTTAATCAGGATCCACCAATAGAGACAGAGACTGAAGCACCAGAAAGTTCAAGTTCAGTTCCCGAAGAACATGGGTTAGCACAAGGAAGGTCTAGAAGATCTAATCTCGGGAAGCCTTCAGAGAGGTATGAATTTGAAGACTTGGTGTCTTATGCACTACAGATTGCTGAGGAAGTAGAGCCCGATCTTTCGGAACCTTCTATTTTCAAAGAAGCAGTTACATGTTCAGAGTCATCTCAGTGGTATGTGTCTATGGGTGATGATTTGGAATCTCTTCACAAGAATCAGACTTGGGAGTTTACCAAAAGGCCAAAAGGCAGAAAGATTGTGACTTGCAAGTGGATCTTCAAGAAAAAGGAAGGGATGTCACCGGCAGAAGGGGTTAAGTATAAAGCTCGCGTTGTTGCAAGGGGTTTCACACAGAGAGATGGGGTGGACTACAATGAGATCTTCTCACCAGTGGTCAGACACACTTCGATCAGACTGTTGCTAGCAATAGTAGCACAAAGGGATTTGGAGCTTGAGCAACTAGACGTCAAGACAGCTTTCTTGCATGAAGAGTTGGATGAAGAGATATACATGACACAACCGGAAGGATTCCAAGTTCCTGGTAAGGAAGATCAGGTTTGTAGGTTAGAAAAGTCCTTGTATGGACGTAAGCAATCGCCTAGGCAGTGGTACAAGAGATTTGACAACTATATGATAGCAGCAGTCAAGAAGTCATAGACTCAGAAGCTGAAAGGCTTATTGGCCGCAGAGTTTGAGATAAAGGATTTGGGTAACGCGTAGAAAATTCTGGGTATAGAGATTTATAGAGAGAGAGCTAAACGAAAAATGTTCTTATCCCAGAAAAGATACATCAAGAAATTTTTACAGAGGTTTGGTATGTCAACCGCTAAGGCTATAGATACTTCGAGTGCAGTGAATGCACAGTTGTCAGTCGCGTTTGGGCCCAAATCGGTTGAGGAGAAAGAGTATATGGCTCGAGTAACCTATGCTAGTGCAGATGGTAGTTTGATGTATGCTACAGTGCGCCTTAGCGACGTCGGTATCATCTATAAAAGTGGAACAGAATATGCAGTTGAGGGTTTCTCAGATTCGGACTATTCAGGTGATGTTGACACAAGAAGATCGATGACCGGATATGTATTCACGCTTGGTGGGTCAGTTGTCAGTTGGAAGGCTACAATGCAGGCGACAGTGACGTTGTCTACAACAGAAGCAGAATACATGGCATTGACAGATTCCTCTAAGGAAGGAATATGTTTGAAGAGATTGATCAGCGATCTTGGGATACATCAGGATCAGGCTATTATTTATTGCGATAGTTTGAGCGCGATTTGTCTATCCAAGGATCAAGTTCATCATGAGAGGACCAAGCACATTAATGTCAAATATCATTTCCTAAGGGATGAGAAACGGGTAAAGGTGAAGAAGGCAGGGACGGCGGACAACCCTGCAGATATGTTCACAAAACCCGTGACGAGAAGCAAGTTCCAACATTGTTTGCACTTGCTGAATGTTCGCAGCTATTAGATAGCAGAGGAGGCGAGGTGGAGAAAAGGTTTGTTATCATGGAGATTCAAAGTCAAGGTGGAGATTGTTGGGTTAATGCCTTTGAATTTGGGACGCCGAGTTAAAGGATTAAACAACAGAATAATTTCGTAATTCTGGGACGAGCACAAAAGGGGTCCGACCGGACCTAGGGAAGGACCCGGCCGGACCAGGTTGACGTCGGAATTGGCTTTTGGCACAAGAAGAAGATCCGACCGGGTATAGCATGGGGTGCGCCCGGACCAAGAAAGGATCCGGTCGGACCATGCCTATGACCCGGCCGGACCAGTGTTCAAACAGCAGTAGGATTTCGGACACTTCCAGGTTCGCAGAAGGAAAGGTTTCAAGTCCGTTTTGGACTTGAATTCAAAGTTCCTACCAGATTTTGAGCTAGACTTTGAGTGGTATAAATAGAGGCTACTAGTTTAGATCAAAATAACACCTCAGATTGTCATAAACAAATTATTAGAGTGCTCAGAGAGATCTGTAATTCTACAGTTGCATAGTTAGGAATTTTGTGATCAAAATTCGTGCAGCAGTAATAGTGTGATCTTGTAATCGTTTCTCCAGATTGATAATAATATTCTCTCCCCTCCCCGTGGACGTAGCCAAGTTGGTGAACCACGTAAATCTGTGCTCTTGTGATCGCTTGCTTTTTTTCTCATCAAGTCTTGTTTATTGGTCTAACAAATCCAAAAGACTATTCATAAAGCAAGTGAATGAAAATTAAGTTGGGTAAGTAAGGTTTTTTTTCCTGTAATTAAATGAACTTTATGAAGACAAGATTATTTAAACTACTATTCATACTTTGTCATTTATGGAATAAAGCAACTGAAAACTTTAAATTGAAACAGACCAAAAAAGAAAGTAAGAATCTTAAACTGGGACGGACGGAGTATCTCCTTTGTTTCATAACTTAATGAACAAATCCTTGTGTATAGCTATGCGAAAATAAGTTGCTTCCAATGGACACTACATTCACAATTTACATTGCAATCTGCATAAGAAAAATATAAGAACACAAAATTTTGCTTTAACATGACATTCGCAACTGGAGGATCAATTGATTCATCTCAATTTGAGGTCATCACATCGTACAACTCTTAGCACACATTACAACACCATGATGGATATTGCTCTCATCCATTCTCATGCACTTGATCAAGAACTAACGGACTTCATTTTTTCTCTCATGATTGTCAAGATTTGTGACATACAAGGCCTAAGCATAGGCGCATGACCAAGGCACATCCCCGCGATAGAAACCATGGCCTTAGCCTCCTCCATGTCAAACCCTCCATCATTCTTAACCATGGTAGAATCAACCATTTCCTCAACTTTGAACCCATGGTTAGCCTTAACCACAATCGATTTAAACGCCTCTCCCCGTGTTAGACACGAGGCTTCTAAGCCCGTAACAAGTTCTAATAATATAACCCCGAAGCTATAAACATCGTTCTTTTTTGAAGCAAGTCCGGTTTTTAAGTAATGCGGGTCCATATAACCTTGGGAACCCATTATCATCATGCGGTCCATCTTAGAAGTAGACGGAGGCAAAACCGTCGAAGCAAATCCCATTTTCGCCGACCCAAAATCACAAAGCTTGCACTCGAGATTTTCATCTAAAAGTACATTAGATGCCTTAATATCGCCATGAATAATATGAAACCCGCTTTTTTCATGAAGATAATCCAACGCATCAGCTAACTGAAATGCTATTAACACTCGACTTTTCCACGTCAGCATAGGTAACTTTTCATGCAAGTTCCCATTGGGAACATAATCAAACACTAATAAACCACCTTCTCTTTTATCATCATCATCGTCGTCGTCATCATCAAAATTATAACCAAGAAAATTGACTATATTTGGATGGCGAATACGGAGAAATATCTCCAACTCTTGCTTGTAAATTCTTGAAAGACGCTCGCTGCAGCGACTACCGTGAATTACCTTAACTGCCCCTCGTGTCGAATCGAGGAATTCTGCTAGATAGACGGTGCTGAACCCGCCCGATCCGATCACTTTAGAGAAGTTCTTAGTAGCTTTCTTGATTTCTTCCCAATTGAACTTTCCTGAGCTGGTATGATCATCGGTTATGGCTGCAACCCTTTTGCGCCTCATTCTGAATCTGAGGAATTTGAGGAACCCCATTTCTATTTGGTACGTGGATCGAACAAATAATTAATATAATAGCTGAATATGTATAAAAATAAATTGTAATTATAGTAGATCGAGATATAGGGAGCTTTATTTGAAATGAAGCAAGGAAGTATGGGTATATATATATATATATGTATGATAAATTGGGGAGTGGGGAGTGGGGTATTTGCAGTACTGGCAATGGTTGTTGAGTACGGAGTCGTCGAAGCAACACCGAAGGTGGAGTATGAAGTGATTCTACTTCTCGGATGTTTCGGTCTATTGTATAAAAAAATAAAAAAAAATGAAACACTCCCTCTGTTTTGTACTCCCTCCGTCCCAAATTAACGTTCTTAGTTTAGTTTGACTTTACACGGAGATTAAGAAAAAGTAAATGTTGTGAGTATGAAAAGTAAAGTAGAAAAGAGAAAGAGGGTATGGAGTTTTTGTTGTGAGAATGACAAGTGAGTCTCATTTTCCATTTTAGGCAATAAAGTAAAGTAAGAACTTTAAATTGAGACAAACTAAAAAGGAAAGTAAAGATGAGTTTGGGATTGCTTCTGATTCTCAAAAAGTAATTCGTTAAAAGTGATTACAATGTAAATGATTATTTTATCAGTAATTTATCAATTATGAATATGTTTGGATACCACATGTCCAAAATTGATTATGAAAAATAAATTCCAAAAATATCCCTTACTATACATATCAATATGGTAAATGCACATATAAAAGGAAGGTTATTAATGTAAAACATCATATAAAAACAGTTTTTTAGAATCAGTTCTAGCAAAAGCTGGGTCATAGCTGCTTATGTCAAAACACAGTTTTCTGCGTTTCTGCGTTTAGTAGCTTAAAATCAGAATTAGTTTTGACATCCAAACACAAAGAAAGTGATTCTTGATGTCTGAAAGTGATTATAAGCATCAAAAAAGCAGTCCCAAACTCACCCTAAGAACCTTAAAGTGGGACAGCGAAGGTATTAAAGTATTTGGAATCACTACTCGTACTTAGTTTGTTGCAGGCTGTTATTGACAGTAAAGATTTGACAAAATTTACCACTATTTAAATTGGAAAGTTGAAATTTACTCCTTCCGTCAAATTTTAAACTTCAAAATCAATGCGAAAATTGTCAACTCGATTATATTTTGAATTCAAGTTACAAAAAAAAAATGAACTATCACAATGACAATCTAAAACTTGTTATCAATTCACCATTAGTTATAGTCTCAATAATAAATTTTAGTTTTTCATTAGGATAACCAATTTTTCTACAAACTCTTAGTCAAATGCGATAAAGTGGACCATTTTAGCTTTGAATTTGATTTTTTTTTTTTTTTTTGAAAGACTTTGAATTTGAAGTTTAAAATATGACAGATGAGTAATAGATAATAAAACGTGAGATCAAAGCAGGTAAGTAAAACCCCATTGGTTTCTACTTTTCAGTTAAAAAAGAAGTAGACTTGGCAAAATCTTAACCGTTGTATCAGCAATTTGATAATAGCCGTACGGATGAGGATGTAAACAACACGAATTGTGTTTATCGATCAATGGTCTTCAGGAATTTTTCAGATTGAATTTCGAAAAAATAGTTTTTTTAAAAAATAATTACCAAAACAACAACCCTAAAAAGTTATTTACCAAAATAGCACTTTTTGGTAAAACCGGAAGTGGGAGTGCCGGTTTTAGTGTTGAATCCGGAAGTCCCACTTCCGGAATTGACCTTTTATTTTTTTTTATTTTTTTTTTGCGAAATCTGATTTTTTTTTTTTTTTTTGAATCCGGAACTGAGACTTCCGGTTTTAATTTTTTTTTTTTTTTTCGAAATAACAAAAAAACATTAAACTTGTTTACATAGGAAAGGGAGAAGGCATAGGGGAAAAAAAGAAGAAGAAAGAAATGATTATTATTTTTTTAGAATTTTATGTATTGTGGTTTTATTTAGTGACCACATTCCGGTCACATAGGAAAGAAATAAATAAATAAACTTGTTCACAAATTTCTGTAATATTTTAGAATTTTATGTATTGTGGTTTTATTTGACCTTTTGTTTTTTTTATTTTCGCGAAATCTGGGATTTTTTTTTTTTTTTTTTGCTTGAATCCGGAACTGAATATCTGGCATTGGAAAACGTTGATTTTATAGGATAGAATAAACTTCTCCACAAATCCAACATTAATACATTCAAACACTTAGTGACCACATCCCGGTCACATATGAAATAAATAATATATAAATCCAATTATTCAGTGACCACATTCCGGTCACATAGGAAATATATAATACATAAATCCAATTATTCAGTGATCACATCCCAGTCACATAGTAAATATATAATACTCTGCTCTACCATACTATTGATTTTGCTGCTCTTCATAAGGAACCAATTCCACTCTCAAATATTCCCTCACCCCATCATCACTCCCGTTATCACTAACATCAGTAGCACTATCCTCATCTTCATATCCATAATCATGACCTTCATTTATGTACGAGTCAATCATCTCTTCATAATCTTCATCTTCCTCTTCTTCATTAAACAAATCATTTATGTCTTCCTCGCCCCCTCTCTCTTCCTCTTCTTCTTCCTCTCCCTCTTCCTCTTCCACATGTCTTGATGAACTTGCTCCAAAGTCCCACTCACGGTGGCAGCTTAAAGAACCCATCTGAAGGTTATCTGCCTCATGACCATAGTCTTCCTCTCCCACCCCCTCTTCCTCTCCTTCATCAACATTTACATTATCAACTAAACTTATCTTAACATACAACTGTAAGCTAGACATCCCAACAAACTGAGTAGCAACATCAAACATGAGGTCCATACATGCATCATCCTCAATGATAAAAGGAATGTAATTTGCAACTCCATGACCAATTACATGAGGAAATCTACAAATAACTTGTAATTGAACAAAATGTCGATCTACACCAATCGCATTACATAACCTCTTAATCAACTTTTTATACCTCCAACGAGTTTTAGCCTTAAGATGTTTGTTTGGCCCCTTTTCATAATGTTCACCTTCAAACGGATTTTCATCATCTCCTCCCCAATAGCACATGAAAACAAGTGGAAGTCCATTCATATTTATTCCTAAGAATTGAAAAAATCAATTGTCAAAACCTTAATTTAACATTATAATCACCATGTGTTTTAAAAAAACAAACAAACAAATGAACTATACTTTTATAAATCACAAACACAAGAAATTGAACATCGAGCATAAACAAGCAAATTTCATACACAAATTTGTTAGGGCATATTTTAAATTTACATATGTATACTTGCATAATAACAAAAGGATGAACAAAATTTAAATCAACAGTTAAATATCTAACTTCAAACATAGAAAACGAAAAAAAAAAAAAAAAAAAAAAAAAAAAAAAAAACTAACCTTTTTTAAGATTTTGCCAAAATCTTAAAAATCCTCTTTATTTCTTCTCTCTTTCTCTTCTCAGAAACTCTCTTTATCTTTCTCTTATGAAAAAACTGAAGTCGTGGTTGAATGGTTATATATATTCCCACTTCCGGAAATTTCACATTAAAAAAAAAAAAAAAAAAAAAAAGCCAAAACCGGAATTGGCAGTTCCGGTTTTAAGTAAACGCCAAATCAACTTTCGGTGGGTGGGGTTTTAATGTTTTTTGTTATTTCGAAAAAAAAAAAAAAAAATTAAAACCGGAAGTCTCAGTTCCGGATTCAAAAAAATAAATAAAAATCAGATTTCGCAAAAAATAAATAAAAAGGTCAATTCCGGAAGTGGGACTTCCGGATTCAACACTAAAACCGGCACTCCCACTTCCGGTTTTACCAAAAAGTGCTATTTTGGTAAATAACTTTTTAGGGTTGTTGTTTTGGTAATTATTTTTTAAAAAAACTATTTTTTGGAAATTCAATCACTACGAAAGTATATTGAGCAATAATTTTAGACTAATTTAATTATACAAATGATTTTTTTACTATTATTGATACATCATTAACAATACTATCACTAACAATTTTTTTTACTTTCATTAAAATAAGTAAATCAAGCAAAAATTATTGCTCAAAGGATTATAGTAACAAAACAAAAAAAAAAAAAATTGAAAACATTTTAAACAGACTGCAGATGACCAATTCGATTGTCCTATGTAGCGGAATCAACGTGGAAAATGTCAAACTTACACACTTGTAAGGTCTTCCGGAGGTGTCACATTTAAAAGATGCATAATTTATTCTCTTTGTATCTCACAAGTCACAACTATATTTCCTCTACATCTCAATAAAAGGCTTATAACGGGGAAAATTTTTTGTCTATCAACATTTTTAACCATCTCCACATATATATATATATACATATATATATATATATATATTAAGCATTTTTAACCATTGTACTCAAGTAACGCATTCATTTTATCCAAACCCCCTTACTCAATTATATATGTCGTTGATAAATGTTAATAAAACCTAACAAAATATAACTAGAGTTAAACAAAAGTAAACAACCCACCTACTTGCACTCTACCTCTCTTCAAGACACCTCCCCCTTTCTTCCTCATTGAATGAGCAAGCCCTCCCGACTCCCTGATTCTCGCCCTCTCGCCCACACACCCCACCCATCTTCTCTCAGTTTATTTAGATTTGGCTATGGGTCAAATTTGTTGAGATTTTGTTATACTTGAGACTAGTTGTGCATCCTTTTAACCCAAATTCGAGCGTTATTTTCGATCTGTGGTGATCGTGCCCTGGTTGTACGATGGCATTGAAAAAAGAACTTTGAAAAAGAGACTACTGAGAAAAATATGAACTTGAGGATGTTTTGGAAATAAATGAACTAACTTTTGTTTTTCTTCAATATTTTTTGAAAATTTAAAGGTTTTTTTAGGTTTAAATGTAATGATTTATAGATCTACTGCACGAAGGTGGGTAATAGGGGTGGGCCATTCGAGATGGAGGAGTGGGAGGAAGTTTTGAATAGTCAGATCGGCGAGGGGAGGAGGTGTTGGAATAGAGGACCAACCGGGAACTAGCGAACAGAGCAAAGAAGAAAATCACGTCGGAGGGGCTGATGGTCTGGGCGACCGCCCAGGATCATTGTGGGCGACCGCCCACTTTATCAGAAGGATCATCAGTGAGGAACTTGGTTTGGGCGACCGCACAGAGGCATTGTGGGCGACCGCCCAAGTGTCGGGGCAGGTCTGGGCTGAGTCGTTTTTTTGGGCCAGATTTCGGATTTCTTTGTCCGTCTAGGGTTAGGCTTTATTCTAGGATGCCTATATAAGCAATGTTCCGCCCCCATACTCATTGTAACTCCATATTTACTTATTATAGTGCAAGATCCTGGCTTGGTAGTGCCACCAGACGTAGTCAAACATATTGACGAACTGGGTAAACAATTTCTTGTGTGTTCTTTGTCTTTTTTTGCTTTGGTTATCTATTTCTTGTGCTTGTTTGTGGTGCGGTGATTCTTGCGATTTGCTTGGGTGTTGGGTTGGGAAGGGCTTATTCCACAACAACTGGTATCAGAGCTCCGGTTTAACGATCCGGGTTTATCAAGCAATCAAGAATAGGCAAGGATAAGCAAGCGGTGGAGAAATTCGATAGGTCTGACTATGGGTTTTGGAGGATGCAAATAGAGGATATCTTGTATAATAAGGATCTCTACATGCCTCTAAAAGGAGTCAAGCCGGAAAGCGAAAAGCAGGAAGATTGAGATCTCATGGATCGGAAAGCTCTAGGGGTGGTTAGATCTACTTTGTCAAAGTGGATCGCGAAGACTACCAAGAAGACGAAAACCACCAAGGAGCTATTGGATTATCTTACTGAGAGATTTGAAACACCATCTGCTGCAAATAAGGTTGATTTGATACGCAAGATGGGTAATCTCAAGATGCAAGAGGGAGGATCCATGGCTAAACACATCGATGAGTTTATGGATGTTATAGACTCATTGGCTGCGTTGGAGATTACTTTCGGTGACGAGGTTCATGTGTTGGTCCCAAAGACACAACAAGGGTATGAAAAGAGGCTAGAGGGGGGGGGGGTGAATAGCCTATTTAAAATTATCAACCCTTTTTCAAAATTCAACCTTGTACTTACTATTGAGTTTTGTGGTCAAGTAAAAACCACTAGTTCAAAGCAAAATGCACAGCGGAAGTTTTCGATAAAACGAAGTAGAGTTGTTTTTGAAACTTAAAAACTGCTAGGTAAGCAAACCGTGCGGTCAGCAATATTGCGGTCGGAAATATTGCGGTCGGCAAAGATAGAGGTTTGAAAGATTCAATTTGCGGTAAGCAAAATGCGGCAAGCAAGTTGCGGCAAGGTAACCTTGCGGTCGGCTATATGCGGTCGGCAAAGGTTACAGACGAGGTAGGTTGAAAATGAAGTTTTGTGTCGGTGAGTTTTGGCAAAAGATAAGTAGTCAGAAGTAGTAACTTAGGCAATAGGTAAGCAACAAACACAATTCACAATCGTTTGAGTATCTGGAAAGATCAAAACACTAAACGACAAACAAAGTCAATATGAACAATAAGAACAATTGCAGAAAGTAAATTTGCAGAATGTAAATGACACAATGATTTGGAAAGGTTCGATCTGTTAAAAGATCTACGTCCTTTACCAAGATGGTCAGTCTTGGATTTTGAATGGAGGATATATTAATTCTCTTGAGTACAAATTACAAAGATGAAGATTTGAATTAATTCCTACTTTCTATGAAGAACAAATCCTAGACTTAGACCGGTGTATCCCTAATGATGCAATCTATGTGATTGATCAATCGGGGTGTGTGTGTGTAACGAATCAAGAGCTCTATATAATCTAAATGATTGAGAGCCTAATGAATCTTTAAGTGTTGCTGGGCTTGAGATTTGATGTTCTTGAAGGCTTGCTGGGGATCTTTGAAGATTTGAGGGCGAAAGCTTGAAGATTCAAATGATTCTGGAAATCTTGAGTATGATCTTCAATCACCAAGTATTTCGACAGCAATTTCTCTCTTTGAATCTCAGCACTCTTCAATGAAGAGTTCAAGGTCTATTTATAGCCTTGGGTTGAGAAATAGCTGTTGGAAGATGATGAGCTGTCATATTCTGATTGGAGCTCATATCTTTGTCTTGTAGTTGCAGAAGTTAGTGGGCAAGATGTACTATCTTGTACCAGACATAACGACCAAATTCAAATTTGAATTTTGCAACGATTAAATCAAACTTGTCGTTTCTTGGACTTCACTTGGTTGTGTGATAGCTGGTCTGCGGTCAGACAAGATTGAGGTAACCTTGTAATCAGCAAGGATTTTGGTCGTCAAAATCATGCGGTCGTCAAAAACCATGCGGTCGCCAAAAACCATGCGGTCGACAAAAACCTTGCGGTAGGCAGACTTAGCCATTTTCACCATATCAGCAGCAGCAGCATTTCTTCAAAATTTGAGGGGCTGATCTTCTAAGCCTAGCTAAACTAAAAATGGACTTAACTAATGAAGTTGTAAAACTTCTTACAATAAAACCTAAAGTCCATAAAAAGTAAAATAAGGTTATGGGATCAATCAAATCTAGGTAATAGGAGTGGTTTATAATGTGCATACCCAACAATCTCCCCCTATTTGATTGAGACCATTACCTACTATAACAAAGACTAATTCATTGTACTTGGTAATAACATGTTTCAAGAAATTAATTTTATTAAGTTCATGCCCCAAGTCAATGCACACACAGTAAGTCAATGTTATAGATTTCTATCATCCTAAAGAATAAAATAAAAGACTAATCCTAGAAGATAGAAATAATTTTGATGTAATTCAAAGGGATAATATGAAGGAAATGAATAGCATCAAAACAACACAATCATGACTAGTACTCTGAATCATTAAAGCGATGAAGCATAAGAGTACAAAACAAAAGAGAGAATAAAAGTAGTTGTGTTACAGACCCAAATAAGTTAAACAGAAAATAAAATTGTTTGAGGCAACCAGCCTAATAAAAAAAAAAAAAAAACACAATGGTAACATAAATAGTGCGGTCAGAAGGGCGGTAGAGAGATGCGGTCGGGGAGGTGCGGTCAGCTCACATATTTAGACCAGGGATCTTGACTTCATCTTCATACTCAGGAATAATGGGGCAAGTGAATGCATTGGCTAGCATGTAGTCAAAGCTGTTCACGGTCGGGAAATCGATGCTATTGCCTTCATCATTTTCTGCCTGTGAATGGACATTACCGTGACCGGCATCAGCAACCTGGATGGATCCTTCAGTTACTGCACTTCCAGACGATCTCTGAACAGATTCTTCTAAAGACTCCAATTTCTTTTCAACAACCTGAAACGAACCAACGACCGTGTTGGTCAGTTCCTCAATTCTTGTGCCTTGATACTCAAGCGGGGTTTTCAAAGTTGCATAAGCGGCCTTGATTGCTTCAAGCTTCTTTGCTTGATTTTCAGTCAGTGCTTCAAGAGAAGCCTTGATGGCTATATCAACTTCCTTTTCTATGCTGAACTTGATCTTTTTCAGCTCATGGACCAAATCAGTTTTCACTAGATCCAACTGCTTGTGGATTTCAATTGAAGCCTCAACAACCTCACGCGAAAGCCCACGGTTAAGGGCGTTTGTCTGAATGGTCAGAGCCTCCTTCATGAATCGAGGAGTAACCAATAAGTCAGTAGAGAGAACGGTCGAGGTTGATGCGGCAGGTTGAATGGCAGCAGAACTGGAACTGGTATTTCCACGAACAATATCTTTCACAGTCTTTGTTATAGCTACTGTCTCCCCCTTAATGGTGTCAATCATTTTAGAGTGAAGAGAGCAGAGCTCTAGCTTTAAATCAGCTTGAGTGGACTTAAGATCAATGACCTCTGCGGTCAACTGAGCAATGGCAGATTGGTTTTCAGACTGGAGTTTAGTCAATGATTGAACTGCGGTCAATAGTGCGGCAACCTGTCCTGCGGTCGCCGGAATGTCATCGGTCTTGACCGGAGAGGGAGGAGTTGGAACAGGAGAATGAGTAGGAGAGGCAGCTGGTGTGCGGTCGACAGGACGGTCGATGTTAATTGGCAGCTGAGAGCGGTCGACGTCAGCGACCGTGCTTCCTTTCTGAGTGGCAGCATCAGGACGGTCAAAAGTGGGGCTATCAACATTGATATCCCTGTCCTTCTCATCACTATCACCTTGTTCACTCCCAACAGCAACTTGTTTATCACCATCAATGTTATCACCTTCTTCACCACTTCCAACAACTTCAACTTTTGAACCACTAGAAACCTCATCTTCAGTTTCCTCACTATCTGATTCATCCCTTAGAGAGTAGACTTGTCGTGCAACCTTTTTCAATGTAGGAGCAACATCAACAACATCTGTAGTGGGAAGAGGAGGAGACCCAGTTGGTGTAAAGACCGGAGATGCAGCCACCTTTGCTTTCTTGACAACCTTGACCGGACTGAGGGAGTGAATTCGCTTTTTCTCCCCCTGAACTGTTGCGGTCGAAGGAGTCTTTGAGGATTTGAGAGATGGTGCGGCAAGGGACTTCAATGACGCGGTTGACTTGCGAGGAGGGGAAGTAGAGTAAGTAGACTTGGCGGTCGGTTCCCTGAACTTGATACCTGTAGCAACAGACGCTTTCTTTGCGGTAGGCTCAACAGCAATACCCTTGCCTTTTCCTTTGACCGGGGCGGCAGGAAGATATTCTTCTTCATCATCATCATCGTCTTCGTCACTTGCGGCAAACTGAGAAGACTTGAGTTTGGAGGGAGACTCATAGGGTTCATGAGGGTCTTTTGCAAGATAGACCTTGTAAAGTCTGGTTCCAAAACGAACACGAAAGTTTGCCTTCATGGTAGATCGGGTAAAAAGCTTGCTTTTTGAAATGGTAAGGAGAAGTTCACGATTTTTGGACATAAATTTTCGAAGCTCTTTTATGTGGGTCATGAGGAAGGTAAGGAAACGAGTGTGAGTACGGTACTTGATGGTTCCCTTTTCTTTGGCGTTATTGTATGCGGCAATGTTTGCAATCAAAGCATCGTAGATAATTTGACACCAGTCAATGTCTTTGCAAAGGTAGATTGCGGCAGAAAGAACCCATTGAGTGGTGTTGAGATTTGCTTGATTACCCGTCTTGCAATTGATGGAATGCCCGACCAGATGGCTAATATGGTACAGTACTTCATCAAATTCCTTCCTGGGTACCTTAGTGACATGATTGTGTCCCACCAACCGTTTAGCAAGAGCTTTCAATTCGTTGTCAGTGACGGTCGTTGAATAAGTAACACCAGCCCTTTTCTTGATCCCAAGAACCTCACTAATGTTGACGACATCCAAGGACATCTCAATCCCCTCAATTTCAGCATGGATAAATTTTACTATCTTGCCGGATGCACTTCGACCGGTCTCTTCTGTAGCGGTCGCAAAGAATTGATCGACGAGAGCAGGGACATGGAAGTCCTGATCAAAGGTAAAGAATGGTAGCAACCCCGTCTTGTCAAATCTCTTAATCAGATTTCTGCCAATTGCATCTTCTTTTAAATCTTCGAGGTCCATAAGAACGCCCGGTAAGAAATGTTTAGTATTCTGAAAAAATGGAAAGTTAGAACAGCATAACAAATATGCGGTCACTTGCTAGATGTTGCGGCAAGTGACTAAAGGTAAGATCCAAGTTGAAATAGATGCGGCAAGAATACGCGGTAAGCATAACACGGTAAGTATGTAACAGCAAGCATAATAAAGGCAATTAGAAGTGATAACAATCATGCGGTAAGAATACCACGGTAATACATGCGGTCGACATCAAACTTGTTATATGGTCAACAACACGGTAAGAGAAATCTATGCGGTAATACACACGGTTGACAAACATAGCAAGCAAATGAATAATCAATGCGGTAAGTCACACGGTCGACACACTTAGCAAGCTAATGAATAGACAATGAACAATGCGGTAAGTCACACGGTCGACATACTTTGGGAAATATTTTTCAAAAACAATGAAACTTAAAAACGGAACAAAGAGGATCAAAACACACACAAACACTTTGTAGTGTGTGTACGCTTAGTGGAAAGGATCAAAAAGGGAAAAGTTCAAGAACACCAAGAACATCATCAAGAACACGATGAAGATACTGTAGCAAAATCCCAGAAATTACGAACATAGCTAAAAATTGAAAAAAAAACAGGTACCCATATCCGAAAGATCCGATTAAGAGCAAATATACCATCAATTTCGTCAAATAAACAACCAATATGCACGAAATCGAAGAAAAACGAAATGGGGGGGGCGAAATACGAAAAAACCCAGAGAAGTAATTTCGTCAAAAAATCATCAAATACTAATTATTTAAAAATTAAGCAACATATTGAGATGTAGAATGTTATCCCATAACAAGAATTAAGCAACATATAAGCATGGAAATCATCAAGATCAACAATGGGGAGAATATGAAAAGTTTTGAGAAACCCATTTAAAATAACAGATATTCGAAAATGTCATCAAAAATTGAGAGATTTAGGGACCGAAATCATACCATTCGAGATTGATAAGGTGAGGGATGGAGAGAGGATGATTTCTTGTGAGTTTTATCAACTCTAGCCATGAATTTATAGAGAGAGAGTCGGATATAGAGAGAGTTTAGAGAGAGAGTGTAGAGAGAGAGAGAGTTAGAGAGAGAGTGGAGCAGAGAAAGTGGAAATGGTTTAAGTGGAAAGGGGTATATAGGCGGTTATGGGGATGTGGAGAGGTGGAAAAGTGGGAAGTTAACTCTGTAAATCAGATAGGACAGAGAAAAGAGTCCTTTTTGTTTTCAAATGAGAGCCAATGACGGCGGAGCAAAAATATTATAATGATTTGAAATAAATAAAAGCGAGGGAATAATGAAAATTACCTTAATGCCCTTGATGTAAAGAAAATATCACTCCTAAATATCTCTAAGGTTAGAACACTTACCTGGAATCCATGCGTGCGGTAAGCAAAACTTTACCGTTTGTGCGGTCGATACACAATGCGGTCGATTACTAGCGGTCGACTTATATTGAGGTAGTGCTTTTAAAATATTAACACCTGGCATTGATCCGTGCGGTCAACAATTCATGCGGTAGGCATGAGTGATGACCAAAATACATATGAGGTTGCCACCAGGCGGTCGATGTAGTGCGGTAGGAAATAGCGGTAACCTATAAACTTGTGGTCGATATTTAAATGATATTAGCTTGATTCGGGCGGTCGACATAACGCGGTCGAATGAAGCAATGCGGTCGACATAATTGCTAGGTACCTACCTTTTTGAAGAAACTTGGAGAAACCAAAACATTAGTACAAAAATCATAAGGACAAGATATTTAGAGTTCTAGCATACCCATTTCTCCTCTGAGAAACCTAAACCTCTTGGAATCCAAAGCCTTGGTGAGAATGTCTGCAATTTGATTGTCAGTACTCACATACTCTAGATGAATGTTACCTTTTTCGACATGATCTTTGAGAAAATGGTATTTGATATCAATGTGTTTGGTCTTTGAATGCATCACAGGATTGTTGGACACAGCAATGGTAGATGTATTGTCACAATAAATTGGACAATTTTCTTCTTTGATTCCGTAGTCGACCAATTGTTGTTTCATCCAAAGCACTTGGCAGCAGCAGCTTCCAGCAGCTATATATTCAGCTTCTGTGGTAGATACGGAAACTGATGCTTGTTTCTTGCTAGCCCATGAAACGAGTCGATTTCCGAGGAAATGACAAGTTCCACTTGTGCTTTTCCTGTCAATGGTACATGCTGCATAATCTGCATCTGAGTAACCTATAAGATTGAAATTTGAATCTTTGGAATACCAAAGTCCAAGGTTAATAGTTCCAGATAAATAACGAATAATACGTTTTACAGCAATAAGATGTGCTTCTCGAGGATCCGCTTGATAGCGAGCACAGACACAAACACTAAACATGATATCGGGCCTACTAGCAGTTAAGTAGAGAAGAGAGCCAATCATACCTCGATACAAGGTTTGATCAACCTTTTTACCTTTTAAGTCTTTGTCGAGCTTATTGCCGGTAGCCATAGGAGTGTCGTATGCTTTTGCATTTTCAAGTCCAAATTTCTTGATAAGATCTTTTGTGTACTTTGCTTGGTTGAGGAAGATGCCTTCAGCACATTGTTTAATTTGTAGTCCAAGGAAGAATGTCAATTCTCCCATCATGCTCATCTCAAATTTGCTTTTCATTAACTTTTCAAATCGCTTACACAACAATTCATTAGTAGAACCAAAAATAATATCATCGACGTAAATTTGAACAAGTAAAGTATGATCATGATATTTAGCAATGAATAGAGTTGTGTCGATCTTACCACGCTTAAAACCTTTTTCTAGAAGAAATTTTGATAGAGTATCATACCATGCTCGTGGAGCTTGTTTGAGTCCATACAAAGCCTTTTGAAGTTTGTAGACATGATGTGGAAATTTGGGATCTTCAAATCCGGGTGGTTGAGCGACATAGACGGTTTCTTGAAGTTCGCCGTTGAGAAATGCACTCTTCACATCCATTTGATAAAGCTTGAATTTCTTGTAAGAGGCATAAGCTAAAAATATCCTTATAGCTTCAAGTCGTGCAACGGGGGCAAACGTTTCGTCGTAGTCAATGCCTTCTTCTTGTCTATATCCTTGTGCAACCAACCTAGCTTTATTTCTTGTGATGCTTCCATTCTCATCCATCTTATTTCTAAACACCCACTTTGTACCAATCACTCCTTGATCCTTAGGTCTTGGAACTAGATTCCACACTTTACATCTTTCAAATTGGTTGAGCTCTTCTTGCATAGCAACAACCCAACTTGAGTCTTGGAGTGCTTCATCAACTTTCTTGGGTTCAACTTGAGATATGAATGCGGTAAGAGCATCATAATTTGATCTTCTTGTTCGAACACCAGAATGTAGGTCACCAATGATATTTTGAATTGGGTGATCTCTGACCTCGCGCACTTCATGTGGTAGGTCGGGTTGAGTTGATGGTTGTTGAAGATCTTCTAGTGGTACATCATTTGTGCCATCCCAATCATAGGTAAGTTGAGGGATTGGTTCTTCAATATTGATGGGTGTTTCAACTTCAGCTCCATTTGAGGTAGCAGCAGATGCGGTAGCTTCTGGTGCTTCATTTGAGGTAGGTGGAGGAGTAGTTGAGGTAGAAGGATTTCCTTGAGTTGATTGATTTTGTGGTCGACTAGAACCTGTCTCATTAAGCTCAACAAAATCATCAGCAACATTTGGAGCCATATGTGGCTCAAGGAGAGAATGTTCATCAAAAGTAACATGGACAGATTCAACTATCTTAAGAGTGGTTTTATTAAATACACGAAAAGCTTTTGAGTGTTTAGCATACCCAACAAATATACCTTCGTCGGCCTTAGGAGCAAATTTACCTCGATGTTCTTTACCGTTGTAGAGAATGTAACATTTGCAACCAAATATCTTGAAATAGGCAATGTTGGGGGTTCTTCCTCTCCAAAGTTCATAAGGAGTCTTGTTGTAGGTCTTGTTAATGAGGGATCGATTTTGAGTGAAGCAAGCTGTGTTGACTGCTTCAGCCCAAAAATATTGAGGTAGCTTCGATTCAGCAATCATCGTTTTTCCTGCCTCAATCAACGTTCTGTTCTTTCTTTCCACAACGCCATTCTGTTGTGGAACTCCAGCAGCTGAAAAGTTGTGGTCAATACCATGGTCGTCACAGTATTGAGCGACGCCGTTGTTTTTGAATTCTGTTCCGTTGTCGGATCGAACACTGACGACGTCGTCTTCTTTTTGGGTTTGGAGCTGTCTTAAGAGTGCGGTCAAAATGTCATAACAATCGTCTTTGGAGATCATCATTTCGACCCACGTATATCTTGAGTAATCGTCTACCACAACCAATGTATATCTATTGCCTCCAATACTTGCGGTAGTGACAGGTCCAAATAAATCCATATGTAGCAGCTGCAAACATCTTGAAGTTGACGGAGTCGTCTTGCTGGAGAAAGACGATTTTGGTTGTTTGCCTAGTTGACAAGCTGAGCACTTTTCATCGTGGTGGTCAGCAACTTTGGGTAAACCACGAACCAAATTATCTCTACAAATCTTGGAGAGATACTTGAAGTTCAAGTGACTAAGTCGTTTATGCCAAAGCCAACTATTTTCGCTAACATTCTTTGCTACAAAACAGAGATTAGAAGAAATACAAGTAGAATTGAAATCAACAATGTAAACATTTTTCTTACGAATCCCTTTGAGTAAAGTGACGCCGGAGTTGCCATCCTTGATAAGACAATGAGTTGAAGTAAAGTGGCATTGCAATCCTTTGTCGCAAAATTGTGAGATTGAGAGAAGATTGTGTTTTAGACCGGTAACTAGAGAAACATCTTGGATTGTTATTTTTCCTTTTCTGATGACTCCATAACCGATGGTCTTTCCTTTGCTGTTGTCGCCAAAAGTAACTGCTGGACCTTTTTCATTACGGACACTTTCCAAAAGGTTGATATCTCCAGTCATATGCCTTGAGCATCCACTGTCGAGATACCATAAACTAGTAGTTTCATTGGAGTGGCCGGCCATTAGGCAGAGGACCTACAAAATAAACATTTAAGATCGAGGTCCCCTTTATTATTTTGGGTCCTAAAGATTAGCAGCTTTTGACAACCCACACTTGCCTCACAGAAGGTGGTTTAAACCTTCTAGGATTGGGTGTGAATCTTAAAAGACATTCAGCAGCCTTATGACCATAATCATCACACACAGAACAATGGTGGAAGCCACCCAACTGAGGGTTAACAAATTTCGTTGAAGTTTTCAGCACAACATCATTTACTGGTATGGACGAGGTCGCCTTTACAAAATTCATCCACTTGAACTTTGCCGTCTTACCACTGCCCGCGGTCGTTGGTTTTCTTGCGGTAGCCAACTTCTTAGATGCGGTCGACAGACCGTGCGGTAAGTGACTGCGGTAAGATGATTCAGCGACCTTGCTGGTGCTTGCTGCAGCAGCAGGTTCATCCATGGCAATACCTTTCAACTTTGCCTTGCCAGTTTGCTTCTTAGGATAGACATAATTGAACACTAGTTTCTTCTTTGGTTCTTGTCCTACACCCTTTGAAACATGATGTTTAGCCTTCAACTCATCCAAAGTTTGCTGGGTAAATTTCTCATCTCTTTCACAACAAGATGCACATTTAAAGTTGTCACTAGTTTGGAATCCCAAGCCTTCTTTATCACCACTAGACTTTTGGGATTCTAATATTTGTTCCATAGTGACACGAGAATTGGTCCACTCATTAGTGATCCGTTTGAGGTCATTTATCTCAGCAACCAATTCATCGTTTTTAACTTTAAATATGACATTTTGTTCTTCTAAGAAACGGTTTCGATCAGTAAGAGGAGTCATGCTCTTGATCTGCTCCTTAAGGAGGGTGAGTTCAGATCTTAGTAGAGTTTTCTCCGTCTTAAGCTGGGAAATCTCTTCAGTTGAAAGTGCTAAAGCTTCCTTCATGCCGGCAAACTTACTAATTACCTGTTCAGCTTTCATAAACATCTTTTCATGTTCGTTGGGAGAAATATCAAACTTGACTTCTGGAGTGGTAAGCAGAACTTCCTTCACTTTGGGATTGTATTGAGCCTTCTTTGCTGCACTTACATCACATCTAGAAAATAGAAGATCGCCATTCCTTTGAACTGGAGTTAGGAATCCCTTTTCAGCAAGTTCATCAGCTGTATAGCTTATCCGTTTAGGTTTTGCATTTGGTGAGCGACGATTTTTATTTTCATCCTCATCATCGGAATGAACGACCAAACAAATGTGACCTTCTTCAGAATCCTCGTCGCTTTCATCAGAGTCTGACTCTATCCAGGTAGCTAACTCTTTTGTGGCAGAGTCCTCTTCAGCGACCATTCCCTTTTGCTTTGAGTATCTAGGAGTGAAGTTGCTTTTCTTCTTCATGTACTCGAATTTGGGGATTGGACATTCTGATGCGAAATGACCGGGTTTCCTGCAATTAAAACAAACGAGATCCTCTTTCTTCTTGGAGAAGTTAGAGTACTCTTTCTTACTTGTTGAGCTGCTCCTTGAAAACCTTGCAGGAGCTTTGCTTGATGATCCGGGCCTTGCTGACTTTCTGAATTTTTGAAATCTTTTCACGAACATAGCAAAGTCGTCGTCGTCCATATCTAGTAACTCAGATGTGGAGATTTTGGGATCTTCTTCTTCGATCACTTCTTCCTTTTTAGCGACCAACGACAAACTCTTAGTTTTTCCTTCCATCTCTTCAATGTTGTGGAGCTTGATATCAAAAACTTTGAGATTGGCGTAGAGGCTTCTGAGAGACATATCATCTAGAAGCTTGGTATCTTCAAGAGTATTTCCTTTGTGAAGATATTGAGAACCAAGAGCAGCAAGAAAATTGACATTGATTTCTTTCTTGGTAAGCTTCTTTCCAAGTGCTGTATATGTACTTACAATCTCACAATAACGATCGTAAGTGGCTCTTAGTGATTCACCGGGGATCTTAGCGAAGTTGTTGAAACGTCTTTGAATTGCAAATCTTTTGCTTTCCTTGCACGCTTGATCTCCTTCGATGTA
Organism: Campanula takesimana; assembly: GCA_026119855.1. Lineage (NCBI taxonomy): Eukaryota > Viridiplantae > Streptophyta > Magnoliopsida > Asterales > Campanulaceae > Campanula > Campanula takesimana. The sequence goes on along the minus strand of JAOWBW010000490.1, from coordinate 178,073 downwards.
ATCTTCAATTGCATCCCAAAGATCTTTTGCTGTAGCACATTCCATGATTTGTCGACGCTGAGACGTATTTAAAGTACTTGTGAGTATACTTTTTGCTTTCACATCCATTCCAACTAGTCTTTTCTCTTCATCGGTCCATTCAGCTTTTGGTTTCTTGATTGTCGGTATGGTATCGTTTGTTTCTGGATCCGGATTAGCTTTCATTGGGAAATATGGTCCAATGGTAAGACAATCACCAAGTTGCTCATCCATGGAGTAGAATTGAGTTAGAATGCTGTGCTTCCATACGTCAAAGTTGTCTTCGTCGAACGCTGGAACGTGAGTGAAGTTAACCGTTGCCATAGTTTTCTGACTTGCCATTTTGAATCGGCACCCAAGCTGTTAAGCTTGAAAAACAGAAGTTTTATAAAGGTGTTTGCTCTGATACCACTTGTTGGTCCCAAAGACACAACAAGGGTATGAAAAGAGGCTAGAGGGGGGGGGGGTGAATAGCCTATTTAAAATTATCAACCCTTTTTCAAAATTCAACCTTGTACTTACTATTGAGTTTTGTGGTCAAGTAAAAACCACTAGTTCAAAGCAAAATGCACAGCGGAAGTTTTCGATAAAACGAAGTAGAGTTGTTTTTGAAACTTAAAAACTGCTAGGTAAGCAAACCGTGCGGTCAGCAATATTGCGGTCGGAAATATTGCGGTCGGCAAAGATAGAGGTTTGAAAGATTCAATTTGCGGTAAGCAAAATGCGGCAAGCAAGTTGCGGCAAGGTAACCTTGCGGTCGGCTATATGCGGTCGGCAAAGGTTACAGACGAGGTAGGTTGAAAATGAAGTTTTGTGTCGGTGAGTTTTGGCAAAAGATAAGTAGTCAGAAGTAGTAACTTAGGCAATAGGTAAGCAACAAACACAATTCACAATCGTTTGAGTATCTGGAAAGATCAAAACACTAAACGACAAACAAAGTCAATATGAACAATAAGAACAATTGCAGAAAGTAAATTTGCAGAATGTAAATGACACAATGATTTGGAAAGGTTCGATCTGTTAAAAGATCTACGTCCTTTACCAAGATGGTCAGTCTTGGATTTTGAATGGAGGATATATTAATTCTCTTGAGTACAAATTACAAAGATGAAGATTTGAATTAATTCCTACTTTCTATGAAGAACAAATCCTAGACTTAGACCGGTGTATCCCTAATGATGCAATCTATGTGATTGATCAATCGGGGTGTGTGTGTGTAACGAATCAAGAGCTCTATATAATCTAAATGATTGAGAGCCTAATGAATCTTTAAGTGTTGCTGGGCTTGAGATTTGATGTTCTTGAAGGCTTGCTGGGGATCTTTGAAGATTTGAGGGCGAAAGCTTGAAGATTCAAATGATTCTGGAAATCTTGAGTATGATCTTCAATCACCAAGTATTTCGACAGCAATTTCTCTCTTTGAATCTCAGCACTCTTCAATGAAGAGTTCAAGGTCTATTTATAGCCTTGGGTTGAGAAATAGCTGTTGGAAGATGATGAGCTGTCATATTCTGATTGGAGCTCATATCTTTGTCTTGTAGTTGCAGAAGTTAGTGGGCAAGATGTACTATCTTGTACCAGACATAACGACCAAATTCAAATTTGAATTTTGCAACGATTAAATCAAACTTGTCGTTTCTTGGACTTCACTTGGTTGTGTGATAGCTGGTCTGCGGTCAGACAAGATTGAGGTAACCTTGTAATCAGCAAGGATTTTGGTCGTCAAAATCATGCGGTCGTCAAAAACCATGCGGTCGCCAAAAACCATGCGGTCGACAAAAACCTTGCGGTAGGCAGACTTAGCCATTTTCACCATATCAGCAGCAGCAGCATTTCTTCAAAATTTGAGGGGCTGATCTTCTAAGCCTAGCTAAACTAAAAATGGACTTAACTAATGAAGTTGTAAAACTTCTTACAATAAAACCTAAAGTCCATAAAAAGTAAAATAAGGTTATGGGATCAATCAAATCTAGGTAATAGGAGTGGTTTATAATGTGCATACCCAACATCATGCTTGTCAATTGCTAGCATCCTTACCAGGAAGTTGGAGCGGAACGGTGACGGTGTTAAATGCTTCAGCGGGTAAGAACAAATTGAAGTATGATGATGTTAAAGGCTTTCTCTTGGTCGAGGAAAATCGCATAAAGAAGTTGGGGACACCGTTTACTTTGGAATCGGTCTTGGCTACAACTAGTAGGGGAAGGCCGGGTTCTAGCAATAAAGGGAGAACAGGGTCAAGGGAATGTGTAATCGGGGGTGGGAGTCAGTCTGTGGAGAACAAAGAAAGACCAAGGGTTGCAAGAGGATTGGTAGAGTGCTATCATTGTAAGGAGTTAGGACACTACAAGAGGGATTATCCCATGCGAGGGGATAAATCAGCGAATGTGATAATCGAAGGTGACGATGTACTGATTCTGAGCGTTAGTAGTGCGCTAGAATCATGGGTGCTGGATTCGGGGGCATCATTCCACTCATGCGGGCATGCAAAGGAGATGGAAAATTATACTTCCGGTGATTTCGGTAAGATCTATCTGGCGGATGGCGAGCCTTTGGAAATCAAGGGGAAGGGGGATGTCAGAATAGGAGCATCGGACAGAAAGGTCTTACATCTACACGGGGTCAGACACATTCCGGGTTTGAAAAAGAACCTGTTATCAGTTGGGCAGCTGGGTGAAGAAGGTTACACGGTAACCTTTAGCTGCAGGAACTGAGTTATTACCAAGGAGGATTCTGAGATCGCTCGGGGTAATAAGGAAGGAAGATTCGCATGGATATTCTAAACTCGAGTGAGATTCGCATGGATATTCTAAACTCGGGTGGGAGCAGGACGGTTCATGATGACCAAGGTCAAGGGGTCATTGAAGATGAACCAAATACTCCAGGACCGGATATTCCACTGCGCAGATCTAACGGTGAGTGTAGATCGGATGCAAAGGCTCCAGGTTTCTCAAGCAAGGTGAAGTTGAAGCTGGGTATAGCTTCAACCGGTCTTGGAGAATAGGGGAGGAGGATGGCACTACCATGATCGATGTGAGCACTAGGAAGGCACCAAGGATGAGTTGAAGAATGGATACGGGGCTTATATGCGGTTGATCTCTAGGTGGGAGATTGTTCGAATAGAGGACCAACCGGGAACTAGCGAACGGAGCAAAGAAGAAAATCACGTCGGAGGGGCTGATGGTCTGGGCGACCGCCCACTTCATCAGAAGGATCATTAGTGAGGAACTTGGTTTGGGCGACCGCCCAGAGGCATTGTGGGCGACCGCCCAAGTATCGGGGCAGGTCTGGGCTGAGTTGTTTTTTTGGGCCAGATTTCGGGTTTCTTTGTCCGTTTAGGGTTAGGCTTTATTCTAGGATGACTATATAAGTAATGTTCCGCCCCCATACTCATTGTAACTCCATATTTACATATTATAGTACAAGATCCTGGCTTGGTAGTGCCCCCAGACGTAGTCAAACATATTGACGAACTGGGTAAACAATTTCTTGTGTCTCTTTGTCTTTTTTTGCTTTGGTTATCTATTTCTTGTGCTTGTTTGTGGTGCGGTTATTCTTGCGATTTGCTTGTGTATTGGGTTGGGAAGGGCTTATTCCACAACAGGAGGAGGATGGCTTTGTTTACTTTCGTTAACTTTTGTTGACTTTCGTCATATTTTGTTAGGCTTTATTGCCTTATACTAACGATATTGCATGTCGTTTGGGGCTTGGGTAAAATGAACACGTATTTTGAGTATAATGGTTAAAACTGCTAAATAATACAAGGATTGTTAAAAGCGAAGCTTAAACAAAATAGATATTCAGTGGCCCAAAAATACAAAAGCAGTTTACTTCGATAAATTAATATTTCAAAAAATTACATTTATTTGTTTATCTTCTCAAAATTTATATTTATAAGGTTTTAATAAGAAAACAATTTTTTTTTCGATATTCCACAAGACTACAATCAAATCAATTTGCTTAAAAAGGACCATTTGTTATATGTCATGAACAAATTTTTATCCAAATCAATATCCCATAACGCCCCCTCCCCGTATGATTTGTTTAATGAAAATACTAAATGCAGAAAATGGCCCCACTCAATAGCCAATAGTTCATTCGCTCCTGGAGGGCTGAGATAAGACTCATTCTGGTGATTGCTTCATTGATCACGACGATAAATCAAATTTGGTTGGCCACATTTTCCCATTCTAACCCGTTTCGAGTAAGCGAAAGTGACTAAAATAGTTTAGTTCGCCTTGAATCTCTTCTATCTGCTTCCAAGCCCGAGTTGAAACTAAGCAGAGATCTGAAGATCCCTAAATAGGTATTATTCCCTATTCTAGCAAAATCGGGCTGACGGGACAATGCCGCATGGAGGCAGAAGACCCTCGCGGTTTCCCCTTGACGGGGAAAATTTATAGAATGTTTTTTGAAATACCCACGAGCAACCCGATTGTGCGTTACATGTGCTATACAGGCCGCACTCCATCTTCCTTCATCCTCCTTCTTTTGATTTTTAAGGCGGGGCAAACTTCCCGCCAATGGATGAAAAAAAAAAAAAAAAAAAAAAAGAGAGAAGACAATAGTGGCTAGGAAAGTTCTCTACAATTCTGCTAGTTTAGAAAGTCCCAGAGTGGTGCACGATTAGAGCGTCATGGAAAGGGCAGGGTCTCCGAAGTCGAGATCGAGACCAGACTGACTAATGTAATTCGTCAATGCTCGTGAAAACCCGGGACGGTCGTCTAAAAGTCATTGATTGAAATCAGTCAAGAAGACAAAATTAGGAAGAGTCTCAAACGGGACGGGATTCGTAGTATCTATTTTCCCGAATTCTTTTATGGTAAACAATTCATTCATTTCAATTATTTCGCATGTGTAAGTCATAATTCTATTTTTAAGGCCATTTGTTATATGTCATGAACAAATTTTATTCAAATCAATATCCATAACACCCCCCCACCCCCCCCCCCCACCCGATATGATCTGTTTTGGGGCATTTACCATATAATCCCTCAATATTATTTTATTTACCTCCTAGGACAAGGAATATTTTAGCTAACCATATAGTCCCTAGCTTACATCTTCCTTAACATTTTACTAACTACACCCTCTCAACATTTTACTTTCACCCAAACCATTATCCCCTTAGGTTGTACCTCACCACCTTCTCCAGTCAACAACTCCGGCGACCACCATTTCCGGCGACCACCAACTCCGGCGACCACTCCGGTGCAAATTTTTTTTTTTTTAGCTTCAGTGACCTTCCAATAACCAAACAGTTGAGAACTTACTGAGTAAGTTGTCAACTAAACTACTAATAACACGAACAACTCCGGCGACCAACTCCGGCGACCAAACAACTGAGAACTTTTCAGTAAGTTCTCAGTTATCAACTAAACTACCAAGAACATGAACAACTCCGGTGACCACCAACTCCGGCGACCAAACAGTTGAGAACTTTTCAGTAAGTTCTCAGTTGTCAACTAAACTACTAAGAATATGAATAACTCCGGCGACCACCAACTCCGGCGACCAAATGTTGGGTTTCCAAGTGACATGCGCAGCGGAATATAGCAATTGAAATTTTAAGAAACCCAAAGCCATGGATCCGTTCATATGATTAAATCAAATACAACATAATGAATAAAGGATAAAACTAACCCTTGATGACTATCAAAGTTTTCTTTGGTCTTGGTGGAGAAACTTGAAGCTTTATCACGGACAAAATCACGAACTTTGTAGATGATAAAATTCACCATCTAGCGGTGTCCACACTTCGAACGAATATCAAGAGGCTCCTTGATCTTGGTTGCTAGACCAATAATTATGAAACACACTTCACAATTTAATAAAGAACTATATGGAATTTGTTTGTGAATTATTTTGTTCCTCAATCAAGGATATCTTAGAACAAATTAAAATCTCTCTCAAACTCTTTGAGACTCACAAAAGCACTGGTTAATATGGTCTGGCCGAATTGGGGTTTTTATACACAATTAAGACCTATTCCAAATAGGTAACTTGTGCCAAAAACCTTTCCTAATCGAATTAGGAATTATTCTGCCGCCTAGACCAAGCGCCCGCCTGGTGCCTACCGAGCGCCCGCTCATTTGACCAGAAGGTCCAGACCTTTTAAGAATTCATTCAGACGCCCGCCTGGTCCAACCCAAGCGCCCGCTTGGTTGACCAGGAAGCCCAGAATGTTTCCAGAAATTCTTTTGAGGTCCTCCGACCCTAATTTCCAATATAGTCCTCTTATTTAAGATTCGTTCTATTGTGTGTGACCCTCTAGGATTATACTAAGTTGGCAATGGGCTCAAACATGATCCCATAAGATATGATTAGGTTCTAGCAAACCGTCATACCTACCCAAATAGTATAACTAGATACAAGTTCGCATTCCTTTAGAATATGTCATAATCCTTTTGTCCACGATGTCATTGAACATAAGTCATGGTCAAACAGTCAACTTGTTTTGGTTCAATACTTTCTCGATTCCGAATATGTTGATAATTCAAATGCTATTGATCCAATCAATCCATTTGAGTCCGGCCGAACATTTCATCAACATCATTCCTTCGAGGGGGCAAGCTTGACATCTCTCAGTGGAGGGACAAATCCATTTAGCTTATTATTCTTCCCAACGGGAATCCGATTATGCCAATCATACCCTTTATAACTACCCGGTTAAAAGTAGCGTTTGAATATGTCAAACATAATGTTCATCAAGTGGAAGACTATAATAAATTCATGTCTAAAGATTCAAATGACATAACTAATATGAGATATATGTTCGACATAGACCATGACATAAATCTCATACAGCGGGTCATGTCCAGTACCTTGTTCCAAACAAGTACCCATAAATCTAACATGATCATCCCATGATCATTTAGCCTTTATACTAGCGCTTAACAAGTACCAGGGACGGGGATTATCATAAGTAAACATGAACAACAATAATAATCAAAACATCTCTTTATTGATATGAAATAAATGATAACAATTACAACATTTATTAAACGTGCCTAGGGCACCACTACCAACACCAAACAGTTGAGAACTTATCAGTAAGTTCTCAGTTATCAATTAAACTACTAAGAACATGAACAACTTCGGCAACCAAAACTAACTGAGAATTTATCAATAAGTTCTCAGTAGTCAACTTAACTACTAAGAATACGATCAATTCCGGCGACCAAACAGTTGAGAACCTATCAGTAAGTTCTCAGTTGTAAAGCAACAATTATTTTAAAACATAGAGCATTATACTAAACATTTTTAATGCAAAAATAAAAATAAAAATAAAAATATTGCACAACTACCGATACAAACAATAATCAAAACAAACAAATACTCACTAGTCACTACAAATGAATTCCATGTCTTTGCATTCACTGGACTAAATCTATTATGAAACCTCAAGTGAACCATAAAAAAAAATAAAAAAATGATAGAATCCACAACAGCTTTTTCTTTGTTCAGTTTGTCTACTAATTCCATCACACATTTATTTGGACAATAAACAATTTTTTCGCACCATTTTTCACACCCAAACATGTCGGGTAGTATGATATCGGGTTCGACTTCGTCGTCCTCGACTTCATCGGATTCTGAGCCGCCGGAGAGGAGGAAGAAGAGGAAGCAGAAGTGGAAGGACTATTTTGGGAGGTTGATGAAGGAAGTGATTGATAAACAAGAGGAGTTGCAAATGAAGTTCTCAGATCTGGCCGGAAAGAAATGGCGAAAATGATGGAGTTTTGAAGGAGACAATAGCAGATCTGACCTATTTTCGTCCTTCAAAAAGTCATTGGAAATCAAAAAGTGACTAGATCTGTGAATATGTGAATACATGGAGTCAGAGATCTGGCCGGAAAGTCAGGGATCTGGCATAGAAGGTGCGCAGCCGACGTCGCCGGAAAATATGGACAGATCTAGCCGCCGGAGAGGTTGTTGGAGGGAGAGGGGCGAGGTAGCCGAAGAAGGAGGGGTCGCCGGAGTTGGGAGGGGTCACCGGAGAAGGAGGGGAGGGGTGGGGTCGCCGGTGAGTTAGAGAGAGAAGAGAGAGAGAGAGAGAGAGAGAGAGAGAGAGAGAGAGAAATCTGGTGTGTGAATAAGAGAGAGTAGGTGAGGGAGGGGTGCAGTTAATACACTAAAGGACTAAATGGTTACATAAAATATTTTTTAGGATTAGGACGTAAATTAAAAATGTGTTTGTCCTAATACGTAGATTCAATATTACTCAGGGATTAGGAGGTAATTTTCTCATCTGTTTAATGAAATTGCTAAATGCCGAAAATGGCCCCACTCAAACGAAATCATAACCTCCTCCCCTCCCCTTAATCACTTACACACACACACACTTATATACACTTTTCAACCATTTTTCATTCATTTATTCTAGTAACTGGATTTGGTTTGGAAACTATACTTCAACCATGAAGCATCCAATATCACTTTTGATATGATCAATTTCATTCTCAACAAACAACCATTTATCTATAAAATAATGTAAGAATGTTTTTAAACCAGAGTACCCTAAACCATCTCCCTTAAAACACAAGCAAGCCTTGTCTCATCTTTTTTACCTTAAAATTATTTATAAGGTTTTTTAATGAACACGCTAACCACTTACATTAAGTAGTTACTCCACGTACTTATCGCTACTAATTTCCATTTTTGGCGTCCTATATTTATTCACTAACTTATTTTTTATTTTCTACTCATTCACAATCCCTGTCCACTCTCATTTGGTAGCAATAAATATAGGACAGACGGATTACATGGGTTGCTTGCATACACACATGACTTACCATCATTCCAACATAAAAAAAGAATTCAATTAAAAATTCCACGAGACATTACCCTTGTCAAATAATCATCGTTCCAACTTCTCCTACATTGACACATGTCCCACGACAGTTGTCATAACATTATCTAATCTCCCTTGACTAATTCTATAATTCTATTAATTAATTGCTATTACGTCATCTAATTCTTATTTTGTGTTAGAATCAAAGAACCAAAAACTAAAAATACTCAATAATTAACATCACCAACTATGATTTAATACATTTTTTAAAACGTTTAGCATCATAAGATTTTGTATAAAATTTATAAAATTCTCCCAATATCTTAGTTTGTCAGTACTTAGTCTTTTTCAAAATAATTGTTCTTCTTTATTTTAATAAGCATGGGGGTATTAATTGTACGTACTCTCGAATGAGACCATTAGCAGTTGAGCCGGTCTCTGGTGCGGCGGCCGCACCCCGTGCGGCGCCGACCATGCCCTTTTGTTTTTTTTTTTGTTTTTTTTTCCCCACAACCTTTTTCCCTCCCACCAAAAGTAACACTTCTTATAACGAAATGTAACACTTTTGTTTTTCAAATGTAACATTTTTTTTTCAAAAATGTACCACAATTTTGATGCAATAGATTAAAGATAACATAAAAATTAACGACTAAATTAATGTAACACTTTTTATAAAGGAATGTAACATTCTTTTTTCAAATGTAACACTTTTTTTTCAAATGTACCACCCATACTTTTTTGCCTTCAACAAAAGTAACACTTATTATAACAAAATGTAACACTTTTTATTCAAATGTAACACTTTTTTAAAAAAAATGTACCACAATTTTGCTACAATAGATAAAGATAACATAAAGATTGACAACTAAATTAATGTAACACTTTTTATAAGGGAATGTAACACTCATTTTTTCAAATGTAACACTTTTTTTCTCCGAAAATAACATAGGATTGACAACTAAACTAATATTTTTTTTTTTTGTAAAATTGATGTTACATTTGACAGTAGAAAAAGGGTTACTTTTTTAAGATGAAAATGTTACTTTTATCAGAACAGAGTGTTACATTTCAACTGGCAAGCACCTCAAACTTTTTATGTGTGAAAAAATGTTTAAAAAAAAAAATCAAACCATATCATGACCTATGTAGTTTTATTCGTCTCGTCGAGACGAACACAACGATATTTTTAAATATTTTTTTTGACTTATAAATCTCAAGATATAACATTTTAAAGTTATTAGGTTTTTTTTTTAAAAAAGGACAGATGTCGCTTTCAAAAAAAAAAAAAAAAAACCCGGGCGGGTAGAGCATGGAAACGGACGGACCGACCCGTGGGCAACCCGCCGCACGTGGTGCGGCCGTCATTTCCAAGAATTTGCCTTAGCAGTTAGATTAATGTTCATTTTTTCCAACCATCCCTATGTAATGTCAAGTTATTTTTTTTTAATAAAAATAAATAATATTTTAATGGATGTTTATTTTTCAGAAACTTTTGTCTCTAAATAGAAATTCACATCTTTAACGATCATGATCAAATGTATAATTGCAAACTTAAATACAAATTTACCTTTAAACCCAATAACTGCCATCTCTGCCCTGCCACCTACGAAAAATAAGAGTATATTTGACCATCGTTAGTTTCCCGTATAAAATTTAACGAAAAGGTGACTAAACGCATAAGTGAAAATTAGGATGTACACAGAAAAAAATCACTTAGGGAATTGTTGATACATGATTTTAAGGGTATATTTGCATATTTGCATGATTAATCTACAAATTGTCTACTCCACTCGTCCCACCTCACATGACACCCAAGAAGTGGGCACAATAACTAAGAAAAAAGAATAAAATAAAGAAAATGTGTGGTAAAAAATGAAGAGAGAGAATGAGTGGGGTAAATAGTAGTGTTGGTTGAATAAATTGATTGGTGAAAAATGAAAAGAGAGAATGAGTGGTGGGGTAGAGTGAATATAAAATTATAAAAAGTTGGCTATTTTGGGAAGTGTCAAGTGAGCTGCGACGGACCAAAATGGAAATAAGTGTCAAGTGAGCTGGGACGGAGGGAGTATATTTCAACAAATCACCATTATCAATCATCATTACAACCACCATAACCGCCACTCACCATCATCCACCTCCATCATCTCCACCATCACTCACCACTACCACCACCATGATCTAGGCCACCACTTCACTACTACCACCACCATACCCTCATGTACCCTCCACTACCACCAAGTTCATCATCACAACTATAAGACCAAACAAAAATTGTGGTGGTAGTGGCAGCAGCGGCGGTGATGATGGTTTCGTGTTGTTGGTGTTGATAGTGAGAGTGATGAGTGGTAGTGATGGTGGTGGTAATTATGATGATGGATATGGTGGTTATTGGTGAGGTTGGTGTTGGTAGCGGTAAAGTGTGAAGGTGGTGTTGTGGAAGTAGTGAATGGTTGTGATGGTGGTATTTGAGGATAGCAGAGAATAACCGTGTGATGGTGGTGGTGGTGATGGGTTGTGTTCGTTGTTCGTGGTGAAGTGGTGGTGATGGTGGTTTTCATGGTGTCGGTGGTGGTGGTGGTGCATGGTCATTGTGATGATAATGGTGTTCGTGTTGTAGGTGGTGGTGATGATAGTGCATGTAATTGTGATGGTGGGTGTGGTGTTTAGTGATGAGATTAGTGACATGTAGCGATAAATTGGTGGTGAAGATGTGTTGATGGTAGGAGTGAGTAGGGCGAAAATATGCTCTTGTACTATGAATCAATTCAAATATGTGCCTGTAGTCCAACATCAACAATTCCGCGTGCACAATCTTTTCACGTGTCTCATCTTAATTTCAACTTAGGCGCTTAATCAGCTATATGGAGTATATATATTGTTAAGTATTTGATGAAAAATTAACGATGATCAAACATATCCACACTTTCATGTGTTTAAGGGCAAAATTAACAATTATAGAATATAAGGATATACTCCCTCCGTCCCACTCGAATTAGGATTTTTGGGTTGGGCACGGGGATTAAGAAAAAAAAATGTTAGTGGAGTAGGTGTTGTGAGTATAAAAAGTGAAATAGGAGAGTGAAAATGGGATAATGAATAATGAGTGGAAAGTTGTTGTGAGTGTGAATATGGGCCCCATTAAATAAAACACTTCAATTTTGGGGTTATTCTAATTCGAATGGGACACCCAAAATAGAAATTTGTCATAATCCAAGTGGGACGGAGGGGGTATCTACTTCTTAGAGCTAACTACATAGCCATAAATCTAAATTCTCCCTCAAATTAGCAATCAACTCCCTTGCAATGGTATTTGTTCAATAAATCCTAAATTATATATGCACATGTTTTCAAGAACATTGCTTCAATTAAGTTGCCCAAAACAAAAATGGTTTAGATAAACATAATAGCAAATTCATTCAAAATAACTTGATAATTTACAAGCACTACATTCATTCATTCATAATTTCTTGTATATATATATAAAAAATAATTAACTACCCCCTCAAAGATATTTCATGCAACTAATTTTGTCCCTCATAGAAGCCAAGATTTGAGTTGCAGAAGGCCTAAGAATTGGAGTAGAGCAAAGACACATAGTTGAAATAAAAGCCATAAACTTAGCCTCTTCTAAATCAAACCCTCCATCATTCCAAAGCCTTGGATCCACCATTTCCTTAACCTCCATAACCAATTCCTTTTCCTTTGACAAACGCAAAGCCTCTTTTCCAGTAACAAGCTCCAAAACAATGACACCAAAGCTATATATATCGTTCTTTTTCGACACGATACCCGTCTTTAAATAATGCGGGTCCATATAACCTTCCGAACCTAATATGAATCGGTCCATTCTCGACGATGAGGGAGGTAAAACCGTCGAAGCGAACCCCATTTTCGCAGACCCGAAATCGCAAAGTTTGCAGTTAAATTTTTGGTCCAAAAGTATGTTTGATGATTTTATGTCACCATGCACGATTTGAAGGCCGCTTTTTTCATGAAGATATTCCATTACTTGTGCTAGTTGGAATGCTATTAAAACACGCTTTTTCCACGTCAGCACTGTCGCCGTTGATTGGTCGCCGTCGTTACGGTGGAGCTTCTGTTGGAGATTTCCGTTTGGGACGTAGTCAAAGACTAGTACGCCGCCGTCTTCACGTTCGTCGTCGCAGTAACCGAGGAGGGTGACGACGTTGGGGTGGCGGACACGTAGATATATCTCTAGCTCTTGTTTGTAAATCCGGCTGAGACGCTCGCTGGCGGTGCTGCCGTGGACAACCTTAATCGCGCCACGTGTGTTGTCCGGCAGCCGGGCTAAGTAGACGGTGCTAAACCCGCCGTAGCCGATCACCTTTGAGAAATTCTTAGTCACCCTCTTCATTTCCTCCCATGTAAATTCCTTAAACTCTCCGTCGTCCTCGGAAAAAGCGCCGCCGCCGCCGCCATCACCTTTGTCGACACAAACAACGTCACTCTTTTCTTGAATCCGGGTGCAGCACGACGGGAACCTTAATCTAATCACAAATTTGAGAAAACCCATGTTGTAAAAAGAAAGGAAGAATTGAATTGAACAAAGTGTTTGGTTAATTTGTGTTTATTATTTTTTTGTGGTGGCCGGCGGGCGGTGGTTGTTGGGAAGTATGTGGCGGGGGAAGGTGGGGAGAGTTGAATATGGAATAATTTTTATGGGTTTAATTGAATTTCAACTACTGACAAAAGAGAAATAGAGACCATTTCTGTGTCGGTGTGGAAGAAATGAAATGAAGAGAGATGGGAAGAGACTAAAATTCGTGCCGAGAATTTAGACCGGCATGATCGCAATGGATTCTGCAGGTCCCTACTCCTTTATGAAAAAATATATTCTTCTCTCATTTTTTATATTTAATGCGTCTGTTTATTTATTAGTATCTCAGTCTACAATAACGTGGACCATATTCATTTTGTTTGATTACTTTAATAAATAAAAAATATTAAGCCACAAAATCTTATTCATAAAAGGAGGCGGTGATATTTTATTAAATTCATCAATAATGGACCCGTCACACTTTAATTAAAAACGCCAATAAAATTATTACACTTAAAATTTTGTGAGCAAAATTTTATAATTTTTTATTCTCTTAATATTTTTCTACTTTAAATTTGCTGTCTGTAAAGTCAATCTAATCACTTCATGATCCTTATGTTTTTGTCTATTCAAAGGAGTACTGTAATTTATTTTTATGCTTTAACTTTTATTAAAATATACTCCATCCGTTCCATTTTAAGAGTCAAAAAATGGGTGGGTTCAAGAATTAAGGAAAAGGTGATGGGAGTGTTGATAGTTGGGTAGGAGAGAGAAAGTGGGGTAGAGAAGAGTTAGTGGATAATTGTTGTGAGTATGACATGTAGGACCCACTTTCCATTTTTAGATTTTGACTCTTAAAATGGAACGCCCTTTTAGGAAATTTTTTGCTTTTAAAATGGGACAGAGGGAGTACGATTTTTTTCTCAAATAATTCCTTTTTTTCTAAGTATTTACCAAAGTGACAACTTTTTCAAAGTATGTACCAAAATGACCAAGTTTGAGGTAATGCGCTTGTGCAAAAAGCGAATTATAGTAATACGCTTCTCGAATAAGCGAATTAGTCTTTGACCTGATTAGGCCCATTAATCATCAACGGAGGTAATTAACGCTAATAACCCTAATATAAATCGCTTTTTCAGAAAGCGAATTACTTTAATAGAATACGCTTTTTGCAAAAGCGTATTGCTTTAAATGAATACGCTCTTTGTAGAAGCGAATTAGTTTGATTACACTCAAACTGCGAAAGAACAATTCATTCTCCTTCTCAAACACAGTAAGCGGGCGAAAGAGGGCGACGAAGGGGACGATTTCTGGGCGATTGACGTCGTTACTTGGTTCGATTGTGAGGAGGTTTCTCAATTCGAAGCTGCATCTCTCCTTTCCTAATTCAAAATGTAAGTTTTTCTTTATTTTTTGCAAAATATCTATCATATTGAATTTAGGGTTAGGATTTTGCGAATTTTGGTTCAATTTTGTGGGTGATTGCCGACTGGTTATGGACTCTAGTAGCGTTTATGATTTGGTTTTTGTAGAATTATATTGAATGTGTGTTATTTGCAGATTTGATATCAAAGTTTATATAATTTAGGTTTGAATTGAATTTGGGGATTTTGATGATTTTTGTTTGTATTTTTGCTTTCAAAGTATGAAAAATAATTTTTGACGGAGGAGTATACATGTTCCAATAAATACTCCCTCCGTCCCGAAAAATAAATTGGGGATTTTGATGATTTTTGTTTGTATTTTTGCTTTCAAATAAACACTCCCTCCGTCCCAAAAAGTTAATCATTCTTTTTTCGTTGTTAGTTTGAATGATTTTTTTAGGACGGAGGGAGTATATTATTTTTCGTATTTGATAATCAACAGCTAAATTGCTTTTTTTCTTTGTTAGTTGAATGAACTTTTTAAGACGTAAGGAGTATATTATTAATCCTTTTATATAATTGTGGGTTCTTGATTGTTACAGATGGATGGAGATGAGCCGTTTGTAGATCCGGGTCCTTTGGACCGCACCGTGCTGAATTTACAGGGTTCCCATAGATCTTCTCAGCTATGGGCTGGTGAAGAGGTTTGTAGTATCTCCTTTCGACATGGTCCAAAGCCCCCGACAAATTTAGATGAAAGGGTTGTGAACAGATTACGAGTTGCGGGGTTTTACGGAGTGTACAAGATGGGGGAGATGAAGAAATATGATTGTGCTTTATTTGAGGCGTTGGTCGAGCGGTGGCGCACGGAGACCCACACTTTCCATCTACATGTTGGTGAGATGACGATTACGTTGCAGGATGTGGGTATATTGACAGGTTTGCCGATAGATGGATTGCATGTCACGGGCCGTCGTACATATATGACAGACGTCGAGTGGGTTGATTTGTGTTTTGAGTTGTTAGGTGTCAGACCTGGTCCCCCGAACTTGAAGACTGGGATGTTGATGATCAAGTGGCTTATGGAATAGTTCTCTAACATTGGTAATTTGGAAGAAAATGCCACAGCAGCGGATATTGATAGGTACACGCGTGCCTATATCTTGGCATTACTGGGGTCGTATATCTTTGCAGATCGCAGTAATGCCAAGGTGAAACTCATATATTTGCCACTTCTTAGAGACACCGATGCTGTAGGATCTTATAGCTGGGGCAGTGCTTCGTTGGCCATCCTTTATCGAGAGCTTTGCAAGGCAAGTTCCCCCCAGACTAGTCAGTGTGGAGGATTCATGCCGATTGTGCAGGTATGACTATTTAAATACAGTATACACGTGCACCCTATCATTTTATAGTAATTTGCAATTCCATGGTCAAAGGAATGAGGAAACCTACAAATAACTTCCAGCTGAAATCTTGTTCGATCTACCCCAATATGTTTATACAACTGATCAATCAACTCAGTGTAAGTCCATCTATGTATCGCTCTAAGACCAAATTTCGGTCCTTTTTCAAAAAGGGGACCATTAAATGGATCTTCATCCTCCCCTCCCCAGTAACACATGAAAATAAGCGGTAACCCACTCATCGATACCCTAGAAAATGATAATAACAGTCAAAATCTTAAATTTATCATTTGTCTCTACAAATTCACTCAAAAACCTAAAATAAATCACATCAAACACAAAAAATGACATATAGATAGAGATTGTGGTATACCTTTTGCTTGATCTGAGTATTTCAAGAAATGGATTTGCAAAATCCTCTTTGCGTCCCTTCTTCTTTCTCTCTCTATTTTCAGACAAGAAATTAAGTTTGGGAGATATAGTGAGCTGCAGATACTGAAACATTATCTTATTGTATTAGTTAACACTAATTCGCTACTGGTACAAGCGAATTACTATAATTCGCTACTGACACAAGCGAAATACATTAGGGTTAATTAACCGTATAATGCAAAGGGGGACTAATCAGGTCAAAGACTAATTCACTTATTCGAGAAGCGTATTACTATAATTCGCTTTTAGCACAAGCGTATTACCTCAAACTTGGTCATTTTGGTACATACTTTGAAAAAGTTGTCACTTTGGTAAATACTTAGAAAAAAAAAGAATTATTTGAGAAAAAAATCGAGGGAGTACTCTTTCGGTCCCATTGAAACTCATATTTTAGTTTGGCCACGAGAATTGAGAAATGAATATAATAAATATTTTGAGTATGAAAAATAGTACAAATAGAGAAAGTGGCGTAAGAATTAATGAGCGGAATGTTGTTATTAATGAAAAGTGGGTCCATTGAATTGAACGATGAATTACTCTCTCTTTCTCAAAAATGAAAAGTGCGAAATTGTTCTTAGCCAAGAGTAATTTGAAACAATCGTTTTAACATATTTAGTGATAGCACTTTTATAAAAAAAAAATAAAAAAAATAAAAAATAAATTGAAAGTGTGTAGTTTGTAATAGATCAACCAAAATAATAATATGTGTAATTTCAATTGAGACATGAGACTATGAGAGTATTCTATTGAGTCTAATTGATTCGAGTTACTGTTTACTTAAAAACAAATAAGTATCATATTCAATTGTTTCAACTTAATTTGAATATTAGTTCAACTTAATTTGAATATTAGTTTTGTAAAATAAATTTAGCTTTGTTTTTTCTGTATGCAATACTCCCTCCCTCTGTCCGGCTTTAAGGTTCTTACTTTCCTTTTTAGTCCGTCACAATTTAAAGTTTTTACTTTACTTTGTTGCCTAAAATGGAATATGGAACCCACTTGTCATTCTCACAACAAAAACTCCATACCTACTTTCTCTTTCATACTTTAGTTTTTACTCTCACAACATTTATTTTTTCTTGTGTAAAATCAAACTAAAAATATTAATTTGGGACGGAAAGAGTAATTTTTAATGAACAAATTGAACACCAAAAAGCTTAAAATAGTTTGACCGAGCTAGTGATAGTGTGGGGCTGAGGATGGGGACGAGCTTACCTTTCTAGCTCTAGTAGAAGTACTATTTTCAACTTTTGATCCTTCCTTCGGGTCCCTTCTCATGATGTACATGTACTATTTAAATTCCAGCTAGTTCGCTATGATTTTCATTTGCTTGCAATCGCCTTTTTCTATTTCCTACTCCTCCTATATCATACTATCTATCCGTCCCATACTCATTGCTATCAAATGAGAGTGAACGAAAAATAAAAAAATATGTTTAAAAAGTAAGTATTGTGAGTATGTAGGAGAAAAAGATAAGTTAGTGAAAAGTTGTTGTGAGTGAATAGGAGAGATAAAGTGAACATTTTGGGTAAGTAACAATAAGTATAGGACGCCCAAAATAAAAATAAGTAGCGATAAGTATGGACCGGAGGGAGTATCTCAGTTTAAAGTTGTTACTTTCATTTTTAATATGTTCTAGTTTAATATTTTTAGCTCTATTACTTAAAATAGATAATGATACTCATTTGTCATTCTCATAATAAAAATTCCTATCCACTTTTTCTCTCTTATTTTACTTTGAGTTGGTTTTGGGGGAAACTAGTTCCTCCATAAGTTATTGTAACGACCCAGATTTTCATAAAGTAGACAAATCCATAAAAACATGGAAATACCAATAGTTATCTTACAAAATCCCACTTAAACAGCCCAACGGCTAGTCTCAAACCATCAATTCAACAATAAATGCGGAAGCGAATTAAATGCTAAGTCTTCAAAGCCAGTACAACCACTAGCTAAACAAAATAAACCATAAAGTCTTAATATAACTGACACGGACAGCTTCATCTAGCGATCCGTCTACCTCTTTAAGTCGTTACCTGAAAAAGATTATTAGAGAAAGGGTGAGCGAACAATGCTCAGTAAGTTCATACGGACTTCTCCGATAGCTAAGGAGAAGTGAGCGAAAGAACGGACTCAATAGATAATTTCAAAGATCGGACATTATTTAAAATACTAACTGCATGTAACGAATGCAGTTAACTATTCAAAGATTTGTGGTCCTAATTCCATTCCGTCAATTCCAAGTTCCAAACACCTTTACAGGGTGTCACACCTTTTCAGGGTGTTAAGTGAATAAGAGACCTTACACCTTTTCAGGGTGCTCCCTTATTTAGAGTTATCATGATAATCTAGAGTTCCACAAAGTCTAAGTTACACGTAGTTAACTAGACTTATTTCCATTAGTCCGTTTTCTAGGACCGTTTCCACATTAGTCATTTTCAGGGACTAGTTAGTCCTTTTCAGGGACTATACAGCTACACCTGTTGCAATTAGATATAGCATACTTTCCAAAATAGTGTTCCCTAAACGAGAGCACATGCAAATTCAAATGTTCTAAGATTCCCTACGACCAAAACACGTCATAGGTAAGATATACAAAAGACGTTCATCAACGTAGAGTTCAAGCGCTATGGACCATATAGCATTCATGAAAGAATTATAGAGTTCCAATGAATAAAGAATTCAAGATACTTAGGAACGTAATCCCTTACCTTGCTGGTTCTTGCGTACAATCTACAATCACGCAAAGATACTACTTTTAGGGCAAGAGCAATATTTAACCCCGTCCCCCAACTTCATTTTCTATCTTTAACCTTATGAGTTTATTTCCTAAACCCCTTTTTAAGGTCTTTCTTTAGTTTAGGGTTTACATTACCCTTCATAACTTTCCCAACATACCCTTAGGTTTTACGAAAAAGTCTACTTTCAACCCAAATGTCTTAAGTTGACTTAATTTCATGAAAACACTATTCACAGCGTTGACTTTCACTATTCCAGCATTGACTTTACTATTCACATTTTGACTTTCACTATTCACGGTTGACTTTCAATATTCCAGTTGACTTTTCACACTTGGAACACCATGAACACACACACACACACTGCACACACACGCACAAACACACACACACGGACACACACTCCACTGCCGCCAGCCGCCGCCGCCGCTGCTGCCGCCGCCGTCGTGGTGGTGGTGGTGGTGGTGGTTCATGCATGCATGTCTATTCCATTCCAACTTCCTCCATTAAAGAGGTTTTCAAAGATTAATAATAACCCTAGTTTTATCACTTTAGGGTTAGGGTTCTAAGTTTCGTTTCAAAATTCCTAGGTGATACCCAACCCAAGAATTAATATTTAGAGATGAGGGAATTACCTTCGAAGGGGGGGGGGGGGTTGAATCTTCTTCTTCCTCCTCTCTTTCTCCTTCCTTCTCCTTCTTCTCCCTCTCTCGGTTCTCTCTCTCCCCGCCTCCTCTCTCTCTTTCTTTAGGGTTTGTGGTTGACACAAAATAGTAGGGAGAGGGTTAAAGAGGATTTAAATACTTAGGGTTCTCCTTTTCCTATTCCAAAAAGGTTTTCCAAAGTTTGACTAGATTGGGCCCTTCTTTACTAGCCCAATTCATTAATTATTTAATGAGCCCGATCAAAAGCATTTAATATAAAAGAAAGGAAAGAAATAATAATAATAATAATAATGGCCAAAAAGGCCGGTTATTACACTCTTCCCTCCTTAAAAGGGTTTGGTCCTCCAAACTAAACGTACCTTAAGCAGCGAATAACTCAGGGTATGCTTCTCGCATCTCACTCTCGAGCTCCCACGTCGCTTCCCTTTCTGAGTGATTGCTCCATTGAACTTTTACGTAAGGAATCACTCTTATTCTCAGGGTTTGATCCTTGCGATCCACGATCTTTATCGGTGCTTCATCATAGCTCAGGTCGGCACGCATCCTCAGTTGCTTGTACTCGATTGCATGACTTGGGTCAGGAATATACTTCCTTAGCATAGATACATGAAACACGTCGTGAACTCCTGCTAAAACAGGCGGTAAAGCTAACTTGTATGCTACGGTCCCAACTCGTTCTAAGATTTCATATGGTCCCACATATCTTGGACTCAGCTTCCCACGGATTCCGAATCTCATCACTCCCTTGGTTGGCGAAATCTTCAAAAGACATGGTCGCCTAGTTGGAACTCTAAATCACGTCTACGATGGTCAGCATACGATTTCTGTCGGCTTTGCGCGGTTAATAACCATTTTCTAATTTGTTGAACCCTGTTGGCAGTTACTTGCACAAATTCCGGTCCGGTTATCTTTCTCTCACCAACTTCGTCCCAACACGTCGGTGATCTACATTTCCTCCCGTACAGCGCTTCGTACGGTGCCATACCGATGCTAGCATGAAAGCTATTATTATAGGCGAACTCTACTAATGGAAAGTGTTCATCCCAAGTCCCTTGCCAATCCAATGACGTCGCTCTCAACATATCCTCCAGCGTTTGAATAGTTCCTTGTGATTGTCCATCGGTCTGCGGGTGGAAGGCTGTACTCATTGACAACTCGGTACCCAAAGCTCTTTGCAGACTCTTCCAAAATTTTGATGTGAAACTAGCGTCTCTGTCGGACACAATCGAGACTGGTATCCCATGCAATTTTATAATCTCATCTATGTAGAGCTTTGCCAACTTTTCCAGCGAATCATTTACCTTAATTGCCAGGAAATGAGCAGATTTGGTGAGTCGGTCAACTATCACCCATATTGCGTTATACCCTTTCAGCGTCTTTGGCAAACCCACTACTAAATCCATCGCGATATGCTCCCACTTCCATTCGGGAATAGGCAGTGGCTGAAGCAATCCTGCCGGTCTCTGGTGTTCGCTCTTTACTTGCTGGCATACTAAACATCTTGAAACAAAATCAGCTACTTCTCCTTTCATATTGCTCCACCAGAATGATTCCCTTAGATTCCTATACATCTTCGTGCTTCCAGGGTGCACGGAGAATCTTGAACAATGGGCTTCTTTCAAAATTTCCCTCTTGATATTCTCATAATCAGATACACATATTCTAGACTGATATCTCAGGATTCCATCTTCTCCAACACGGAATTCCTTCGCCTTCCCATTAGCTATACTCTCCAGTACCTTCCTTAATTCTTCGTCTCCTCCTTGAGCTTCTTTAATCCTATCCATAAGCGTTGGCTGGACGCTCATTTGTGTCAAATACCCTTCAACCTCAACCTCTAGGTTAGTAATCTCCAAACGATCCCAAACATTCTTCTCCTTAGAAATCAATGTGGCTAGCGTCCCACGATTCTTCCTACTCAACGCGTCTGCCACCTTATTGGCCTTGCCGGGGTGGTATAAGATCGTACAATCATAGTCCTTTAATAGTTCTAACCATCTCATCTGCCTCATGTTGAGCTCTTTCTGCGTAAAGATATACTTAAGGCTCTTATGATCCGTGAAAATCTGACACGTAACCCCATACAAGTAATGTCTCCAAATCTTCAGGGCAAATACCACAGCTGCTAATTCTAAGTCATGTGTAGGGTAATTCTTCTCATGGTTTTTCAACTGCCTGGATGCATAAGCTATCACCTTATCATTTTGCATCAATACGCAACCTAGTCCTTTAAGTGAAGCATCACTATAAACCACGAATCCTTCGGTGCCTGATGGTAGTGCAAGAACTGGTGCAGATACCAAACGTCGTTTTAATTCCTCGAAACTTGTTTCACATTCATCAGACCAAACGAACTTGGCTCCTTTCTGCGTCAACTTGGTTAGTGGTAAGGACAACTTAGAGAACCCTTCCACGAATATCCTATAACAACCTGCCAGTCCCAAGAAACTCCTTATCTTACTTACTGACGTTGGTCTCTCCCAATTTACAATGGCTTCTATTTTTGTTGGATCCACAGCAATCCCATCTTTCGACACTACATGCCCTAGGAATGCCACTTCCTCTAACCAAAATTCACACTTCTTAAATTTGGCATACAACTTTTGCTCCCGTAGGATTTGTAATACTAACCTCAAGTGTTCCTCATGTTCCTCCTTAGTCTTTGAGTACACCAAAATATCATCGATGAAGACAATCACACACGTATCTAAGAACTTTTGAAATATCCTATTCATTAGTTACTTAAACGCTGCCGGTGCGTTAGTCAATCCAAACGGCATCACCACAAATTCATAATGACCATATCTAGTTCTAAAAGCCGTCTTTGCTACATGTTCCTTCTTTACTCTTAGCTGGTGATAACCAGATCTCAAATCTATCTTGGAGAAGTAACATGCTCCACGAAGCTGATCGAACAAGTCATCAATCCTCGGCAACGGATACTGGTTCCTTACCGTCACACGATTCAATTCCCTATAGTCGATGCACAACCTCATCGTCCCATCCTTCTTCTTTACGAATAAGACCGGTGCGCCCCATGGCGAAACACTTGGTCGAATCAATCCTTTGTCCAGCAATTCTTGTAGTTGCTCCTTCAATTCCTTTAGTTCTAGGGGAGCCATTCTATACGGTGCCCTCGATATTGGTGTAGTTTCTGGTACCAAATCAATGGAAAACTCAACTTCTCTTTCAGGTGGTACCCCAGGTAAATCTTCTGGAAACACGTCCTTGAAGTCTTTGATCACTGAGAGTGATTCTATAGTTACCTCCCTGGCATCAGTGGTACTCACGTATGCCAGAAATCCTCCACATCCCTTTCTTAGCATCCCACGTGCCTTCATAACTGAAATGATGTTCGATGGAGCCTTAGGTCTCGTACCTCTAAAGCAACACTCTTCTCCAGATGGTAGCTTGAATTTAACCTCCTTTCTAAAGCAATCTATATGAGCATGATAGGCTGCTAACCAATCCATCCCTAAGATCACATCAAACTCATCCATCTTCAAACTAATAAGGTCGACTTCGAATTTCCTACCGTTCAATTCTAAGGGGCATCTTTTAAACACAGATGTAATTGAAATCGAGTCTTTAGTCAATGTATCTACTACTAACGAATGCTCTAGCACTTCAGGGACCAATTTAATTTTGTTTGCTAGTTGAGTGCTTATTACAGAATGAGTAGCGCCAGAATCAATCAATGCACGAACATTACGAGAGTAAAGTTGTACCGTACCTGCCACGAGATCATTAGTGGCGCGTGCATCCTTAACTGTCATAGTGAAGACACATCCATTACCTCCACCTTTTCCCTTATTGTCGTCCTTTACTCCTTTGGCCTCGTTGTCCCTCCTTGGTTCCGGGCACTTCCAATGGGGATGTCCCTTCTTGTCACAATTGTAGCATTTCTTCTCCTTGTACCAGCACCCTTCAGTTTTATGCCTCCCGTCACATACTTGGCATTTCACATCTGAGCCTTGCCCTTTGGCATCTTCTCTTTTTCCATCTCTATGGCTTCCTTGACCTTTATTAGGGTACTTGTTAGCCGTACCATCCTTCTCACGATCATCACTCGTCTTGCGCTTGTTATCCTCATTCCTATTCCAGCTCCCTTTGGTAGGTTCCTTTTCGGTCGTCTTCTTCCTTTCATCCTTCTTGTTCCGATAATTGTCTGCTTCAGTTTCCACGATCTTAGCTCGGTCCAACACTTGATCGTACGTTGGCAACATCAGTGGGGTAATTCTGTAGCGGATTCGGTCACTCAGACCAAGTTCGAACTTCCGGGCCTTTTGCTCATCATTATCGAAGAACGCCGGAGCAAACTCTAGCAACTCTGTGAACTTCTCGCAATACTCGTCCACAATCATCCTTCCTTGGGTTAGAGTCATGAATTCTGCCACCTTAGCGTTTCGAACGCTCATTGAATAATACTTTGCATAGAAGATGCGCTTTAATCCATCCCAAGTAAGCGCAGCATCATCACGAGCCATAGCAGCTCTCTTCTCTCCTTCCCACCATTTCAGGGCTTGTCCCTTAAGCATGAATGTGGCGAACACCACCTTCCTTTCTGGAGTACAATCCAGAGTTTCGAAAACTTTCTCCATGTCTTTCACCCAGTCTTCTGGTTTCTCATTCTTAGAGCCAGAAAATGACTCCGGATTCCGTTTCTGAAAGAGTTCTAGCGGATCCCTCATAGGAACTTGTGGGTTCTGCTGTGGTTGAGTTAGTGCCGTCATAACTTGCCCGATACCGGCCACGGTTTGATTCAGTGTTCTAAACAAATTTGCCATATCAGGGTCAACTCGTCCCTCGGCGTTAGTGTTTCGTCCGGATCCTCTTCCAGCCATCTGAATAAGGTTATTCTTAAGTTAATATCGTAGGGTAGAATGCATTACTTACATTACACATGCATGGCTACTATGTCTAAATACTATCATACATAGGGCCGTCCACAAAAGATAAAGTTTCCACATTAATTCCAGGTTCTAGCCATTTACTAGGCTACATTCATTCATTAGAGGTCAATTCACTATACCTATTACCATACACAATTGGCCATCAAATCATGCCAATTACTTCTACAGTTAACTACTACTATGAAGTCATTCACAGTTTTGTTTCAGTCATTCCACTAGACCAAAACTATTTCCACTTGGCCGTTTTCATGAGCCATACTTTCTAATTAAGGTCTTTTCTCGACCTACACTTCTTGTTCTACTAGATCACATTCCATAATTAGACATAACGGATAACAAAGTTCAATTACTAATGAATAACTTCAATACTTTTATTAAATGAAACTTCCAAAATCCAATAGTTAAGAAAGGAAAATTCCAACTAAACTTCTAACTATAACTACTTACTAATACTATGAAAGAAATAAAAGAATATCCAACTTCTACTTTTTCTTCAAAGGTTCGCATTTTTCCTTGGTCTTCCCCTAGGTCTTCCACTAGGGACCTTGGGTGCCTTCTTCGAACCTCTGGGCCTTCATCTAGGCCTACGAACAGGTACCTCCACTATCTCTTCATCATCCTCAACAAGCATTGGGGCAGCTTCATTTCCCTCCATGTTAACCTCCATTTCCTCGGCTTCTTCCTCGACTACCACATGTTCCTCAATTAGCTTTCCTGCCCTCTTTCCACTCCTTTCCATTAGAGTGGTTGCCAACTGCGGGTCTATATCCTTCAATGCAAAGTAGTAGCTTCGCACATCATCACATAATATTTCAGCCCACTCTCTAAATCCATTTAGTTCTTTCTTACTTTTCTTTAATTCCTTGCTAGTGTGTCTTAGTGCTTTTTCTGCAAGCAGCCACTTATTCAAGGTAATCCTTCCCTTAGCTTGTTCCTTCTTCAGAGTCTTGTTCAATTTCCTTATCCGAAGAGAGTACCTCTTAACCACTTTGGCCACGTTCTTGCCTAACGAGTTCATCTTCAAGTTCTTCTCAACTCCGTTCATGACCTACAACCATGACATTACCACAATTAGTGACCATAATCTTAATGATATAAATGATTACCAAAATATCTTTTAAACACCAACACAATGCATCAATGTATTACTTAAGGTTCATTCATAAGTATTTCTTAGGATCCCTAAATTGATTCCAGATTCTTCCTCAATATAGAAGGTTCCCAATTTAGAAAGTTTCCCAAAATAGAAAGTTTCTTAAAATAGAAAGTTTCCTAAAATAGAAAATTCTACCTTAAGCAATCCTAGTACTCCTAGAATGCTCAATCAAGCCTATTCAATATCAGAGTTTCCTATCCCTTAAGTTCTAAAACCTTAGCTCTGATACCAACTGTAACGACCCAGATTTTCATAAAGTAGACAAATCCATAAAAACATGGAAATACCAATAGTTATCTTACAAAATCCCACTTAAACAGCCCAACGGCTAGTCTCAAACCATCAATTCAACAATAAATGCGGAAGCGAATTAAATGCTAAGTCTTCAAAGCCAGTACAACCACTAGCTAAACAAAATAAACCATAAAGTCTTAATATAACTGACACGGACAGCTTCATCTAGCGATCCGTCTACCTCTTTAAGTCGTTACCTGAAAAAGATTATTAGAGAAAGGGTGAGCGAACAATGCTCAGTAAGTTCATACGGACTTCTCCGATAGCTAAGGAGAAGTGACCGAAAGAACGGACTCAATTGATAATTTCAAAGATCGGACATTATTTAAAATACTAACTGCATGTAACGAATGCAGTTAACTATTCAAAGATTTGTGGTCCTAATTCCATTCCGTCAACTCCAAGTTCCAAACACCTTTCAGGGTGTCACACCTTTTCAGGGTGTTAAGTGAATAAGAGACCTTACACCTTTTCAGGGTGCTCCCTTATTTAGAGTTATCATGATAATCTAGAGTTCCATAAAGTCTAAGTTACACGTAGTTAACTAGACTTATTTCCATTAGTCCGTTTCCTAGGACCGTTTCCACATTAGTCCTTTTCAGAGACTAGTTAGTCCTTTTCAGGGACTATACAGCTACACCTGTTGCAATTAGATATAGCATACTTTCCAAAATAGTGTTCCCTAAACGAGAGCACATGCAAATTCAAATGTTCTAAGATTCACTACGACCAAAACACGTCATAGGTAAGATATACAAAAGACGTTCATCAACGTAGAGTTCAAGCGCTATGGACCATATAGCATTCATGAAAGAATTATAGAGTTCCAATGAATAAAGAATTCAAGATACTTAGGAACGTAATCCCTTACCTTGCTAGCGTTGACTTCTAGCGGGTTCTTGCGTACAATCTACAATCACGCAAAGATACTACTTTTAGGGCAAGAGCAATATTTAACCCCGTCCCCTAAGTTCATTTTCTATCTTTAACCTTATGAGTTTATTTCCTAAACCCCTTTTTAAGGTCTTTCTTTAGTTTAGGGTTTACATTACCCTTCATAACTTTCCCAACATACCCTTAGGTTTTACGTAAAAGTCTACTTTCAACCCAAATGTCTTAAGTTGGCTTAACTTCATGAAAACACTATTCACAGCGTTGACTTTCACTATTCCAGCATTGACTTTACTATTCACAGTTTGACTTTCACTATTCACAGTTTGACTTTCACTATTCACAGTTGACTTTCAATATTCCAGTTGACTTTTCACACACTTGGAACACCATGAACACACACACACACACACTGCACACACACGCACAAACACACACACACGGACACACACACACAATCCACTGCCGCCAGCCGTCGTCGTGGTGGTGGTGGTGGTTGTTCATGCATGCATGTCTATTCCATTCCAACTTCCTCCATTAAAGAGGTTTTCAAAGATTAATAATAACCCTAGTTTTATCACTTTAGGGTTAGGGTTCTAAGTTTCGTTTCAAAATTCCTAGGTGATACCCAACCCAAGAATTAATATTTAGAGATGAGGGAATTACCTTCGAAGGGGGGGTTAAATCTTCTTCTTCCTCCTCTCTTTCTCCTTCCTTCTCCTTCTTCTCCCTCTCTCGGTTCTCTCTCTCCCCGCCTCATCTCTCTCTTTCTTTAGGGTTTGTGGTTGACACAAAATAGTAGGGAGAGGGTTAAAGAGGATTTAAATACTTAGTGTTCTCCTTTTCCTATTCCAAAAAGGTTTTCCAAAGTTTGACTAGATTGGGCCCTTCTTTACTAGCCCAATTCATTAATTATTTAATGAGCCCGATCACAAAGCATTTAATATAAAAGAAAGGAAAGAAATAATAATAATAATAATAATGGCCAAAAAGGCCGGTTATTATAGTTATAAAAAATCCAGTTTTTAACCGTTAAACCTTAAACCGTAAACCCAAAATCCTAAACCCTAAACCTTAAACCCTAACCCTTAACCCCTATAAAAATAGGACTTTTTATAACTTATGGAGAAACTAGTTTCTCCCAAAAGTTTCTCTTTTACTTTTCATACTAACAACATTTACTTTTTCATAATATCTGTGTGTAAAGTCAAATTAAAAACTTAAGAGCATCTTCAATGGAGAACACCAAATTTGGTGCAAGTTTTTGCACCAAAAATAATTATTCTCTTTCCACTAATTCTCATTATTTCACAAACAATATCTAGTCTTTTACATATTAACCCCTCTCTTTTAATTGAGATGATACAATTCTCCAAAAACATAATGATGTTTTTTGGAATGTAATTTATGCTAGAGTATGTTACAACAATTTCTGGATTCATATACTACTGATTCTAAGTCTTATTTATAGGCCTTGGACTAAGGGTTGCACCATTTCCCGGATATCTTCTTAAAAAGGTGCCTTTTGAAATCTAGAAAATATGTTGTAACAGACACTGCACGGCCGTGCAAGGCAAAGCACTCGGCCACGCAGCTCGGCCATGTCAAGGCATCTGCTCGGCCGCTCCTTAGTTGACATAAAGTACCATAATCCGCTTCCATAGTGCACGGCCGTGCACTTCCTGGGTTGCTTCATTTCAATTTTCTTGCCAAGCCTTTGTTCTTGCTACCATTTTGTCCTATCTCCTTTCGTATCATGTCCAATAGCTTTTTAGTGCAACAATCACCTAAAACCTGCTCATTCCACCAAAACACACCACCAAGGACATTATCCGCGTAACAAAGATAAAATATACTAAATCAAACTAAAAATATCTAAACTAAGACAAACAATAATAATGACATTTAGAAACTAAATGACTATAAAATAGTCCTTTTTCACGTATGCTCAAACAACATATTAAAATTTTTGATCCAATCCACCCGTCACATAATTTGAGTGCCCCTTAAAATTCGAATGGCCTAGTTCAATTTAAAGTCCTTTTCCTCTACGTGAAATTTTATTCTTTCATTAACAAATTCTCTTTCAAAACAAACCTTTGATTTAAGATATAAATTTTCAAAATTTCCTTCCAGCTCCAGACCTAAACGCACTACTAAACATGGGTCATACAAACGGCAAATTGCACTAAACTACCACACTAAGTTTACACGGAGTTGCAATGTTGATCATAAAGTATCAAAAGTTACAATTTAGTGCATAATGTTCACACAAAGTTGCAATTCACTGTAATTTTGGATGGCTTTTATAATGAATGGATGGTAGTTAACTAAAGTTAACAAAATGAATGGAAAGGTTAACCAATTTTCTAAAACTTGCATAGATCACCCTTATAATTTAACAAATTTTTTATTTCCTGTTATTCCGTCAATTATACCACAACAAACAAAAAAAATAAAAATAAAAATAATAAATTTCTATAAAATAACAATATGTTTATTTTTTTGGTGAGATAACAATATTTTAATAAATAAAATAGATTTTTTTTATAAATATCAATATAAAAAAAATGTTACTATTAGGGTTAAAAATGACAAATTTCTACAATGAATTTTTGCCAGATTTTCAAAAATTTACTCCAAATTCCATTTCAAAACATAAGTCAACACATCTTCGATGTTGGACTACTGTTGTCTTCTCTTGTGATTTCTTCAAATTTGCCCCAAATTCCATTTCAAGAGACAGTCTGATTTGGGGTTTTATTGTCAAATTTGCTATTTCCTTCAAAAAAAAAAAATCATTTAGTTGAATTTTACTCTTTAGAATTATCAATATCACACTATATGACATTAACAACTGCATGGAAACAACTTTGAATGAAATAGAAAATTTGACAATAAACCCTCAAATCGGACTGTCTCTTGTACCACAGCCGGTTTCTTTTTCTTTTCATTTTGAACCGTAGTAGACTGGTCTGAAGCCAAAAAAATATAGATTTGAAGAAATCACAAGAGAAGACAACAGTGGTGCAACACCAAAGATGGGTTAACTTATGTTTTGAAATGGAATTTGGGGATTTGTTTCGAAAATAGGGCGGAAATTCGTCGCATAAATTTGTCATTTTGAATCGTACTAGTAACATACTCCCTCCGTCCCACCTCACTTGAGACCTAAGTGGTGGGCACAATAACTAAGAAAAATGAATAAAATAAAGAAAATGTGTGGTAGAAAATGAAGAGAGAGAATGAGTGGTGTTAATAGTAGGTTGGTTGAATGAATTGTGTGGTGAAAAATGAAGAGAGAGAATGAGTGTGTGGTAGATTGAATATAAAATTATAAAAATATTACCATGTTGGGGAGTCTCAAGTGATGTGGGGACGGACCAAAATGAAAATAAGTCGCAAGTGAGGTGGGACGGAGGGAGTATATTTTTTTATTTTTTATATTAATTTTAATAACAAAATTATATTTTATTTATTAAAATATTGTTATCTCTTCAAAGATTTTTTTTAAAAAAAATGTTATTTTATAGTAATCATTTATTTTTTTATTTTTTGTGATATAATTGATGAAATACTAAAAAACTGAAAATTTGTTAAATTGTAGGGGTGATCAATTAAAGTTTATAAATTCCGTTAACCTTTTTATTCATTTTTTTTTTTAACTATTGTTAACTACCATCCATCCATTATAATGGTCATCCAAAATTCCAGTGGTTCGCAATTTTGTGTGAATAATATGCACTAAATTACAACTTTTAATACTTTATGACCGACATTGCAACTCCGCGTAAACATATTGGTACTAGTATTGGTACTAGTATGGTGCAATTCTCCCTCATACAAACGGCCTGAGAGTTTTCCTTGGGCCGGATTAACCCCGTTTCATTAACTAACAGATAAGCTGGGCTTTTGTCCGCGCGGACTGTCCAATCCCTTAGCCATAATCACAATGGGCCCAATAGACAGTCACTAAAACTATAAAACATGCTCCAATGATTCAGAATTTCTCGCGAAATAAAATCATTCGGAGACAAAATGAGGTACAAACATAGATTGAATTTTGCCACCAAATTGTACAAAAAGTTATACTCCCTCTGTCCCTAAATGAGTGTCCATTTTCAAGAAATTTTTGTCCCAAAATAAATGTCTTTTTTGAACATAACTTTGTCCCTAAATGTTTTTTTTCGAATTTTTTTTCACCGGCTTCTTTATACGTGCAAAACTAAGTGTTTAGAAATGAGATTACAAGATTATATATGAATATTTGCTACCAAATTGTACAACAAAGTTGAGATTTTCAGTGTCCCTTAAAATGAAATTTGGACACTCATTTAGGGACAGAGGTAGTAAAAGTTATGTCCCTTAAAATGAAATTTGTACACTTATTTAGGGACAGAGGTAGTACAATAAACATCGCAAAATAACAACAAAGCCTTAGTCTCAAAAAAATAATTCTGACAAATCACCTATCTACAACAAATAAAGAACAAAGCTATAGTCCCAAAAATGAAATAAAGGTCAGCTAACATCAATCGTCATATGAATCGTCAAAATCAAAATCTGGCCCATTTCCACGCGAATTTGGGATGATCCAAATAGCGACCAATTTCAAGGGCTTTCGCCAACACCAACCCGTCTTGGACATGTGACAACATTCTGTGCTGAAATTGACTTTGTTTGCTGAAGTTACTCCTCCAAGACAGGTTGGGCTTCTTCTTCTTGTTTCAGTATCATCAAGAACTTAATCTGAAATATGCATGATGAAAACTGCCACTTAGCACCCAACAAAAAATTTACAATTAACGAAAGTAATGAGGACATAAGAATATTACATTGAGAGAACAAGTGTACGGATGATTGCTCGAGTTTTTCAATTGTGAGCTCACAGGTAACAATCTGATTCCAATTGTTCCTGTTCGATCTTTCACTGTAGCAAAAGATCACCAGAAGTGTCAAGGTCTATGAAAATCTCTTTTTTTTTTTTTTTTTTTTTTTTATTACAGATTTAATGTTTATTTATACATTTCTAGTTGTTTTTCATCTTGATTGTGAAGTAAATGCATTGATAAGGTTTTTAAATAATCTTAATACAAAGTCATCTTGGTTCAAAACATAAAATGAAAAAAATACAAAGACATCTTACTCAAGCTCGATAACCGTTTCTTCTTGGTCAGCGACGTTATAGCCATCATCATACGGCTGCCAAAAGAATCCAAATGAAAACCAATTATTATAAATCAATTAATTAAATAATTTTGTTCATAAAAAATGTTCCTTATTTTGTGTAGTATAAACTATACCTGATGACATATCTCACAAGTTGTGTCGTTCTTCTCATTGCACCACTTATGAATGCATTCACTGCGGGTGAACTGTGTATTGATTCACAAAAAAAATGGACTATAATCAGTCATCACACACAAAATACTGAACGATTTAATTAAAATTTGGGAAAATGTAGAATAATGCAAAATAATAAATACCTTTAAACTTCCATTGCACGAACAAGGAGCCTCCATGTTCTTAACAAAGTCGTCTTCATGGCATATATGACATCGGATCTTCTTTCCAAGTGCACCGTTGTTCTCAACCTCTTCATTGGAGAAGGAAAACCACTCATTCTCCCACTCCTCAATGCTGGTGGTGAAATTTACTCTATTGCTGCCTGCTTGGCCGGACATCTTCGAGCTTTCTAGTTTTGGTGCTTCAAAGTGGATGACGGCCATTATTAGCCACAAATTCAATATATTGATAATAAAATATCAAACATAGCTTAAACCAACTTGCACAGTAATTGGCTATTGTGATAAGAAGCCCATCATAGAGCGAATGAAAAAGCTCAAAAAAACTTCAGGGCGACACAATCGAGGTTGAATATTGTCTAATAAATCTAAGCCAATTTGTGGCATGATCCAAAATAATAAGGTTTTTACCACTTTAGTTCACTACCAATAAGTACAAAGCAAGCTTTAGTATATACACACTCGCAAACAATAATAAACTAAATGGTAAATTACAAAATAGAGCCTAAACTACACACAGTGATACGAGTTTTGAGCCTGACGTCCAAATTTTAATGAAATAGGGCTTATAGAGCCAAAATATGATAATTTTAGAGCATTTTGACGGGATTCGTTAGAAATCTTGGTTAAGTCA
The DNA here is from genome assembly GCA_026119855.1 of Campanula takesimana. Taxonomy (NCBI): domain Eukaryota; kingdom Viridiplantae; phylum Streptophyta; class Magnoliopsida; order Asterales; family Campanulaceae; genus Campanula; species Campanula takesimana. The sequence continues at coordinate 144,691 of JAOWBW010000490.1, read as the reverse complement.
CATGTGCCTTGCACGTGATAAAACGAATTGGATTAGTTTGAAATGGGAATTAGTACTTCAGGGTCAAATGCAATTTTTTTTAAAAAAAAAAATTAGGGGTCAAACTGACCCACTTATACCTAGAGCCGTCAAATCGGGAAAACGGGACGGGACGGGACAAAACTATGAAACGGGACGTCCCAAGTTCTTCGCGGGACGGAAAATCCTCGTCCCGTCCCATCCTACCTCGGGACGCGGGACAAGAAGACGCTAATATTATAAAACTAAAATCTAACTAAGATGATGCCAAAACATTAAATTTAAAACATAAGAATAATCTTTTACAATCCAACAAGATCAAAACTTCTTATTTCATAAAATAGTTTAATCAACAAAAAAAGACAATGGATAGTTGAAAGAAAAAACTAAAAATTAAGTGCTAAAATATCTTTTGAGGTTAAAAAAATTAACATTGAAATTAAAATTAAAAAAATGCGGGACGTCCCGTCTCACCCCGTCCCATCCCGCTTTGTCCCGCGTCCCAAACGGGATGTCCCAAATAGACCCGCTTTTATACGGGATTAGAATATACTATCCCGTCCCGTCCCGTCCCATTTATATGGCGGAACGAAACGTCCCGACGGGACTATCCCAAATTGACGGCTCTACTTATACCATACAAAAACCGCTCTCTCTCTCTCTCTCTCTCTCTCACACATCTGATTTTTTTGAAAGCATATTCTCTCTCTCTCTCTCTCTCTATCTCCCTTCATCTCTTCATCTCCCCCACTTCCTCTTCCCTCCGGCTCAACCACGCCAACGCCACCCACCACGGTAACCCGCCAAAGCATAGCCACCGTCACTTACACTTTCAGGTCCTCTCTCTTTCATCTCCCCTCCTTTTCTTTTCTCACAGATCCGACGACACCATAGCCACTGAAGGTCAGATCCGGAAACTCCATTGCCACCCGGAGCTCAGATCCGACAACTCCATAGCCACAGGAGCTCAGATCTAATAAATTCGGTGTGGTGTGTGTGTGTGTCTCTGTGTGTATGTGTGTGTGTGGTATGTTCTTGATTATTGATTTTCTTTACAAAATGGTGGTAGTCGTAATGGTGGTTCTGGTGGGAGGTGATGGTGGTTGTAATGGTCGGTGATGATAGTGTAGCTGACGGTGGTGGCCAGTGATGGTGGGGTAGGTTGGCGGTGGTGGGCGGATGATGGGGAAGAGAAGGAGTTGCTTAAATGGATAATTAATCAGGTAAAAAACAAAAAGATGACTAATAGCTTTTCTATAAAATGGGTAATTAACACTAGTTAATAATTGATAAAATAAATTATTATAAGAATAATTATTTATATAATATGGTCAATCTAATAATTAATAAAGTAAAATGTTATAAGAATATATTTTTTATTGCTCAAAAAATAAGAATATATTTTTCTAAATCTACTTGTCATTTAAATTTGAAAATTTTATTAGTAAGGCATTTAATATTTATATTTACAATCAAAATTTAGTATATTAGTAATAACTTTATTTTATTTGAAATTTTGATTGATTAACATTTGAAAATTTTATATTTTCTCATATTAAGTTTAAGTATTTGCATTTAACCCCTTAAGAATTAATATCCATTTCAAGCTAATCCAAATCATCCGTCACGTGCAACGCACATGTGATTTAACTAAGATTTCTAACGAATCCCGTCAAAATGTCCTAAATTGATTAAATTTTGGCACCATTGGCCCTATTTCGTTAAAATTTGGACATCGGGCCCCAAACTAGTATAACTCCGTGGAATTTAGGCTTTATTTTGTAATTTACTCTAAACTAAAACAAAGGCCCTATTGTCCGCTCTTCGGTTTTGACGATCTTTTAAACAGAAAAAGAAGAATAGAAATGTATCCAACCATTGTAGTCAAACATCAAGCTTAGATTACAAAACACTAATTCTTCGGTATCTAAAGACAATTAATTGAGGATTAAATGCGAGAAAGTTCATGAACTTACAGATGAGAAAGTTAAGAAGTACGAAGTTAAATCCACCACATGATGTAATCTGTATATGCATGACGAAAACTGCCGAAGAGCACCCAACAAAACTGCCACCGAGCACCCCAAAGGACACTTATTGATGATGTTTTCTGGAGTACGAATAGTGAACATGCAAGGTAAATCCAGTAATTAGTTTAGATTCAAGCAGGTTAATTATAACTTATAAACAGAACAAGCTTGACCAAGTAAGAAAGGAGGGCCACAAAAAGTCTTAAATCACGTAATGTAAACATTAAATATGTATAATAACCTACTGATGCAAAGGTTCACATAATTCAGGCACTGGCCCTCAGATCTGATCCCATGGCTTAGATGGCATAGGCCCTTGCCTTCTCTTGGGAAGGGTTCAATTTCCTTCCCCCAACAATTGTACTTGAAATAAAATAAAAAAGAACAATAATAAATGCCAAAATCTATCCAATAATTACGAGCAGAATGGCGTCTTGCATTTCTCCTAACCATGACGGACAAATCCCAGAAACCATTACCCTCAATCAGATCGGTATCCTAAACATTTATATATGTGTGTTTGTGAATTTGTGTAAACTTGGTAAAGAAAGGCATTCCATATGAGCGATTGGAAATGTAAAGTTACCACATTGCAAGATTTCCTCAATAACTCAGCCTCGATCAATCGGAAGTGCCAATTGTTTACGAAGATTTGACCTTTAGAATGAGGGAGATTAGAGGGGAGGCCGCCGCCGCAAGGATGGAGATTTGAGAGGCTATGAGCAAGAGTTTATGGTGCCCTAAAACCATTTATATAGGAAGGCGAACCTCGAAAACCCTACGTGGGCCGCATCATCTAAAATAACTTTTCTATCCCTATCACAGTATAATGTAAGTTCTTCCATCCAAAGACCAACCTAAACACTAATGGGCCGCAAAAGAAACCCACCGAGATGGTATGGGCTGGATCATTTGATATTGCTACCCATATTGCATCACCATTCATACTTTCAACTTTCAAGTAAATTACAATAACACTCCTGTTCCGGGAAGGATGTCAAGTACTCATATTGGAAAGAAATAAATGATGGATTTATTGACGCTTATAAAGATACACACAACAATCAAAAGATTTACAAGCTGCAGCGATATCAATGTTGCCTCTTATAAAATCAAAAACACTAAGATCTGGGTATCATGAAGCAAATATCATGTTTGCCTACAATTGTATACTTTAGACCATCAATAGTAAAAATTTATAGGCGGGTCAAAAAAATAAAAGAGCTCAGAGATTGTAAATATTGACTCCTCCAAAGCAGTGGCAGACCCAGGATTTTTTTACAAGGGGGGCAAAATTGCATAACTCATTTAAAGGGGGCAAAAATAAATGCTAGTGCATTTATTTTTTTAAATAAAAGGGGGCAAAATCTAAAATATTGCTCTAACACCCCAATTTTTTTTTAAAAAAAATGCACTAGTAACTTTTTTTTTTTTAAAACAAAGGGAGGCCATTGCCCGCCCCCCCCCCCCCCCATACACAACACATAGGTCCGCCCCTGCTCCAAAGGTACTGGCGATTTTAGGGGGGGGGGAGGGGGGTCAAAATAACAACTTCCTGCTATTTAAATTTTCAAAGAAAAGGGAACCAAAACTGAAAATTTCTCATTGTTTTAGTGTTAAGAGACAAAGTTTCTAGTTTCAAAGGTAGTAAAATGTTAACTTGTAAAAGACAATGGGGGTCATATAAACCTCTTGCCTGTAACATGGCTTCGCCACTCTCAATGGGAGTGGTCAGCCACTGAGAGACGTACAGTACGATTTTGCGAGGTTTACTTCTACGATTGTAAACCAATAAAAGGCTTTGAATGCATAGGAATATGAAGATGGTACTAAACCCAAAGCATAGGAATTACTCAATTCGGTCCGCTAGGATGTACAACTAGACTGCTACTGAGAAATCAACCTAAACAAATTTCATAGTTCAAAATCATATTTATGCATCTCATATTTAAGCTTAATACATGGAAAGAGAAAATGATTTGTGGAGTCTAATGTAATCCAAAACTTAAGAGACTGTCACTAACCTTTAAAACAATATAATAAACATCAAAATGCTATGAAATTTATGAAGGTTTAGAGAAGTAATACCTGTATCATGTACATATATCAAAGTAAAGAACATACTGTCACTCTTTGTAACTCTGCTCGAGTATATGCACCTTGGCCACAACCAAGATGTAACGCCTGTATAATATTCATATATCAATTTCAGAGTCTTGCTTTATATAAGTTCTCTTGCTTCATATAAACGCGCCTGTCTATTTGTACTTTGGTCGGACATAAAATAAAACTCTCTACACCATTCATGTCTATTTCAAGCATTCGTCATTCAAATCTGAAAATAGAAATAAATCAAAACTAAACACCAAGATGGGCCTCCATGAAGTTTATCAACCAGACTAAATTACTACTCCCTCTGTCCATAAATGAATGTCCAAATTTCATTTTAAGGGACATCTAAAAATATCTACATTTCGTACAATTTAGTGGCCGAGATTCATATATAATCATGTAATCTTTTTTCCAAACATTTAGTTTTGCAAGTATAAAGAGAGTAGTGAAAATAAAAATTGGTAACAAAACAATTAAAAACAAAGTTATTTCCAAAAAAGACATTCATTTTGAGACAAAAATTTCTTTTTTGAGGGAAGGGGGGGATATTTCCATAAGTATAAAGGGGAAATCAAAATTTAGTATTATTTTCTTCACACAAATTAGGGCAAGATTTAATTGCACTAAAACCCGTAAATTCTTAAATTTTTGCACTGGTAAAATGAAAAAAAGAAAATCAAGGGGGGGGGGGGGGGCAATTGACCCTCTTTGGTCAAGTGTACTCCGCCAGGGGTACATATATCTATAGATGGATCTTCAAGCACACTGATTGCAAGTGGACCTTCAAGAACGTGCTCATGTCGCTTACTAATAAGAATACATCTTTTAATGTACCACGAGAACATAACTTTTTTCTTGTGACCAAAAGCCTCTTTTAATCTAGTGCTAGTTTAGATCGCTAAATTGATTTCAAATGCTTCTTCCGGGTGATCTTTGAATTGCAATTGCAGCGATGTATTCACTTGCCTCTAAACATGAGAGGTGGATGGCCTTCCAATGCCATTTAGCGTACTCTCCGCCAAGAGGTCATGCTCAAGGATGAAATTTTTCTTCCGAACGCTGATAAATATTTTTATTCAAATGGCCTTCTTTTGCAAATGGCCTAAATTTGTTTTTGTCCAATGTACTTTGAGAGTACTTTCACTTCAACCATTGTACTTTTTTATTACCAAAAAGATCACTATCTCTAGGAAATCTATCATCCTGGTCCTAAATTCGCGGATTGGGCAAGAGTTTGGTATTGGGATGATGGGTTTTCCAATGTACAATGATTTCTACGTTAATAGGAAAACAAAATGGTGAAACTGAAAGTCGAGATGAAAGTGCAGTGAATGAAAATGAATTTTGGCCATTGCAAATTAACACCCAATTTGACAAGGTGATGTAGCACGAATGTTCGACCACGTCAAACATATTACTTATATTTGTATTTTAATTAGTATTTTAAGATTTAGCCTAAACCAAATCCTAAAATACTAATTCCTAAAATACTAAATCCTAAAATACTAATTAAAATACAAATATAATTAATATGTTTGACGTGGTCGAACATTCGTGCTACATCATACACCCCCTCTTCAAAAGAACTCGTCCCCGAGTTCATCTCCGATGTTTGAAAAGACCCGTTCCACTTGAATAAATATTTTGAATATTTATTATTTGTAAGATCAATTTGAGGCAATCGAACCGGAATTATGTTCATGTGTTCAGCCGAGCAGCTTCACGGTCCGGGCGGGTCTTTAATTTGGTGCGGCCGGACCTGGGCTGGTCCGGGCGGGGTTTGGCTGAGGAGCGGTCGGACCTGAAGCTGGTGCCGGAAAACGGGATCCCCAAACACGATTTCATCTCCCTCAATAATTTTCACATCCTCCTTCCCATCATCAACAACCAAATTCTTTTGTACTGTAAAAATAATATCCGTCTCCTCCGAAGCTTGAAGAAATTTAATTGGCTCTAAATTTGTTTCTTTTGGAGCAATATCTTCAACCATAGGCAGAAAATTATCACTAATCTTCTCTCCTTTGAAACCTTCATTTATTATTTGTAGATCATGATTCGCGGATTTGACTGCAACTAAATCTTCTCCGGTTGAATCTGACTCTTCCCCTCCGGCCGGCGGATCACGATGGAGATTTTCCTCGCGTCCTACAGGTTCATCTCGATCCCCTGCCCATTGCCGCGGGTTGACACAACTCTGAGATGTTTGCACTGCTGCCACCAAAGTTAGTTGTGCTTCCAAGTCACGAAGTTGTCGAGTCCAATCTTCGTCAGCCCAGTACTGTAGTCGATTATACCGCTCATTGGCTCGACTTTGGCGCTTCATGTATCGAGAAAATTCTGCCTTTGATTGTGCATGATCCATACGATCCATGAGTTCCGTGCGACGACGATTAGCTGCCGCCATAGCCTCTCGTTCTTAAGCCTCTTTCATCCGTTTTAAATTGGCGGTTAGAGCATTGATAAGGTCTCGCATGGTGATTTCTCCATCGACTGTCATCTTCCAAGGAGCGAACCTTTTCTGATACCAACTGATGTAAAGAGAAAACTCATCGGAATAAAAAGGATAGAATTAGCCTAAACCAATTCTTCTGCAAATATCCTGGAAGTCAGAATATTTGACCTAGTTCGAATCCACGAAATAGGGTTTGTAACAGGAATAATAGGGATATGAACAAACCCTCGTAAAAGGAATTTGAACTACAATAATCTCCTAAAAGATTATTCTGATCCTTCTGCAAGCCAAAGGCTTAAGGGTAAAACCCAACAATTGCAAAGCAATCAAATTTTATTGAATAAAAGTGTAATTTCCGGAATATACTTTTAGGCCTATTTTATAGTGCCCATAAAACTTGAAAAAGACTCCTAAACCTTCTAGGAATAACCATAACCTATATGGTAACATAATAGGACTCAAAATAGCAAAATCACTCCTAATCCTACTCTAAAACCCTCTTTAAATGACCTATCAAAAATAATGACGAAAATAACAAATAAAATAAAAACTAATGTAAACTAAATCCTAAAATACTAATTAAAATACAAATATAATTAATATGTTTGACGTGATCGAACATTCGTGCTACATCACAAGGTTGGACGACCTACACCAAGGCCAAAAGAATAAGCTCATCTAGCGCATAAAATTTAGTATGAAATAACACTACATGCAGATTATCAGACTTCATAAATAAATTTCCAGTCACAACACAACATGTTTCTGCTTTTTGTTCATGTGCCCTACACCAATTATAAGGATAAGAGAATTTGTTGTTGTTGTTTGTTTGAAGGTACTCTAGTTCCAGATAGCTGCAAGTAGCTTTGCCTTCTGATTTGTGACTACATTTTACTCCCTATGTCCCTAAATAAATGTCCAAATTTCATTTTAAGGGACATCTGAAAATCTCTCTGTTTCATACATTTTAGTAGCAAAGATTCGTATATAATCATGTAATCCTCTTTCCAAACATTTAGTTTTGCATGTATATAGAGACTAGTGAAAAAAATTGGTAAAAAAGGTCTAGGGAAGAAGTTCTTTCCAAAAAAAAAAGACATTCATTTTGAGACAAAAATTTATTGAAAATTGACATTCATTTAGGGACAGAGGCAGTACTACCTTAAATGTCCACATTTTATGGATTGGGGAGAGGAAGAAGAGAGCAATAAATTAAGCAAAATTCATATAATTCAAAACTCCACTCAAGTGCTAGGCCTATTGGTGGATGCATTAACAAAGAAACAACATTATTCCATATTATCATCTTGGAAATTCAATAAGGAAAAAATAGAAAGAAGAAAAAAAGAAAACTCTCTGCTTATGCAATCTAAATTACATTGTCACTAATCCTTTTGTCAAGAAAAAAATGAATTTTCTCCCGAATGGAAAATGATCTTTGAGTACTTATAATGTAGTTACCATAAGCACACATTGCAACAATTCTTCAAAAATCTGCTTCAGAAAGCCATGTGATGGCATAAATAAGGGTGAATCAAAATTTCATGTTTCATTTAATTTCATCATGATTACAAGAAGATATGTAATTCCCAACTTTGCTGTGATAGTATCATCAAAATACAAAATGGTACACAGATGGGAAGCAAAAAGTGAAGTACTCACTCTGTCCCTAAATGAATACCCATTTTTATAAATTTTTGGACCCAAAATGAATGTCTTTTTCGAAAATAAACTTGTTCCTAATACAGTAATTTTTTTACCAGCATTTTTTCACAGTCACTTTATACTTGCAAAACTAAATGTTTGGAAAGAGGATTACATGATTATATATCAAATTTTGCCACTAAATTGTATAAAACCTAGAGATTTTCAGATGTCCCTTAAAATGAAATTTGAAGGTTCATTTAGGGACCGAGTGAGTACTGTTTGCATATCTAAGCTAGGAGTACTAGTCACTCCCCAATAAAAAATTATGGTACGAGTTTAATAAGTTTTTGAATCTCACTCTTCTAGTAAACACGATCATGTTCAACTTCCCAATAAGATTTAACTATGATGCAATTTTATAAGCATGATTTGAAATAATCAAATAAATTTCAAAATCCACACTTTTTCCTGGACGAGGGAGTATATAGTGAAACATACAAAATCACCAGCTACGGATGCGCACCTGCTAAAATTCGTTTTGACAGTGAGCGAACAGAGAATGAAATATAAAGCATTTACTCCTCACAGATCCGCCGGGAGAGCTGCTGCGGGTTGGCTGGTGTGGACAACGGCGGAGGAAGGCGGTGATTGAAGGTTCCATAACCACCGTTGTATCCGTCCGGAATCAAGTATTTGGGGTTGGGAAATGTGAATGGCAGCGTTCGGCATAAAATTAAAAGGCAAAGCAAAAAAGTCAACCTAAATTGAGACCGGGCTAAGACTACCCACAAGGTTTCAAACCACCTTCCCCATTTCATACGACCACTTTAACACTTTATCCTATCCACCTCATATTCACCTCATCTTTCATACACTCATCTCATACAATCCCTACAATGGTAAGTTGAAATTAAATTTCACCTCCCTCTCACTCATCATTCTATACCCCACTACTTTTATATCATTTTTATTTTTTATATATTCTCTATTTTTATGATTAGTAAAATAATAATAATTATTATTATTATTTAAAATTAAAATAATATTTTACACTAAATTGATTTTTTTTGCAATTAAATAATTAGATAAATGACGATAATTATTATTCAAAATAAGAAAAGTTACAATACACTTAGCTCGCGACATAATTAATGAAAGACAATAAAATTAGATTTTTCTGCAATTGTTGATGAACTCTTGAATCACGCATTTCCGATCTAGTACGCACATGCTCTGCAAATGCAGGTAGTACCTCAGTCGAGAATGGTTGTTGTGTACTAGACCCACTTGCCTCGGGTTGTTGTGAAGTAGACCCTCTTTCCTCGGGTTGAAAATCTTTCCAATTTTGAGAATAAATATGTCGTTCATCCACAACAATCATACTCCCTCCGTTCCGTATAAGTTGCAGCATGGAAGGGGAACACAAAAATTAAGAAAGGGGAATAATGAGTGGTTGGGAGGAAGAGAGAGAATGAGTGGAGAATAATGAGTGGTTGGGAGGAAGAGAAAGAATGAGTGGAGGATTATAAAAGTAATAAAGAGTTTCCTTATGAGTAAACTGCTTTTCTGCCCCTCGTACTATGGCCCCAACATCAATTTGACACCCGTACTACTGAAACACCAAATGTATGATGCGTACTATAGTTTTATTAGCAAAATTAACCAATTTACTATTCAGTTCTTAAATTTTTTTAACGAATGTTATTTTTTTAATGGACATTAAGTTATTTAAACGAATATTAATAACTTAACGGAAAAATATAGACCTTCTTACATACTCCCTCTTTATCTCTCCTCAGCTCAACTCACATGAATTTTCGTTCAAGGAGTCTCGCCGGCGTGAATTCGTCGACGACGGTAGCCGACTCAGTTACAACAGAAAGGTTTGACTCCGACTTCGTCGTCATCCTTGCCGCTCTTCTCTGCGCCCTAATTTGCGTCCTCGTCTCTCCGACTTTCGAATTTGTTTCAATTTCGGATCTGTAATTTTCAAAATCTGGGATTCGTTTTTTGACTCGTTCATGCTTTAGAAACCCAAAGATCTGGGTTTGTTCCACTTTGTTTTTTATTTCGACTTTGATTTTTGATTCGGGTTTCGATCTTTGATTTTGATTTCAATTCTGATTTTCGATTTGGGTTTTGAGTTAGGTTTCGATTTTGGATTTCGATTTGGGTGACGATTTTGATTTAGTTTTGGCTTTGATTTCGATTTGTTGAAACAAAACAAGATTCTAGTTTGATTTTGATTTAGGGGTTAGGTAGCAGGAGCAGGGAAATGGTAGTGGTGAAAGCCGGAGACGCCGCCATGACCACCGAGAAATTGGGCATCACCATTGTCAACAATCCTCCTGAATCCAAATTCTCAGACCTCGGCGTCCGTTCATGGCCCAAGTGGGGTTGTCCTCCAAGCAAATTCCCATGGACATATTCTGACAAGGAGACATGTACTACTATGGATTTTAGTTTATGGTAATTGAAATTATCTGGCCACCTCTCTCCCTTCTGGCTGAGATATACCCTTATACTAATATGGTAGTACTATCAGAGTAGTTTTTGAGAGTTAAAACCCCAAAGTCTCTACTGCTCGCCGCACACTTTCAACAACCATGGCTCGATCATTCTCAGTTTGTCCAAGGTCGATGACGGGAATGGAGAGAAGGGTGTCAGAAACTGGGTAGTCTCCGGCGAGTTGGTCGGCGGGTCTTATGAACATTTGGTGAATCTTTACTATACCGGAGTCGACTAGGCCTTTGACGCCGGCTTTTGATTCGTCGAAGGCTTTAAGCTCTTGTAAACAGTCGTAGAACAGTGCCATGTTTGGTTGGTGCGCCGGCTACCGGAATTTGGCTTGTCTTGTAATTGTTTGGTTCCAACCCAGTATTTGTAAAGTTTAATTCTAACTTTTGTTAAATTATAAACATTTGTTAAAATAAATTAAGGTCCGTTAAAAAATATAACGTGTGTTAGAAAAAATTAACGATTAAATAGTAAATTGATTGATTTTGCTAATAAAACTATAATAGGCATCATACATTTGTTGTTTCAACAGTACGAGTGTCAAATTGATGTTGGAGCCATAGTACGAGGGGCAGAAAAGCAGTTTACTCGTTTCGTTATTTGGCATTGTTGCAACTTAAGTGGAATGCCCAAAATGGAAAATTATTGCAACTTACTCGGAACGGAGGGGGTATTATGTAATATGATACATGACCTCATGATGATAGCCAAGTCGTCTATCTCCCACATTCGAGCTGGTTCCAGAATGATTTTAAATCGAGCCTGTAGCACTCCAAATGCACGTTCTATATCCTTTCGACATCCCTCCTGAAATTTTGCAAATAACTTATCTTCTTCACTTTGAGGAAGTCTAACTGATTTGACGAAAGTCGGATAAGAAGGGTATATACCGTCAGAAAGATAATATGCCATATTATATTGACGTTGAATCCCTTCCCATAGGACGAGGAATTGATCCAACTGAGTTTGAATCACCTCCGTCACTTTCACGTGATCTCTTGGATCCACTGCTAGCAGATCCCGTATTTCCTCCTACCATACTTGCAAAACGTGGTTGATCTCGGATAGAACGGCACTCCTCCATTAAATTAAAAGTTCCACTACCTCCACTTGTATACAGTTCCTGAGCTTTTGTCAGTGCATCTGTCTCCGACCACCCGCTTTGTTGCATACGCTTAGCACTATCATTAGCTCCTATCAATTTTCCCACTTTTTGGCATATATAATTATACCGATTTTTGCATGTACTTAATGAAAGGGTAGAGTCAAATGAGCCAAAATTGTTACAATATTTCGTAATCTTACCCCAAAACGCATCTGCTTTCTGATTATTTCCGACAACATTGTCGGTTCCGTATTTCATATATCCACTAAGTAGCACTAAATTTTGTGCCGTCGTCCATTTGATGTTTTTTTGCGATGTGGGGTAGGACATTCTTCAGGGGAGTATCTTCCATAGGTGCGCTAATGCTACCCTCACCCAGTTGTGTTGAAAATTCTGAAAATTCTAATGGTTCAGAATTTCCTGAAATTTCATTTCTCATCCTTGACATGTAAGGATTATTAGGATAATAATGGGGCTGAAGTGGTTGAAATTGCATAGGATAAGGATATGAATTCCAATTTTGCACACCTGAAGGCATGAAATTTGGGACAGCTGAAGGCATAAAATTTGGTGGAAAAATAGAATTTGAAACATTTTGGGGACGGGGTTGGTTGGAAGATTGGTTCTCTAAGTTAAAATCATTAAGATTGTAGTTGAATGGTGAAAATTTTTGGGAATTTTGAGTGTTGAAAGGATTATTATGGGATCCATTTCACTCAAAAGATGATGATTTTTTTTTAAGTGTAGGCTAAAATGGAGAAGGATAATTGAGAAAATAGAGTTTTTTTTTTTTTTTTTCCAAATCTAATGAAGCTTGCATCATTTTATAGGGAAAAAATGCTGAATTTTGGTGGAAAAATAAATAAATTATTTTACTAGGTGATAATTCATCTTAAAGAAATGAGATAAAAAAATTAATCCGAAAATAAAACGGACCAATGAGAGCCAGCCACGTGGCAAACAAAGAGAGAAAAAAAAAACGTGTCTGCACTGTACCACACGCGCCCTGTCAGGCCGTGTGGTACACGCGCCTGACGCCCGCCCAATCCCGCTCCGCCATGTGTCTTTGCGCCAACTTTTTTAAAACTTTCAACCCGTATGAAATTTTTCAAACCCCAAAATCCATTTTCCACACCCCCTCCAATGTTTTCATACCACCCCCTCCATTTCATACACCAAATTCCACCCCCATTGTAGGTGGAGATGGGCATTTCGGGCCCAAGCCCGTGGGCCCGTCGGCCCTTGCCCGCCAAACCCTTAACCCGTGAGCCCGTAGCCCAAACCCGGCCCTTGGCCCTTGTATTTGACGGGCGGGCCGGACCCTCCAAAAAGTCTAACGGGCCGGGCTTAGCCCGCGGGCTTAAACCCGTGAGATGTCCCGTGCCCGTCGGCCCGCATTTTAGCCATGTAAAAAAAAAAAAAAAATAAATAAATTCTTTTGCATTCTTTCATTGTATTTTGTTGTTTTGTCGTTGCTTGAATTTATAAAAGTGTAGTTCGTTTCACATTTGTTTTTGTATATTTATTATTTATAGTATATACTTAATTATTATTTGAGTATGTTTATATTTTAAAAAATTTATTCATTACAATTATAAACTTTTTCACTATTTTAATTTTCTTTAATAACATACTAATATTATTAAAGGCTACTTATATTTTTACTAAATTATAAATTAAATTTTAAAGTCTTTAATATTTTTAAACATTTTTTTTTTATAAAATTATGTATTTTTCTAGATTTTTTTTTTTAAAAAAAAAGAAGAAGAAAACCCGTTCAAGCCCTTTGGGTTAAACCCAAGGGCCGACGGGCGGGCCTAATAATCTTTGAAGAAGCGGGCCGAGCCAGGTCCAGCCCGCGGGCTCACACGCCACGGGCGGGCCCAAGCCCGTTAACCCACGGGTTAGTGAAAAGGAAGGGCCGGGCGGGTTTGCCCTTATGCCCATCTCCGATTGTAGGTAGTTCTAAGACCATGTTTGTTATGTTTGTTAAGGATGACCAAACACAGTTACAGTTTTGGTTTCGAGCCACCGGTTCTGAAAAAGCTTGAACCGTAACTGAACCGTTTATCTTCCGGTTACGGTTCGGGATCGCCGGTTCACGGTTCGGAACCGCTGGTTTACGACTTGGAACCGCCGGACCACATAATATTTTTTTTTACAAAAAAAAATTATAATAATATTTTATTGCCGAACTTTTTTTACAAAAAGGTATAGAAAAAATGTTTAAAAAATTAAAGAGGTCCGTCTCTCTTTTCTTTTATATACTCAACCAATTTTAATTACTTTTATTCACCGAATTTGGCTAAAAATTCAATCAAAACTCAATTTTTCTTGTCAATTTTCTGTTAGTAACGGTTAATTCTGATGAAACCGTTATAAATCTAACGATTTTGACGGTTCTTGACGTTTTCTAACGATTTTGATAACGGTTCCGGTTCGGTCTAGGCGGTTCATGGTGGTTCGGAACCGCCGGTTCACGGTTTTCAGAGGGGATGAACTGGAACCAGCTCGTGTTACAAATGGTTCCGGTTCACCCGGTTCTGGTTTTCGTCAAGGTTCAAGGCGGTTCCGGGCTTTTCGGTTCCGGTCCGGTTTGGCGGTTCCGGTTCAGTTTGGCCATCCCTAATGTTTGTGATTCTCCCTCCCTTTCTTTAATGAATAGTCTCGCTCTCTCGGAATAAATGTCATATGTGTTCAACTTGAACTTTGACCAAGAAGTTATGAAAATTTGATTATGTTCGTACTATTCTGAAAATGGTTATCGATACATCAATAGAAACACTATTCATAATTATTTTAAGCATTTCATGAAAATAAATAATTTTGCATCAAATATTGGTCAAAGTTTAACTCAGTTGACCATATGTGACATTTATTCCGTGACAAAGGGGGTGTTATTTTAACTCAAAATAGTTACTCCCCCTGTCCCCGGAGTATAGAGTATACGGAGTATAACTTTTCCATTTTAGTCTGTCCCAGAGTATATGCCTACTTCTTAAAATAGCAAATAATTTTTACTATTCATCCCACTCATTCTCTTTCCTACTTACTTTTATACTCACAACACTATCAACTAACTATTCTCTCACACTCATTATCTATCATACTTTACTTTTATACTCACAACACCAAATCACTTCTACCATTTCTTAATCTCTGTGCAAATGGGAGGGTGGACATATACTATGGGACGGAGGGAGTACAAAATTTTGCTCACACACTTTCAGATTTGTGGCGGGTTTATTATCGATTCAACCAATAAATATCATCAACTTATTTTGTGAGCATGATTTTTTTGTGATTTTATTTTGTGCCCCTAGAGCATTATTCATTTTTAATTGTTCATTTTATTGAATTTGACCAAGAATTAATTGGATTAATAATTATTTTAATGAATATTGATAATGTTGTATCAATAAATAATAAATTGAGTTGATTTTATGAAAATTATCTTTTTCTAACTCATTGAAAAATAATGTTTTTAAAATATACGGTGACACTATTTTAATAAATTGTAATTTGTTTTTAACTGTGCAGTGACACTATTTACTGTGCGGTGATAAAATTAGTAGTATATATTAAAAATACACACGGAGGACAAATTACAACCATTGAAAAACTCTTTATCATTATCACTCAATAAACACTTTCGCTTCGCTGATACTCAAAACACTAGTACGTATTTCAAAATATTAAAACTATACCAACCCTTGTGTTGCAAGAGTGAGTGATAAAAATATCTATCGCATGTCATTAGTAGCATGTTTTAATGTTAGTGCATGTGTTTTTGAATACTATATTAAAAAAAATGTAATATTAATGTTTAAAAAGTATTAACACTCAACAAACACTTTCACTAACACTTAAAAACTATCATTAGAAAGTACTAACACTGACTGACTCTATCAATTTAGTATGAATGAGTGACAAAGAATGCATGATTTTTTTTTATTATTATTATTTTTATTTTTTGTGGGAGTTATTTCATCATTTCATGCTTCTTATCTCAACACAATTTTCGGGAAAAAAAAAACAAAAAAAAAACTCAACCCTTTTATTTCCAATTCCAATGGGCTAAATTGATGCTGAGGCTTACTTGAATGGATCAGTCGGCCCATCACAGAGATATGATCAAAGGAAACAAGGCCCAGTTCCATCGGTTATGGAACTGATTAAGTTGTGCGACTATGATACGCTTTTTGCTTATAATTTCATTTTTATTGTTTTACTCCCTCTGTCCCGCTTTAATCCTGCTTTAAGGTTCTTACTTTCCTTTTTAATCTGTCCCAATTTAAGGTTCTAACTTTGTTTTATTGTCTAAAATGAAAAATGGGACCCACTTGTCATCTCACAACAAAAACTCTCTACACACTTTCTCTTTCCTACTTTGATTTTCATACTCACAACATTTACTTTTTCTTAATCTCCGTGTAAAGTCAAACTAAGAACATTAATTTGGGACGGAGGAGGAAGTATTTATATTTAAAAAGTCAACTAAGAGAGAAGTGGGAGTAATAGAGGGGTAAATATAAAGTTACAAAAAGTGCCACAAATGTGGCTTACAAAATCATGTGTCAAAATTTTATTGGTGCTTTTTTATTAGAGTGTGGCGGTTCCACAATCGATGCAACCAATAAAATATCGCCACCTCACTTTGTATCCATCATTTTGTAAACTTCTTTTGTTCCCCTAGTATTGCCCGTAATAGAGTAATAATTAATGTTTAATAAGGATAGCGGTAGAAGTGAAAATAATTTATTAAAATGTTTGAATAAGCAAAATTATGAGACAGAGGTGTATAATGCAAACTTGAGCTTTTATATAGTACAACGCTCATTTTATTAAGCTCGTTAATCCACTTACACTTTGATCAGTATTTTGTAAAACCTAACCCAATTCAGCTTTGATCAATATTTTGCAAATATCATTTTTTTAACGATGTCCACGCCAGAAGGGGGCGAGGAGAGGGATCGAACCCTAACGCTCACCGAGGGTGAGGCTATGCTATCAAGTGTATCAATAATACATTTTATAAAATTTATGAAACAAAACTGAACATTAAAATTAACACACAACTTCTCCCTCTAAAATGGTGAAAAGTTGAAACATTTCACAAGAGAGAGAGAGAGAGAGAGGTAGGTATAAGACTTTTTGGGCACATGTGTTTGATAGCAACATAAGCTTCCATTCCATGTCTTTTACTATGTTGTTACTGTGCAAGTAAAACATAATATCTACTCCTTATCCTTAAATCCTCACCACTCAAAATTTTAGATGGTGGCCAACAAAATTGACAAATTATATAATCATATTGCACCACAAGTCAAATTAAATGGACCAATGTAATGTTAATGGGAAAATAGTTATTCACTAAAGTTAATTTGAGGAGATATATATACTGATGTTACCGGAAAATCTCGGGTAGCAATCGGGTTCCAAGCTTGTAGTCTAGAGCGGACATCGGCTTTCTTCTCCGTCATCACCTACACACACGAGCACCGTGAACTTAGGCCGGGGGCGACTCCGGCGGAAGCCCCTCCGGCGTGAGAATCAGTCTCTCTCAATATTATCTAAATTTGAAACATAACTCGAAATTTAGAGTAAGGGAGTCAGAAATCGAACCTGGATATCCAAGGAGGGGGTCATCTATTTATAGGGGATGAGCCTTTGCCCTATCATTTGCAATGACCATTTTACCCTTCAAGGCTAGCATATTTACAATACTACATTTTGTAGGCACATCATTAGCCCCTCACTCCTTAACTCGATTATTTATGAACGAGTTAAAGGAGTACTTTCATGGTTATTCACGTAACCTCGTTACTACAACAATTTTCTGACTTAAACTGATAGTTTGCTTAGCACCTTTAAGCTAAGTCGTTTGCATAGCCCTTTTTTGCTTAGCACTGGTGATGTTCAAAATGGACCGAAGTCCACGGAGGCCCGTCAAGCTCGCCGGCCCGAGGCCCGTTGGTCCGAGCCCGTCAGCCCACGGACTGAGCCCGCTCCAAGCCCGCGCGGACACAAGGATGGGACGGACAGTGAAAATGACGCACGGGCCGGGCTAAAGCCCGCGGATCACTTGGCCCGTTTGGCCCGTGTCCGTTTGGCCCTTCTTTTTTTTTTTTTTTTTTTAAATCAGAAAAACTTTTAAAGTAGATATTAAATCACTTTTTATATGTATTTTAATTTATATTATATATTTTAATAAGTCTAAGTCATTGTATTTTTTAATAATTTTTTAAAAGTTTTTCATCATTTAAAAAAAAAAGGACAAAATCCGTTTGGCCCGTAAACCTTTCGGTCCGGACCAAACGGACGGGCCGGACCACACATAAAACGACGGGCCGGGCCGGGCTTTTATCCATCCGTGGGAGGGCCGGACCGGTCAAGCCCGTCAAGCCCGCGGACATGACCAAAGGCGGGCCGGGCCGGGCCGGATAACCCGTTTGAACATCACCACTTAGCACTTTCAAGTCCATAACCATTTAACAATCTATGGGTAACCAAACAAATAATCATATACCTGTAAGTGTATTTCTATAAAAAATAAGCGCAACCATCTTTTTTCATTTCTCATGCACGAACCATATCCGAGCCGGCATTCATTTATGGGGATATAATATCAAAACCACCATTTTTTACTTTCCACAATTATCATTAGTCACTTTAGCTCATAAGCCTTCATCCCTTTACGAGATTTAACATCTATTACAATGCATATTATCTAGAGGTCTTGATTTTATCATCCATTATTTATGTTCTAGTTTTATCATTATCCTGACAAAACAAGTCAAAATTCACTATATATAAACTTATCCCTTAATCAATTTTGTGTATCACGGGAATTATGGATTCAATATTCGTAATGGACCACAATGACCCTTGCCAAACACTAAGCAATCAAGTAGATAATCATACAAACACATATCTCACAAGTGTAACAAACAAGCATATGCATAATATCAAGTCAAGAACTTTTATTTTGCTATGAAAATTCTTTCATCCATCCCGACATGGGAGTTTTACCCGTCCCGACATGGAACGTTCAACGTCATCTTGCTATAGCTTTCCTTATATTAATGGCATTGTTGCTGTTTTAAACATGTCAATGGCATCATGATGGATTTACCCTATCACGATATCTCTTAGCAACTCTTGGATCTTTTCGACAATCATCCGAGATGATGTCGCGGCCATGCCGCTTTCGAGCTGACACAAACAGCTTGACTGATTTTTGACAATCATCCGAGATGATGTCGCGGCTGTGCCGCTTTCGTGCTGGCTCAAACAGCTTGAGAATGTCAACAGGATAAACATTGCCATGTCCACGGTGTGCCAATTAACTTGACAGTTCGGGATGTGAGCCCCAACTAACTTGATAGTTCGGGATGTGAGCCCTAACAGTTGATCAGGATGTGAGCCAAGCAACACGACAGTAACACTACAGTTCGGGATGTGAGCCCCACCAGTTGATCAGGATGTGAGCCAAATAACACGACAGTTCGGGATGTGAGCCCCACCAGTTGATCAGGATGTGAGCCAAATAACACGACAGTTCGGGATGTGATCCCCACCAGTTGATCAGGATGTGAGCCAAATAACACGACAGTTCGGGATGTGAGCCCCAACAGTTGATCAGGATGTGAGCCAAATAACACGACATGGTGACTTCATCAACTTTGAGAGATCTCATCACCCGCTAAGGTGCGATCCCACAAGCCGCGCTGACATGGCGACTAACTTTTCTGGAACGCTAATACTTTTCTTTTTTTTTTTTTTTTTTTTTTTTTTTTATCACTATTATGACTATTTTGCCCTTGAAGACCAACACATTTACACTACAATTTTTGTGTGGGCACATCAGAAGCCCCCCACTCCTTAACTCGGTTATTTACGAGTGAGCCAAGGAGGCAATTTTCATATTGGTTCTTAATTTTCATTCACTACTTTTCACTTTCTTTTATATGCGACTTGCCTTATTTTCAAACCAAGCCTTTCCTTTCCCCTTTATTAATCTAACACATTCTCTGTTCCTCGATTTTGACATTTTCCAAGTGTGTTTAGAATTTGTCCCGCAACATTCTTGCTCTCTAACAATTTCTAGTGCTTCATCTTTGATATATTACATGTCCATATTTTGTTTAGCAAATGCTAAAATTTAACATTCGTCTTTCTTTGGGTACATACCCTCTATACCCCCTCCAAAAGTAAGGCTTGTCTTTAGGCAACCTTACTAAAAGGAATTAACCCGTTCTCGAGTTTGGTAATATAACAATTTTAATATTACGCAACTAAATCAAGACATAAATCAAGTATTTTTCCAACTATACGCACGGAGCCTACTTGCAACAATGTATTCATTTCATTAATTTTTCCATACACTCCAGTAACTCAGATTTCTTTTTATAAATCATTTCAAGATCTCCAAGATATAACATGTTACTGTACACTTAAATCTTATCACATTCTACTTTCAGTTGTGAGATTAACAATAAAATCTCACAAAAAATCACATATGCCATTCAATTGGACACTATTTTTATCGTCTCCCAAATTCTTTTCATATATCTCAATCATGTTTACACGTGATTTGATTTTTACCAATTAAATCAGGGAATCGTTTAGAGCGGAGTATGACAACAACATCCGTTTCAATTCTTCACTTTTACCAACAAATATTCCTATGATCAAACTGAATGCACAACTAAGCATATCAATAAATCATATAAACTATATAGTAGACATGTAACTTAAAGAAAGAGAACATTAACTTTAGTTCTTTTGGTACTTCCTTATTATGTACCTCTTTTTTCTTTGTCTCGGACTTGAGGTTTTAGTTGTTTTATTAAATAAAATGAACCATGTGACATATTTGTCACCCTCACAACTAAAACTCCCTACCCATTTTATCTTTCACACTTTCTCTTACTTACTTTTCCATACTCATACTATTTATTTTTTCTTAATACATGTAAGTTAGTTCAGAACGGAGGGAATAATGTACACGCAGTACGTACCACTTGATTCACAACAGTGGAGGACAACTTGGGAATTTACCTAAAAGCTGTTCGTGATCCCTTTCTTTCTCTTCATTTTTTTTACTACTTGCCCACTTCATTTTACTTGCCAAGCAACAAAACAAATCATAGGTGGTTTAATTTTCATACTTAAGTAAGCATCAATAATATCGCACAATTCATGAATCTAACAGAACAAGAATGTACAGCCACAAATTCATGCCAAGATATTTAGCAGGGGTATAATCAGAGAGAAGTCACCTGAAAATAGCCAAATTCGATTTCACCAAGGTTCGATCTCGCCAAGACTGATCCCGCCAAGGTTTGATCTCGCCAAGCTCGGAACTTGCTAAGTCGGAAATCGCCAGGTGAGGAACTCGCCATGCCGGAACTCGCCATGCCGGGATTCGCCAAATCGGAATTCGCGAGGTTCGGAACTCGCCAAAATCGATATCGCCAAGTGGGAACTCGCCGGGCTTGAACTCGCCAGATCGGAACTCGCCAAAATCGATCTCGCCAAGTGGGAACTCGACGGGCTTAGACTCGCCGGGCTCGAACTCGCCAGATCGGAACTCACCAAGGTTCGATCTCGCCAAGACTGATCCCGCCAAGGTTTGATCTCGCCAAGCTCGGAACTTGCTAAGTCGGAAATCTCTAGGTGAGGAACTCGCCAGATCGGAACTCGCCAAGCTCGGAACTTGCAAATGATAGGGCAAAGGCTCATCCCCTATAAATAGATGACCCCCTCCTTGGATATCCAGGTTCGATTTCTGACTCCCTTACTCTAAATTTCGAGTTATGTTTCAGATTTAGATAATATTGAGAGAGACTGATTCTCACGCCGGAGGGGCTTCCGCCGGAGTCGCCCCCGGCCTAAGTTCACGGTGCTCGTGTGTGTAGGTGATGACGGAGAAGAAAGCCGATGTCCGCTCTAGACTACAAGCTTGGAACCCGATTGCTACCCGAGATTTTCCGGTAACATCATATACAGTTTGACATATATATATATCTACATGGGTGGTCAAATTACATTGAATAAATCAACCCTAGGTATGATTATTTTATGAAATTAATCAAAGTTATGGTGATGCAGGAAAGTCAACTATATAGTTACATTAGTATTTGATTTTTATACTTATAATTAATTGAATTTTGGAGTTTAGAAGCTCCCCTTCTTAATTGGTTGGTATGACCCTACATAAGAAGTGTTCATGTGATGTTGGCACATTGTAGGGTAAGGTCCATTTCCCAATGTCCCTCACTCTCAAAATTCTGTCCACTTTTTTTTTTTTTTCTTGAAAGAAAAATTCTGTGCACCTAATATATACTCCATCCATCTCATTTATTTTTTAAAAAAATAATTGAGTACAAATAAAAAAAAAAAAAAAAAGAAAACCTAAATTTGAGAAGCATAGGGACATAGGGAGTAAATGTTCATATAAGATAAAGTTACTATTAACATTAAAACAACCCAAATACTCCCTTCGTCCCAAAATGATTTTCACATTTGACTATTCAAACTTTTTAAGGATAGGAACACTTACTTCACTAGCCATGTTGTGTTTACGAACCTTTCAGCTTAAATTGTAGAAATGGGGAAGAACTTTTTTGGGACAATGAAAAAGGTAAAATGAGAAGATCATTTTGGGTCGGAGAGAGTAAAACATAACGCTTCAAAAAGAAAATTATATCTAAGGAAGGATTAAATCATGTACCTCTCTTGCATAGAAACACGTCTTTCAGGCTACAAGGATATCGTTAAAACAAATGTCATTCGGTAAAGATAATGCTTCTGTTAAAATTATAATTATGTTTTATGCAGTTTGACAGTTTAGTCACAAAAATACTTTTGACATCATAACTTTCCAAAAATGCTTTGGAGCAATGAAAGTAATTTTCAAAGCGTCCAAAATATAATGCAAAAATCCACCCTAGTACAAAAATAAGATTACACTCAATAAATAAAGACAAAAACTTGTGTGAGATGGTTCTCTTTGAGATAGTAAATAATTTGTCTTCTATGGACGGGGTGGGGCAAACCCATTTCCTCTCTCGTCGGGATCCGTTTTACGTGTGAGACCGTCTCACACGCAGAAGACTATTTTTTAGTCCTTAGATAAAGCAGTAAGGATGGTATGGCGGAATGATAATACAGACGAGCAAAAAGCTCTCAGCTCTGATTACATTGTTAATTAAATCACATTGTGATTAGAAAGAGGATTTCGAACCGCTGCACCAACGAGTTAGCTGGACCCCTGCATCGATGTGAAAGTTACATACGTTTTGTAAAACGTTTTCTACCTAATGTAAGACGTGTACTGCAAATGTAAAACGTTTCTCAGTTAGCTCATGATTTCGGTCGTTTTGACATTGTGTAGTGCAATAAAAACGTTGTGTAGAAAACGTTTTACATAACGTATGTAGCTTTCATCCAGTGCAGCGGTGCACCAAATTTCGGTTAAGCGGTTCCGGGTCCAAAGAAAGAATAGCTTCATGTACTTTGTGCAGAAGCTTGAAGAATTAATATAATGAACAATAATAGTGCAATTTTTTTTATTTTTTTTTTATTTTTTTAGCATTCACTTAGAAGGGTAATTATTTTTCAATTTTCTATGAATTGCTGAAAGCGAATCTAATTTTGTTTTTGACAAGGAACAAAAGAAGGAGTACTTTTTATGGTTTTCATCAAGATTTTCTATCAATTTCTTGTACCCATTTGGAGGTAACTTTTGAGTAAGTTGCTTGGTGGTAGCTTTTCTCAAAGCAAATTGCTTCAAATTATTAATGGCTATAATAAAATGACACAGAATATTTCTCTTTCTGCTTCATTAGTTAAAATGATTGGCAAAAAATGGAAAATTCTTCTCTTTTTAGATGCCATACAAAAAAACACCACCTGAAGCTGTTAGATTGCCACAAGTAAACTTATATCCCATTTCGTATCAAATAATGTATTATTTCATTTGTTTTCCAGACAATATCAAACATCACAACTTGTACCATAAAATTTCAAAATTGTGTATGATGTAAAAAACTTGTGTGAGACGGCCTCACACGTGAGACAGATCTTGTTGAGAGACTAAATGGTTTGCCCTTATGGGCGGAGCGGGGAAAATTTATATCCTCTCCCATTGAAACTCGTCTCATTTGTGAGACCGTCTCACATCACATAAGACTTTCTCATTTTATTTCTCCAGCTATATTATGAAAACAATGCTAAAACCAGCTTCATATTGATCAAGCTGGCTAAATAATAAAAAAAATGTTCGCTCTTCAAATTGGGATGGGAAAGGCATTTACGTTTTATTTTTCTTTTTGGATTCTGAAGGGAATCAATAATACGATATCTATTTCTTATTATTCTTTATGTAAACTTTACCTGTGGAAAGGTGATAATGTCAATGATTAATTTTCTCCGTAAAAAGTTATAACATGAACTTATCCAACATAAAATATAGCTATATAAGACATGGGGTTTTCATTTTATTTGTATTGGTTTTTCAAAATTAAAAAAAAAAGAAAAACAAAAAACTGTTCCCTCCGTCTGAAAATATATAAAAAAAATAAAATAAAAATTGATCATTTATTTTAGTACAGAAGTGGAGTAGTAGTATTTCACAGTGTGGTGAATGCGGTGAATCGAAAATTAATCATCTGATGAAATAATAATTTAACTTGGTATTAAAGTATGGAGCATGAATTAATGCCGTCCATTGAAATTATTCTTCTAATGTCAGTAATTTAGCTTGGTATTGAAGCATCAATGGCAAAATTTTAGAGAAATCATTTAATCATTATAACTATACTAAAGAAAAATGAAAATATTTTAATCAGTGTAATAATATAAAAATAAAAAATGGATTTAATTACCCAAAGTTTATGAAAATAATCAATAAACATAAGCACAGTAAAATATTGAAGTAAAAGTATTTCAATGTCCAAAAAAAAAAAAAACACTTGTAAACATTTCTCACATTTACAACCCATTGAACAAAACAGTAAAAATAAATAAAAACACAACACATTTTTACCCTCCCCCCCCTCCCCAAAACCCTCCCCAAAACCCACCCCATATATTTTATTCCTTGGATTCTTTCCTCTCCCCCCAATTCCCTGAAAATTATTCAGTTCTTTGCAAATTTAATAAATAAATCATGAAAATAAAAAACATTATACTACTACCCAACTGTAGACAATTACAGACTTACACCCCCCCCCCCCCCCCATGTGTATGCATTTCATTTTGAAATTATTACTTTTCACCCCCCACCCGGAATCTCACCTGACCCACCCACCCATTTACCCGTCCGTCCGGCCAACCCAACCCGACAACTTCTGCCACTTGACCCACATTTTTCGCAATTCATGCTCCATAAAAACAATCTCCCGTCTCACTCAATGGTAGCCATTGAAGATGCCTTATTATTATTGTTTGTGTTGGTTACTATCTCGTACCCAGCTCCTTCATCATCCTCCTCATCTTCTTCTTCATCTTCATCGTCATCTTCATCGTGATCAATATCCATGGCCGATTCCATTCTCTGTTGATGATGTTGCTGCTGTTGATGATCTTGAGGTAATGGCCATTGCTGCTCCGGTTGGGCCATGATTGGTGCCATTTGATTATCGGGTTTTAGCGAGAAGCCCGGATTGGGATTGAATTGGCCGTCGGTCTTGCCTTTTTCTCGATATATGGCATCGAGGTCATGGAAATATGGACATGTTTTCGAGTCTTCGGGTCGTTTCTTGCTGCTCTCCTTCACTTTCTTGTAGTACTTGTTGATGTTCTCCCACTTCTCCTTGCATCTCTTTGCATTGCGGTTGTACCCGATCTTTCTCATGGCTAGTGATATTTCTTCCCATAGTGGCCCTTTCGGACCGTTCTCTTGATACTTCATGTCGAGTGTGGTTCGGAGCCTGATCAATGCTTGAACTTCCACTTTTGGCCATCTAGACGGGCTCGGCGAAAGCATGTTGATGTCCCCACCCCCGTTATTATCGGTTTTCGCAACAATCATATTTTTCATCACCGGAGTTTGTGGCGGTGCCGGTGCTGGCACCGGCACTGGAACTACAGCCTGTGATTGCGGTGGCTGTTGTTGTGGTTGTGCTGGTGGTGGTTGTTGCTGCACAATTGGCACTGATGGAATCGGTACTGGTGCTGGTGCTGGTGGTGCAGCACGTGGTTGTGGTTGTTGTTGTTGTGTACTTTCTTGGACTTGAATTTGTACCGGCAACTGCGGTAACGGTGCACCTGGATTTTGTGCATTTTGTTGCTCGGTAATCTTCTGCAAGAACGAGATCACGGCAGCATCTTTTGCTGCGGCGATGGATCTTTCTTGAACCAACAAATCATGTTCCCTATTCATCTTTGCCATTTCTTGCGCCCTCCAAGCCTCCTCCCTGATCATCCGCTCCCTCTCCCGTTTCTCCAAAGTATCCAAGAACTTCATCTGCAGCTCCTCTTGTTTATCAATCACTTCCTTCATTAACCTCCCAAAAAAGTCCTTCCACTTCCTCTTCCTCTTCTTCCTTCTCTCCGGCGGCTCAGAATCCGATGAAGTCGAGGACGACGAAGTCGAACCCGACATCATACTACCCGACATGTTCGGGTGCGAAAAATGGTGGTGATTTGGCGGCATAGGCATAGCAACCGAAGTAGGGTTTATAGAAACCGGAGCAACATTGGCATGAGCTTGAGATTGAGATTGAGACTGAGAGACGGTAATCATGGGATGCATACTCATAGATGGAACAGTACTAACTTGCGATACAATCGGAGTTACGCTATGCGGCATTTGAGTGACAGCTGGCATTGTTGAAACCGGCTGCGCATGGAGCGGTGCCGGTAACTGAAGATGGTGGGCGACCGCGGTGGCGGTTGCCGGAGGATGAGTATCGAGTGCTTCTAATTGTTCGAAAAACCGGTAGGTTTTGCCGTCGGCTTTGGAAGTGCGGCCATCTTTAGTTCTCTTGTGATACTTGTACACGTTCTCGAATTTCTCTTTGCATTTCTTGGCGCTTCGATGATAACCGAGTTCAGACAGCTTCCTGAGATCGATGATAATAACAGTTCAAATAAATATTTATGTTCATTTTTTTTATCAACTAATCTTAATTAAAACTCATCAATAAAACAAGCACTAATGACGATGACTTTTCTTTTATCACATAAAATTAACATTACTAAGTAAAACAAGAAAAAGGGTATCTATTCCTTGATAAATCTTTAAAAATTGAAATTAAATCGAGAAAAAGATGAACTTTTTTTCCTGGGAAAATGTTGATTTGGAGGAGTGTTTTTATCAGTTTGTGTTTGGATCCGGAATTTATTTTTAGATGAGGACAAAGTTGAGAAACTAACTCTTTTACTCATTCTGTTAATTCAAAACAAATTAACCCGATTTTCTTGCTGAAAATCGCGAGAAAATTCTGGGAAGGAAAGTGAATCCAAACAAGGAATACCCGGAATCTGAATTCGATAAAACAGCTGAATTCCGGGAAAGTGAACTGAAAAACATTGACCCTTTGGTCTGAAATGGAAAATTCAGTTGAGATTTGATCCAATATAGATCTCTCCGCAACAAAATTCACTCACACCCCAAAAAAAAAAATAATTTTAACAAAAAGAAAGAAATTAAATCGAAGGAGTAGAATTGAAGATAAAGAAGTCAAAAGATTTCTTGCCCAAGATGAAAAATAAAAAAAATAAAAAAATGGAACTGAAATTAAAAAATTACCTGGAAACTTCATCCCATAATGGTCCTTTAAGACTTGAATCACGAAACGTTGGATCCATATCCGACCGAATTTTGAGCAAAGCCATTGTTTCTTGCCGGGGCCACCTATTTCCGCCGGAATTCCGCTCACCTTCTTCCATCCTCCCTCTTTCCTCCTCACTAAATGACCCACCACCACCACCGCCGCCGCCGCTCTCATGAGCTTGATGAGCAGCTGCAGCAGCATCGCCGGAATTACCCAATAGTCCCGGAGGAACACCAACACCTTGCTGCTGCAGCATCATCTCATGAAGAAGAAGAAGAAGAAGGAAAAAATAGCTGGAAAATAAAAATACATCAAGAAAAAACCAAAGATGGTGAATTGTGAAAGAGGGGTTATATGAGAGATATGTGTGTATGGTGAATTTATTAATTTATTTCGGTGGGGATCTGCCTGTCAATCTCACACCCAAAAAAAAGAAAAAAAATTACAGACAACTGATTACGGAAAACTATTTAAAAATTACATATCCCACAATATATTAATTTAAAAATTTCTCCTTTTCTTTTTAGCTCAAGGAGAGAAGAAGAAGAAGGAATCTTTTTAAAGAGCACCCAGATGGGTCGCTTTGGTTCTCTCAGTAAAATGGGCACAGAAAGATAAAAGGCACAAACCCCATAAAATATACTCCCTCCATTACATTTCATTTATACTTATTTTCATTTTGGTTCGTCCCATCCCACGTTAAAAGTTTTTATAGTTTAGACACCAATTAAATCACTATTCATTTCATTCAATGCTTTACTTTTATACTCATAACATTTCTCCCACTAATTCTCTCGTACTTTCTTTCCAGTTCTTGTTCTACCACTTAAGTTTCAAGTGAAGTAATCTCTTTGTCCCAATAAGTTTATCTTATTTTAAATTTTTATTTTTTTATGGTATACACAAATAAACTTTAATTAATAGTAAAATTTTAAAAAATTGTAATTGATAAATGTGTTATTCCAATCCCACATCGGTAATGTGTGAGCTTTAATTGTAATATATTCCACAATCCTACTAGTGAGCATCAATAACAACCATAGATTTCTGGGTGAGTCTGCCTTGAGATTGTGGGATGCTTTGATTGTGATATATAAAAATCCATAATATTACATTATGATGATAGACTGACACTAATATTTTGTTAAAGTTCATTTACGTTGACATTAAAAAGTCAAAATGGGATCCACTTTCCGAGGTAGAGATAGTATTATTTTTGAGAAATTCATATAAGATGTATCCTTCTTACTCAAATTAAATATTTAAAAATAATAATTTACTCTATATTTAAAATAAATTTAATGGACATTCATTTTGAAATGGGTAGAGTGATATGCTTTTACAATAATAATAATAATTATTAAAAAAAATCACAAAATCCTACTCACGAGCTAAATAAATGATTGGATATTGTTTTTATTAGAGTCATTATTCATTAATTAAACATCTAATTTAACTTTTATTTAGTTTGAAGAATCATCCACTCAAATTCAACCATCCAATCAAATTTAAACATCTGTTTTTGTGGTCAAAATTTTATGAATATTTTTTACTCGATATCAAATATAATATAGTAACCGGATTAAAAAAAAAAAAAATATATATATATATATATATATATAAATATACGGTTCATATAACCATATAATGGTTGAATATCGATAATTCAGATGAAAAGTATAAAAATATGAATATAATGAATACATGTATAATTGTATTTATGTATAGAGATAGAGATGATGTATGTATGGATATTAGATAGATAGGGATGAAAAATAAAATAAAATGATAGTAATAGAGAGAAAATGAAAATGGGTGGAGATAGGGAGGATGGTGATAATAAGTTGGTTTTTGTCTGTCCAGCTAAATATAGTTAAAAGCCGGCCCATGTAGGTCACCTTTGCTTTTTCAGCAATTTGGATTTCAGTGGTGAATTCTCTAATCTGCCCCTCCACATGCATTTTCTTCCCTTTTTCATCTCCTCTCTATCTAATCATGCAACCCAATTTCACTCCCTTTTTTTTTAAAAAAAAATATTTATTATTGCGGCTTTACTTTTTAAACCGATCATTATTCATCTGAAGTCCCCATGTGTAAACCCTGGTTTTTTTCTTTTTTTTTTTTGTTTGTTTTGGGAATTTTGTAAATTACTCTATCTACCCCCTCACTATTTATCGCGAGACCCAAATGTTAAAAAAATTCAAAGTTAGAGGCATAACGAAGTGAGGTTAGCGTGAACTGCCCAAAATATAACAAAGAATCTTAACTACAGTATTTCTCTCGCTCATTCTCTCTTTTACGTTATTTTTACACTCACAACACCAATCAACTTACTATTTCTCCCACTAATTCTCTTTCCTATTTAATTTTTCATACTCACAAACACCTCCTTCTACTATTCATCTCTCATACTTTTCCTTAATTTGTGTGTCTAATTTTTCGGTACACACTAAGTTGTGACGTAGGGAGTATTAAAAAGAATAAATTTGTAATTTTAAAAATCTGGGTTTATAAAATAAAATCTCAAAGGGAAAATAATGGAAATATATAATGTACTATAACCTCAGTTGCAAAAAAGATAGTGTACTATTTAGTGACCACATAATGCAATGTACTTTTGAGAGATTTTTCAAATAATGTAACACATTAAATTTTATTAACAAATCTATTAAAAATGTAACACCAATTACTGAATTAACGAACCCCATCTCAAATTATTGCTTACTCTTTCTGTCCCGGTATGTTAGTTCTTTTCTATTCGTTTGTTCTACAAATGAACTTTGAGTAATAATTTAATTTACTTTAAAATATTTTAATGAGAATTAAAAATTAATATTGATAGCATTTTTATTTGTGTATCAATAACAAATTGTAAATTTTTCATTCGGAATAGTAATGGATAAAATTTATTTCGTATAAGATTATTTCGTATCTAGCTATTAATATCTTGAGTTAAATATAATTGATTCGTATAAGATTATGTAATGGACCAATAAATAACTGGATTTGGTATGATGGGAATTCTACTAAGTAATTGATAAAAGTGTTAGTTGATAACCAATAATTTTCCTAAAAGAGTAGATTTAATTTTTGAAGATTATAACTAAGTAATCTTAATAAAATTAATTAAAGTTAATGTCCAATAAATAGCTGGATTTGGGAAGATGAGGATTCTATTAATGTTGCTACATATATTCTCCAGCACATGATGAACTGTTTTGTTGATATAAATGTTACTTGATCATGAATAATTTACCAGAAAGAGTAGATTTTCATTATGTTAATATTGAAGATGATAATAATAATTAATCGTATCATATTTTACTTTTAAGTAATAATTTTGAGGAGATTTCTGGAAAAAGGCTTTATCCTCTCGTCCATTCGATTGTTACTATTTATCTTATTCTTTCATTAAAAAGATTTTCTCTAACAGATTTATTTGGTACAATTATAGCATCATTTAAAATGAGAAGAGTTCATAACTTTAGATGAATCTTTTTTAAGATCATCTCCAACGGTACTCTAAAACTCTAAAAATAGAGTATTGTTTTACCCCAACGGAACTCTAAATATTGCTCTATTTATAGAGCAACTTTATCACTTGCTTCAAATTTGGTGCAAATGATAGTGCTGCTTTATCCCATTTTTCTTCTTCTTTTTCTTTTTAAATATCCGTTTTTTGTTTTTCTTTTTGATATATATGAAAATATTTTACAATATAAAATTATATAGCCTACTATTATTTATATAAGTGAAACAATAATGAATATTTTTATCATATTCTTATTTAGTATAAGATTTGAAGCAAACTGTTGGAAATATTTGGTGTAAAAATTGCACTACTATAAAGAATAGTGCAATTTTTGCACTAAATTGTTGGAGATGGTCTAATTATCCTTTTTAAGGTGACCGAATTTTGATCCGAATAATCAATTTTCCACTTGAAAGGGCTCTAATCACATTTCAATGTCTCGCTATGACAACGTCGAAAAAAACGAAAACACATTTACATGTTTTGCTCAAAAAAAAAATCACAGTTTTGCAGTCAATTTATTTCTACATTTCAAAAATCAGAGCCGACTTTTAATATGAGCGAGGTGAGCTACCGCTCATAGCCTCTAATTTTAAAGAGCCTTTTTATTTATTTATTTTTCCTATATCAATATTTCTGTCTCAAAATGAATGACAAAAGAAATTTCAAATTTACTCTTGATCAAGAGAAAAATTTAAAAAATAGGGCATTTTTTTCTGAAACGGTGGAGTAGTTTTATATTTGAATTATTTTTGTAATTAATTTAGAGCCTAAATAA
Organism: Campanula takesimana; assembly: GCA_026119855.1. Taxonomy (NCBI): domain Eukaryota; kingdom Viridiplantae; phylum Streptophyta; class Magnoliopsida; order Asterales; family Campanulaceae; genus Campanula; species Campanula takesimana. The sequence continues at coordinate 112,712 of JAOWBW010000490.1, read as the reverse complement.
TAGTTTTGAACAGGGTCTTTAAAATTTTAAGACATTTTAGGACCGGCCCTGCATTAATTCCAAATTTTAAATCTCAATTTATCTTCACATAAATCTATCTATATATATATATATATATTAAAGTTGGTAAGGAGAGTCATGGTGTTGCCACATAGACAAGTCTTAGAGAAGTGTTGCATTTGGTGTTGCCACATCATTACTACTCTTATAAATAAGAGACTTTTCGAATTCTTTTTCTTAGCTAATAGTATTAGCTAATAGTATTAGTTACTATATAGGGTAACTATTATAGCTAACTACTATAATAACTAATACTTATAATAGTAATAGTTACAATAATAGGTAACTATTATAGTTAACTACTATAGTAACTAATACTTATAATAGTAATAGTTACAATAATAGGTAACTATAATAGGTAACTATAATAGTTAACTATTAATAGTTAACTATTACTCCCTACGTTTCAGAGTAAGAGTCCTACTTTCTATTTTGGTACATCCCAGAGTAAAAGTTTTTTTCCAAAAATAGCAAAGAATACTTACTATTCATCTCACTCATTCTCTCTCCCACTTTACTTTTATACTCACAAAACCAATCAACTTATTATTCCATCCCACTCATTCTCTCTCCTAATTTATTTTTACACTCACAACATTTACTTACTTCCATCATTTCTTAATCTCCGTGTAAATGAGAGGTAGGACTTTTACTCTGGGACAGAGGGAGTAATATTTAACTATTATAACTAATTAATACTATTAATAGTATTAGTTAATTATAATAGTTAAATATAATTGTTAACTATAATAGTTACTATATAAGTTAATTATTATTATTATTAGTATTAGTTAATCATAATTGTTACAATATATATTAACTATTACTATTAATTATATTATTTAATCACAATAGTTACTATATATGTTAACTATTAATATTAACACCATTAAGTTTTTTGAAATATTCATACAACAAACTTAAATGTACTTCTAAATTAATTATAAAACATATTTATTACAACTATGTACAACCAAAGCTATGAAAATGTTTTGATTAATTTAAAATATACATATATTTTCAAATAAAATTATTATGTTAATTTATCTATTAAAAACATCAAAAAAATAAAATACAAAAACATTAACGGAATAGATTCCCGTGCGGAGCACGGGTTACCTACTAGTTTATTAAAATCCTAACTTTTAGAAGGGTACTTGTAACGAGCTAGTTTACTAGGAAAAAACATAAATCATGTTGGTACTTTACTTTTAAAAATGTAATTATAAAATTCAGAATTCGGTAGAGTTTGTAACAAGATGGTAATTTTTTTTAAATGAAACCGACTTTCTAAAGAAACCGATATTTCAGATTGAAAAAATACTTAAACTAGTCTTTGGTTATATTTTTTTAATCAGAAAAATGATAAAAGGAAAAGTAAGAAGAAAGCTTTTATGTTTCAACTTGGCGTAGGGATTGTGGTGTTTTTACAACCACAAAACCAATCAGGGACCTACACCGACCACGACTTAGGAGGGTTGACAAAATATTTCATTATTCATTTTATGGCCTAAAATTTTAATTTACATATGCCATCTTTATTTTATATTTTTCATTTTATTCACTTAGGTCATTATATTAAGTGGGATCCATTTGTGAATTACTCGTATAAACAATAGATAGATGCATGTCATGCTATTAGGCAAACTCATTTATGAATAGAGAGTAAATAGTGATAAATTTAGTTAGGCTGCAACCTACCATATTTATTACTCCCTATAGTCTAAAATAATTGTCGCTTTTGATCAATTAGATGTAACTTTGATCAATAATTGAAGTAAAAAATTATGATGCTAATAAAAATCTAAAATGTGTCATTGTATTATAATTAATAATACTTTTAATAACAAATTTTAGATTTTTATTAGGATCATTATTTTTTGTTTAAATTTATTGGTCAAACTTACATTTGTTTGACCAAAAGTGACAGTTATTTTGGACCAGAGGGAGGAGTTGTAGAAATTCCAAGATAAAAATCATAGTTACTATATAAGTTAACTATTGCTATTAGTAGTATTAGTTAACAATGATAGTTACTATAAAAGTTAACTATTACCATTAATAGTATTAGTTAACTATTATAGTTATTATATATATAAGTTAACTAATACTATGAATAACATTAGTTAACCATAATAGTTACTACTACCTCCGTCCCAGCTCAATGTGCACTTTTTGACTTTTCTGGTCAACTTGACTGAACTTTGACCTCAATTTTATGAAAATCTATATATCTCTATGCAATTTTGAATGATGTTATTAATAATATTCCTAGCAATAAAACAATAACAACTTTTAAATTTGTATAATAATAGCTAGATTATCATAAAATAATGGTGAAAGTTCGAATGAATTGACCACATGAACAGTAAAAGTGCACATTGAGGTGGGACGGATGTAGTATATAAGTTAACTTTTTATTAATAATATCATTACTTAATTATAATAGTTATTATATATATTAACTATTATTATTTATTATATTAATTAACCAAATCTTACGTCTCATGAAGCGATGCCAGCATTGCCCCTACAACTAAGAGCCTATTTTTTTTTTTTTTTTTTTGACAATGTCCACGCCATAAGGAGGCGAGGAGAGGGATTGAACCCTAACGCTCACCGAGGGTGAGGCTTGGTTTACCACTAGGCCACTCTTTTTGGGACATTTATTTTAGTATTAGCTAATTTTATTTGTAACTATATAGGATACTATTATCTTTAATTTATTATTTTAAAATACTATAAAAGACTAATTCTACTTATAGTCATCTTCTATAGATGCAATACTCATATATATAATCTAGAATAGAAAATTGAACGGCTAAAAGTTAATACTCCCTCCGTCGCAGAGTATATGTCCACCCTCTCATTTACACGAAGATTAAGAAATGGTGAAAATGATGTAAGTGTTGTGAGTATAAAAGTAAAGTATAATAGAGAATCAGTGGGAGTGAATAGTAAGTTGATTGGTATTGTGAGTAAAAAGTAAAGTATGCGAGAGAATAAGTGGGAGGAATAGTAAGATTTTATGCCATTTTTGGAAGTGAACATATACTCTGGGACAGACTAAAAGGGAAAGGTGGACATATAATCTGGGACGGAAGGAGTACTAAATTTATTGTGAGCAATCATTTATTCATTAATAATTAATTTTAATATATTATTAATTTTTGAAGGTTTTCAATAGTCATATTGATAGTCCATAACACTAAATTAACAAAATCAAACTATTATGATTAAGCAATTACCACTTCAGTTACAATTATATGTCATAGAATTTCAAAGGTTGAGAACATGTTAAAGATCATGCAATTTACATCGAATGTATAACAATATCTTCAACAAATGAACTACTAAAGTTTACGTTCATCTAAAAGTAAACCAAATATGGTATACTCCCTCCGTCCCAGCACAAGTAAGACTAGAGGGGTTTGCACACTAATTAATTAAGATAAATTAGTAAATGTGTGGTAGCAAATGAAGAGAGAGAATGAGTGGCTTAAATAGTAGTGTTAGTTGGATAAATTGAGTGGTGGAAAATGAAGAGAGAAAATGAGTGAGATAAATAGTAGTGTTGGTTGAATAAATTGAGTGGTAGAAAATGAAGAGAGAGAATGAGTGGGGTTGAAACATTTCCATTTTGGGCAGTCTCACTTTTAGTGGGACGGCTTAAAAGGGAAAGAAGTCTCACTTATGCTAGGAAGGAGGGAGTATTAACTAATCTCTACACATAAATGAATGGTCTCATTAATTTTTTATAAACGGCTTAAACTTTATCAAAAAGATTTTTGATTGTTCACTCTCCTCATACTTCAACGTTATTGTCTTGCAAGTAAACCCCAATTTTTTATACTGAAATTAAAATAGATAACTTCTCAAAGATATGGGTAAAATTGTCATTTGTTAGATGTATCTCATTTTCTTTTTGAACTCAATATCTAAGAAAAGTAGTTTACTAATCTTTGTCATCTCATTCCTTTATGTGCTCTCAATCCATTACCGTGCGGAGCACGGGCTAAATTACTAGTTGTGGAAGTAAGTAAGAGTTGTGAATGTAAAAGTAAAGTAGGAGAGAGAATGAGTGGGAGAGAATAGTAAGTTGATTGATGTTGTGAGTATAAAAGTAAGTAAGAGAGAGATTGAGTAAGATGAATAGTAAAGATTCTTTGCATTTTAAGAAAGTGACTCTTACTTTGAGACGTACCAAAATAGAAAGTATAACCCTTACTTTGAGACGGAGTGGGTACAATTTTTTAGGGCGAGAGAATAAAAGAAAAGTTTAAAATTTTAGGGTTTGGTCTTAATTGAGTTTGGGTTAATATATATCCAAAATTCAGAGGGTTTCAATGGTACGAAATCTACGGAGCTTCTTTCTTACTGAGCTAAGACCATCTACAATGGTTTCAACACCAATTTCCATTCAACACCTATTTTATCACTCTACATCATATTTTCTCTCTTCCACTTAATAATTCAACACTCATTCAACTTTTACACCCTCCAATTGTTTGTTTAATCCCCCATTCAACACCCTTCCAACTCATCATCATATACCCCACCACTTAAAATTTATTTTATGTATTCTTTAATTTTATGATTAGTAAAATAATAATAATAATAATAATTTAAAAAAAATACTTCACACTTAATTAATTTTTGTAATTGCAATTAAATAAATATGAGAAATGACGATAATTAATTTGTTGAAATGGTTATTATTGAGATCCATTTCACTAAAAAGAGTTTTTTTTTTTTTTTTTTTTTTTGTTTTTTTTGTGTTTAAATAAATGAAACTTGCATCTATTTATAGTGAGATTTTTTTGCTTTTGAAAAAGTGAGTCGATGGCTTAAGTCAGAAAGGAAGTGTTATCAAAGGTGTTGCCGCTACAACGATAACAATTCGGGCAACACTTACACACACGAGCAGAAAACAGTTTCTGAAAAGAGTTTGCAGCGGAAATTTGACACAAGAATTATTTTTCTCAAGATATATAAATGTATATATCTTGAGGGATGCCTCAAAAGGCGAGACCTTTACTAATAATATGAATTGAAGTACAAGACCGAGAGTTCCCTATAGTTATTACAATTTAAGCTCAATGGAACGACTACGTCTATACACGAGACCCTATCCTAGCCAAGACAAACTTACAATCAAAGATTATAAGAATGGAGATTGGGATGATGTGGTTTATCGGAACCAAGGAGTGTATAGGCTTTTCTTGTGCAAGGATGTGTTGTGTAGTTGCTTGCTTGAACTCTTCATCCTCCTTGCTATTTATAGGCTTTAAGAACTTGGGGAATACTCCAATAATGGCTGGGATGTTGTTGAAAAACGTGGAGTGAGTGAGTGGAGTGGTGGACGGATTTTGTGAGCCAAAAACTCCAAAATCCCATCTTTTTAGGAACCAATCCTTGATGCCCAAGTTCATGCTTCACTTGCTTATACTCTTGAGCGGGAAAGACCTTGTACTATCTTGATCAACACTCAGCCCTTTGAATGGGTCAATTCCCACGTTTTTCACTTGCTCTTTAACTCCAAGTTATGCGTAAAATCCATATTTATGCATAACTTATCTTCTTTCAACTTCCTTGCATAATTCTAGCATAGTATATACCTGAAATTGGACCAACAATAAACACAAAACTTGCAATAATATTAGACATTAGTACAACAATTATTTATGAAGCAAATATCCAAATATAATCCCAGACAGTCCGTCGGGTATCACTGGAACAGTGTTGGCAGCACTTGTCGTATCACCTCGTTCTACACTTACAATCTCCCCCTTAATTGGATATTTCTTCACGAACTAAATAATGCTGAGTACCTGCAAGAAAGAGTTAGTCACAAATACAGAATATACGTAAATTCTTCCCACAAAGATTAACTCCCCCTCAAAGAGGCAAGTCAACCGAAAAACAATGATTTTGAAATAGTTTAAAGCAAGTGAACTAATCATGATTAAAAACTAATTATCCAAACAAAACCAAAGTTATAAAATCCAAAAACCATGAAGTGTTTAACACACCTCACTTAAATAAACCAACCAAAAAACAAATGTAAAACAAATGTTAAGTGCAACTAATAGTTTTAAAACAACTAACATAAAAATTGTTTTTAAAAGCTACCAAGAATAGAAACACACCAACTACCAAACCTGTTTGAGTATCACTAGCCCGCACACGTGCATTAGAAGTTAGATCAGCACTTGGGTTAGCAGAACAACACTTGTGGCAGCATGCAGAACAGCACTTGTGGCAGCATTATATCCCCCTGTTTGTGAAGAATACTGTGCAAAGAATTTCTATAAGTTTGTATAAATCTGTATCTGACTTGAAGTCTGCATTGATGGAGCTTGGGCAGTCGGTTGGCGTGAAGAAGATGAGTCTTTTATATTATTTTCTTTTTCTTTATGGTAGTCACTAGAGGTTGGGAAGGAGCCGACGTAGGAGGAGCCTGTGCGACCGGAACAGGTGGAGGTCCGGAGACAACAATGGCGAGATTTCCATGGGCTCATTTGAGGTTTTGGATGGGGAAGCCATTGATGGAAGTTGAGAAGAGAAGGAAGAAATTTTGGGAGAGGGATTTTGAGCGATTTGAGAGACTGAGAGGGAGCGATCGGCGAGAGAGAGAATGGAGGGGGTTTAATTAGGATATTTTAGGAAGTATTCAAATGGAAGATAAATACCCATTATTAGATAACTCTTCCTAATCCTAATAATACTCAACTCCCCTATTTTCTAGCTAGATAGTTAAACTCAATCACATCACTCACATTTATCACCAAAATAACCGGCCATTATCCCCAAAATTAGCTTTTTTTTTAAAAAAAAAAAACAAAAAAAAAAATAAAAAAGAAAAAATAAAAGAAAAAAAAAATATATTATGTAAACCGAGTTAGGTAACGGCTCCCACAAAGCTTGGAGTTAATTTTAAATTAGGACTCCAAAAATATAGGGATTTTGTTAGCCTAAAAAGATTTACCAAAAATAAAAGGATTTAATAAAGACCTTTTGGAAAATCAATAAACTCCACAAAATTAAGGGACTTTCGGACTTCCCAAATTTAATTATTAATTCCGAAAATAAATAAATAAATAAAAAACTAATGTGGCACATACTAATGTGTTATCGGCAATGATGGTAACACTTTGGAAAACATATAAGTCAAATATCCCCTTGATAAAACTTTTCACTTTAAGGAACTTAAGGCAAAACAATCCTCATTAATAACACTTGAGGCAAATTGTTTAAGCTTCTTTTAAATAAGCAATTGAGGCAAAAACAAGCTTTCCAAATTCAAACACTTGAGGCATAGCAATCCTTTAATTATAAGTATATGGGGTAAAATAAATCTAACAAGTTAGATAAAAATAAGCTTGTTCTTCATCTTCAAGCACTTTAAAATAAGCATAATTTACACTTTAATATCTACAAGATAGCATCGTAGTAACGAGCTCCGTGCTCCGAATCCTTATAAAGTGTAAAAAATACTTTAGTGATTTGTACCTTTCAAGTAGGATACACTCTCCATGTTCCTAATACTCACTACAAAATCACTAGATAGTATCTCCCTTTGGCAAGAGTGCATCGTCGCAGCGAACGCCGTGCCCCGAGTTACTCAGGCAGGAAATACTAGAAGTGCTTTTTGCCTTTGACTTTTATTTTATCACAATAATTAGTGACTTTGTCACTTTTGAGTACAAAGGGGGTTTGACAAGCATGTTAACCAAGTATAAACCTACTGAAACAAAAAGGTCAGCATGTGCTGCCGCGAAGGCTTAATACGAAAAAAAATGGAAAAATATATTTTTTTATTGTACACAGTGTTACCAGAAGTGTTGACAACACTCAGGGTAACACTAAAAAACAACAGATTAAAAAATACAAAGACCAAGAGATCTTTTCAAACTTGAAAATCTCTCATGGTGAAGGGCCTTGGTAAAAATGTCAGCAAGTTGATACTTAGTATCAATATGCTCTATGTTTATCAAATTTTTTTCAACCAAGTCTCTTAGAAAATGGTGACGGATATCAATGTGTTTAGTACAGGAATGTTGAACCGGGTTTTTTGAAATGTATATGGCACTTAGATTATCACAATACATAGTCAAGATATTACTATCAAGACCATAGTCGTCTAACATGTGTTTTAACCAAATGAGTTGGGAACAACAACTACCGGCCGCGACATATTCGGACTCGGCTGTTGAAAGAGACACACAGTTTTGTTTACGACTATACCATGACACTAAGTTATTACCCAAAAAGAAACACCCTCCACTAGTACTTTTCCTATCATCCATGTCACTCGTCCAGTCAGAATCACTAAAACCAACAAAATTGTTATTAGTATCCTTAGAAAACCATATTCCTAAATCACTCGTGCCTGACACATATTTGACAATCTTTTTTACAGCATTTAGATGAGAGAGTTTAGGACTGGCTTGATAGCGTGCGCATACGCACACACTGAACATTAAATCAGGACGACTCGCGGTAAGATAAAGGAGACTACCTATCATTGAGCGATATAAGGTTGGATCCACATCCTCCCCCACTTGGTCCTTTCCCAACTTGAGTGTAGAACTCATCGGTACTTTAGACGCCTTGGCATGCTCCAACCCAAACTTTGTTACCAAGCTTTTCGCATACTTGCTCTGTGAAATGAAGATCCCTTCATTCGATTGTTTCACCTGCAAACCAAGGAAAAAGTTTAGTTCCCCTATCATACTCATTTCAAAAGTTGATGACATAGCATCCACAAATTTTTTCAAAGCAGTTTCAGATGTGGAGCCAAAAACAATGTCACCAACATATATTTGAGCTATGACAAGGGTTTTACCATTTCTTAAGATAAACAAAGTCCTATCGGCTTCTCCTCTAACAAAACCATAATCCAACAAAAATTGAGTTAAGCGACCATACCATGCTCGAGGAGCTTGTTTCAAGCCATATAAGGATTTTATAAGCTTATAAACATGGTGTGGTTTGGATGGATCTTCAAAACCTTTTGGTTGTTCAATATAGATTTCTTTATCAATATATCCATTCAAAAAACCTCCTTTCACATCCATTTGGTGCAATGTGATTTTAAGATAGCAAGCTATATCCAAGAGGAGTCTTATGGACTCAATTCTAGCCACAGGTGAGAAGGTCTCATCATAATCGATACCTTCGACTTGTGTGTAGCCTTGAGCCACAAGACGAGCTTTGTTACGAACAATGTTACCCGTTTCATCACTTTTGTTTTGAAAATCCATTTAGTCCCAATAACATTGGTGTTAGCGGGACGGGGAACTAAAGTCCAAACATTATTTCGCATAAATTTTTCAAGCTCCTCTTGCATAGCTTGAATCCAAAAATTATCTTTTAAAGCATCAATCACATTCTTAGGTTCTAAAGTAGAAATAAAACAAGAGTACTTCACCTTTGCATATGTGGTAGACATACACACATATCTTACCATTTCCCGATAATTGATTGGTTTTTTGTTTCTTGTTTGAATTCCTTCACTTACTTCCCCTATTACTTGTGTTGAAGGGTGATTCCTTCTTATTCTGGCTAGGGGATCTCTACTTATAACTTCATGAACCTCTGCACTGTATGGATTTTCTTCTTCTGTTTCAGCAGCTGTACTGGAATCAGGTGTTACTGGAAGTGTTGCCTCATCAGTGGTAACACTTTGGTCAGCACCTGCTTCATCAACAAAATTGGAATTTTCTCTGTTATCATTTTGTTCATCTAACAGAGTCAAGGGAGGTTCCTGAGGTCCTTCACCTGCAATACTCGACAGGTCATCAAAAGCAATGTTAACCGATTCTTGGATAGTTTTCAACCTTAGATTGTACACCCTATATGCTCGACTATCTTGAGCATACCCAAGAAAAATTGCCTTATCACTCTTAGAGTCTAATTTTTTCAGTTGATCCCGATCATTTAAAATGTAACATACACACCAAAAACATGAAAATAGTGAACTTTAGGCTTCTTGCCATTCAAATCTCATAAAGTGTCATTGTGGTACCGGGTCTTAAGAAAACTCTATTTGCCGTGTGACAAGCGGTATTTAGTGCTTCGGCCCAAAATCTTTTAGAATTTTGTTTAGAAAACAACATTACACGGGCCATTTCAAGTAAAGTCCGATTTTTCCTTTCGGCAATCCCATTTTGTTGAGGAGTTTTGGGTGCCGAAAATTCATGGTGGATTCCCATTTTCTCACAAAAGGAAGAAAATGAAGCATTTTCAAATTCTTTATCATGATCGGTTCTTATACGAGAAACAGAAGCACAAAACATGTTTTTGATTTTTGAGTGTAAGATTTTAAACTTTTCAAAAGCCTCAGATTTTTCTTTCAAGAAAAAGATCCACGTGAACCTAGAAAAATCATCAACAACAACCAAAGAGTATTTCTTACCACCCAAACTATCAACCTCAACTGGAACCATTAAATCCATATGTAAAAGTTGAAAACAATGTGTTGTTCCAGAGTACTGCTCATGGTATTGGGCAACACTGTGGGCAACACGAGTTTGTTTGCCTTTAAGACAACCTTCACAAATGATTTTGTTTTTAAAATCCAGAATAGGAACTTCTTGAATAGAACCAAGCTTAACAATTTTTTCAATGTTTCGGAAATTTGCGTGTCCTAACTTTTGATGCCACAAAGTGGTGACATCAACTCTCACGGAGTTGCATACCTGTTTATCTTCAATACAATAACAATTGTCGGTTGATCTAGTACCTGACATCACACACTTGTTAGTACGATCAAAGACCTCACAAGTATTTTTATTAAATTCCACCTCTAAATTACCTTCACAAAGTTGGCTTATACTAATTAAATTAGCTACAAGACCATCTACATGTAAGACATGTTTTAGGGTAGGGAAACCGGGCACATCTAGTGTTCATTTCCCAATTATCTTTCTCTTACTTCCACCACCATAAGTAACATTACCTCCAAGAACAGATTCATAGTCTTTTAAAAACTTTTTTGTTCCCGTCATGTGACGTGAACACCCACTATCAAAATACCATGAACCATCAACATTAGTTCTTAAAGCAGTAAAAACAACATCACATCTTTGATTGTTTTTAGGTCTCCATTCTTTCTTACTTTGCTTTTTATTTCTCTGATAAGCAGTTAGGGGTGGAAATGGTTCGGTTTAGCTCGGTTTAGGGTAATTTAGAAGCCAAACCGCTATACTCGGTTTGGAGAAATCCCAAACCGAGCTGAACAACAAAATATTCCAAGCCGAGCTGAGCTAAACCATCACGGTTCGGCTCGGCTCGGTTTGAACCACGGCCTGATTTTACGGTTTAAACTGTGGCTTAAACTGCGGTTTGAACCACATATATTCTAGGTGATTCTAGGATTTTGATTTTCTTTTTGGATTTCTGTATCTGGGTTTTGTTTACTTGTTGTAATTTTGGTGTAAAGTTTGCATCTTTGTATCTATGACATTGATAATGTTTTATCTTTCTTTAAATTGGTTAGGGAGTTTGTTTATTTGGGCCACTGAACGATGGTCTTTGGGCTTTCGAACAAAAACTCTATCTGCATACTGCCATCAAAAGAAATAAGGGCTCTATGGTTCAGCTAGCTCGGCTCCACGGTTCAGCTCAACGGTTCATCTTTACGGTTCGGCTCTTGGTTCAGCTCAAAACGGTTTGGCTCGGTTCGACTTGAAGGGTCAGACCGTGAGCCAAACCGAACCGCGTGGTTTATCAATTTTTGAAACCGAGCTGAACCGCATAAGTTTAAAAACCGAGCTAAACCGCACGGTTTGGCTTAGCTCGGTTCCGAACCGCGGTTTGAGCCAAACCATTTCCACCCCTATAAGCAGTGTTATTAGAAGTAGTGGGTAACACTTCAGGTAACACTGAGGAACTGGATTGATTTCTTTTCAGAAAAATATGACAATTTTTCTCAAAATGTCCAGCAGTGTGACAATAAGTACACACTTTCCCTTTACCAGAGGTTTTGAAAAAAAATCTTTATTCTTTCCACGTTCATTTAAAAAACATGTTTGATTATCATCCAACGATAAAGAAGAAATGATATTATCTAAAGAATCTTGAAAACCAATACCTGCCCTGAGAGGTTTACTTAACATGAGGATCTCATCCAGTTTGGTAGACCCCGTATTGAGCTTCTTGAGAGTGGTTTCGGCTAGAGACAATTTTGTCTTGATTTTCTCCAGCTCAGCATCCTTCTTTGTGAGTTGGATTTCAAGATTAGCCATGCCAACCCTTAGCTGCTGAGTTTCTTTGGTCAAGAATTGCACCATACTATGCTCCTTCTTATATTCTTCAAGAATGTCCTCGTAAAGATTCTTTAATCCTCTTATGAGTTCATCCTTGCTCATCTCAGCATCATCTTGAGAACTTCCTGCATCTAGATTAATAGACCCCACAAAACAAACAACATTAGTAAAATTGAAATCATTATACCTGCTGGGTGTTATCACAGGTGTTACCCCACTTGGGTTATCACTTGGGATATCACTTTCTGTGTCCGAGTCACAAACAGTGACAAACATGGTTGTCTCATCTGGGTTTTGAGCATGGTCCACTCATTCTTCCTCATTGTCACTGAGAGACACCCATAAGCCCTTACCCTTCTTCCTCAGATTGTTCGCGCATTCATTGGCATATTGTTCCCATCCCAAACATGTATGGCATTGAATGGAGTCAAGGTAATTGGAATTTGAACTTGACTGATCGGAGGATGCCCTACGGATTGGATTTGCTTTCTGGGTGGTTGGGAGTGACCTTCTTGGCATCGAATCATACACCTTGGTTTGTTGCTCCTTTGCTTTTACCTGCACATTTTCTTTGTTAAAATTTCTTAACATAGAGTTATATTGAAGAGTTACATTTGATTTGTTTGAGACGCGAAATTCTAAGCATTCAACTAAGTCCTTGAGCTGCAAATAATCTGGAAGTAAAATATCAGTGATCAGTTGGTTTGTGACAAGTCTTTGAGATTTCTGAGTGGATATGAATCTATTGCGAAAGGTTTCATTGAAGGAGTTACACTGAATAGTTGAGAACAATGATGTTGATTGATAGCGGATTGATTACCAAGTTTCCTCACCTTATCTATTTTGAGGGTATAAATGTTAATTCCAGTTGTTACTTATTTGTTCAGAAGATAGTTCGATTTCATGAGATGCCTACAAGCATGGTATTAGATATGGGTTCCTTATTTACATCTTGATTTTAGTAAGCAATTCAGAAGGCTTTGAATTCAGAATTGGGATTTAGTACGGGTTTTCATCCTCAGACAGATGGTCAGTCAGAAAGAACCATTCAGATTCTCGAGGACATGTTGAGAACTTATTCAGTTGATTCTTAGAATTCGTGGGATATACCTTTACTTATCGTGAGGTTTGCTTAATATATCAGTTCTTTTGAGATTTTGGGAAGAGTTGGAGATTGGGCTTATCATCTTGTGTTACTTCCTTCTCTTGACAAGATTCATAATGTGTTCCATGTGTCGATGCTACGCAAATCTGTTTATGATTCTTCTCATGTATGTCTAAAGTTTTAGAGGATATTGAACCAAGTATATCCTATGAGGAGCATCCAGTTCAGGTGATTGATTCTAGAAATCGAGAATTGAGAACTAAAAGTATTCCTCTTGTTAGAGTTGTGTGGAGGAACCATAATGTGGAAAAATCAACTTGGGAGCTTCGGGATGAAATGGAGAGGAAATATCCTTGGTTGTTTGATTCGTTTGGTAAGTTATCCTAAAATTCGGGATGAATTTTCTTTAAGGGGGAGTGATTGTAACGACCCCAAAACCACCCTAATTTTCTTAACTTAAAATGGAACTTTTATGTGCATTTTATGTGTTAGAAAATATTTTTATGACTTGCATATATTATTTGAGTATATGTGTTAGTTAATGCGTTAGTAGTAATTTTGTTAAATGGAATAAATGAGTTAGTTGAAACTTTAGGGTCTAAAGTGTAACTTTAAAGTTCAGGGGCTTAATTGCTCAACTTGGAACTAGAGTGACCAAAATAAATTCTTGGGGTAAATATCTCTTTAAAGGCTATCCTTATTCTCTCTCTCTGTATAGCATATTTTTTCTCAGCAACATCTTCTCGTTCTTTCCTAGGTAGGAGAAAGAGGTAAGTTCAACCTATTTTGATTTAATTCTTTTTATTTACTTATCCGTTTTAAAAACTAATTATATAAAAATGATCAGGCCTTTGAGTATGTCATTTCTACCCGAACAAAACATATTTCTGCGATATTTTTTCCGAAAATAGGTAAGTTACTAATTCCCTTTAAATAGTAAAATGGTCATATATTTGCTATGTGTGTGATATGTGGTGAAATTATTGTGAAAATAATTTATTTGTGATACTTGTTTATTTGGGACAAAGGGAGTATAATTATACTGGGTAAGTGACTTGGTTTGTATGCAAGGATGTATATGGAGTATGTTTATATACTTGAGAATGTTAGTATAAGTGTTTGAAAGTATACTCCTACTCGTGGGACGGTAAAATATTAACTAGAGTTAAATGTTAAATAAGTATATTATAAAATTTATACTATTATTCATGGGACGGGGAAATGAATGAAAGTATCCCTAAATGAGTATACTAGTATATTAGAAAAATTATACTTATACTTTTGGGACGGTAAAATATTTAAATGGAATAAAAGAATATTATTCTATTATTTGTGGGACGGTAAAAAGAATGAAATAAAATTGAAAGTAATGTTTTGGGAAGGTTGTTGTACTCCTGGTAATAGTATAAGTGTTAGTAAGTTATACTCCTATGCTTGGGACGGATGAATTTGGCTTGCAGGAGAAATTTGGGAATTTTGAGTCTGGTTTTGGGCGACCGCCCATAAGTGCTGAAAAGTTGAGTTGTTCCATTTCAAGTGATTTAAAGTTCAATCTTGGTCTAGGTCTTAGGTTGTAATGCCCATCCTTAATCTCATTAAATATTTGACTTATTTGTTAAATTCTTGACTTGCTTGTTAAATTCTTGACTAGCATATTTATATGCTATTTTATTTGAGTTAATTATTTAACTACTTTAGAAAATTAAAGTGTTTAAATGTCAAAGTTGAAAGTTTAGGGGCCTTTTTGTCAAAGTTAGAACTTGAGGGGCCAAATTGCAATTCTTGGAAAGTAGCCAAGTATATCACCTTGGGTTTCTCTCTGAGAAACTATTTTTCCCCAAATACTCTGCGTATACTCCTTCTGTTCTAAAGCTAGGGTGAGAATTCTTTCTATTCTCGACTCCTCGCGATTAATTATCCCTCTGTTCGTGATTCCGGTCCCGGATAAATATTCGTGGCGCTGAATAGAGCGTTTCCTGCCGATTAGAAATTAATTTGGGTCAACATGATTTCGGGCTAGGTAAGTTATTAGCTCCTCCTTACTTGTAATAACATGCATATATATGTTATTCCCGCTACTTGTTCTTGTTAAAATTGTGTTTTGAGCAATTTTTGTGATACTTGTAATTTTGGGACGAATGGAGTATAAAATACACTGCGTATGAAAGAAACTTGAAAAATAGTGTTTTAAACTTGGTTACCCTCCTGGGTTTGTTAAGTGGATTATTAGAAAATATACTCCTATTCGTGAGACGGTAAAATAGTAACTTGATTTAAATATTATTAGAAAAATTGTACCATTATTTGTGGTACGGGAAAATGAATGGAAGTATCCCTAAATGATTATATTAGTATATTATAAAATTGTACTTATACTTTTGGGGACGGTGAAATATTAAATTGGAATAAAAGGAAATTATCCTATTATTTATGGGACGGTAAAAGAAATGAATTGAGCTTGAAATAGGTGTTAAGAAAATGTTTGTATACTCCTAGCAATGTTAATATGTTAGTAAAAAGTTACTCCTACGCTTGGGACGGAGAATTCTAAGCCTGGGAAAGAATTTGGGTGTTGCTGAAAATCGCACCGAGCGCCCGCCTGGTTACCCACCAAGCGGCCGCCCTTTTCAACAGAAGTTTTGGGTTTCTAAAGTGCTTTAACAGGCGCCCGCCCGGTCCCTTGTAGGCGCCTGCCCGGTCCCTTGTTTCAACCAAAGTGTTTTAAATCTAAATTAAATTGAAAGATTGTCCCTCCTAAGGCATATAGCCTTAGTATAAGATGTCCTAGCAAGTGTTGTGACACCTTAGGGGTATCAGAAGTGAGTCTTGAACATGATTACTCATTAAATTAAAATGAGAACTTGAGTATAAAAGGAAGAACTCTTCTTTATGTCTTTAAAGTGCTATGAACAAGCACTTATGTGTTATACTTGTCTTGAAGCCAATGATTGTGCACCTTAGGGGCATTAAAACCATGACTTGAGATTGAATATCCTATGTAGGGGATTATGAACTTGTAAGTATGAGTTGTCTAGCTCATTTACTTAAATTGAACTCGAAGTATTCTTGGTCTAGGTTAGGGTACTACCCTAGATGGCCTAGATGAGTGTTGTAGAACACTCTAGTACTGAAAAATAGTCCCTTTGTGAACAAATGAAATGTGGACTTGAATCATAATTAAGGGATAACTTGAGTATAAGAGTAGTAACTCTTTTATGTGTCTTGGAGTTAATGATTGTGCACCTTAGGGGCACCAACTAATGTCTTGAATGTCCTAAGAAAAGGATTTGGAAAATAGAACGTGAAAGATGTATAATTCATCTACCTAGCTTGAACTTGAAGTATAAGATAATCAACTCTTGTACATGTTTAACTATCCAAAGAAATGGATTGAGAACTTGGATATAAGATGATAAAATCTTGTATATGTCCTGAATGTCTTGAATGTCCTGAATGTCTTGTATATGTCCTGAATGTCCTGAATGTCTTGAATGTCTTAAGATGAGACAGTAACTTGAAATATAAGACAATAAAATCTTGTACATGACTTAAACATCCAGATAATTGTATTAAGACTTGAATATAAGATTATAAAATCTTGTACGTGCCTTGACACCAATATATGTGTATGGTAATAAACTTGAAAGAGTCTTGATGTGTATATGCAAATCTTGCATATATTTACTTGATAGAATGTGGCTTCTTGATTGATTGGTACATGGTATTAATAACCAAAGAATTGGGTTATGGAACTAGATAGAGAATGATTAACTCTACTACATACTTGAACTTGATACGTGTATATTGGAAGTGCTATAAATAAGCACTAAAGTGTAAATGATTTAGTTTTTAATCGTGTATATACTCAATGAAATATATAAAATATAAAGAAGATATCTTGTCTTGAAATGAGTTTCGTAAAGAAAATAAGGACTAGTGTAATATGAAGATCATTCATATAATCGTGAATACTACGATTTAAATTAATAAGAATGGTTATAGAACACAATATGTGTTAGAAAATGTATTCGATTATTAACAATACATATACGTGAAGTATGACTGTGTCTAGGTACAATATGACCTATTCTACTACGTGTTTAGAGTCTAAGGTGTTGGGCTCTACTTGATAGTAAGGGTATCGTGATAGACACTTTAATGTGTTAAACGTGATATGAATATGTACGTGCAAACTTGGCATGTGACAAAGTGATATACCCTACTACTTGACTGAAGTCTGTTATTAATGGACTCTTACTTGGATTGATCGTGTTACATGGATACCTTATGTGCCATTGTTATCTTGGGTTGTATTCGCAATAATTGCGTATGTATACTTGTATTCTCGTGAGCACATGATACATGATTACATGGTGCATATTCTCGTGAGCACATGATACATGATTACATGGTGCATATTCTCGTGAGCACTTGATACATGATTACATGGTGCATAAAGACTGGTCCACTAATATGGGACTTAGTTCTATTCTCGTAGTTCAAGTAAACATCTACTTGTGCATTCTTGTGTGAGTCCAGCTGGTTCTCCTTGCTTGTTCGGAAATATATAGGTTCACGCTTGTCGCGAGAGCTGGGGCTTAAGTGACAATCGGGTCCCTATGTATTTGCGCTTGACCCCTTACTACAGGCCATAGTAAGGGCATAGCTTCCTTGGTTGGAGCAATAATCCTGACCTAAATGAATGCTAAACTCTTGTCTTGAACACCTGTGGATCTTGTTCTTGTGGATGACACTGGTTACCAGGTCTTCTTATATACTGCACAGCAGTTTCTTGTTCTTGTTCTTGGTTGTCCTCAGCTAGAAAAGCATCGACAACAAATGGTATTCTTGGGAGGAATAAGGAAGGATTCAGGTAAAAATGCGTGATAGGCCTATGTGCTTCTTGGTGAGTTGGTCTAGCCTCTCACACTACTTGACTACTTGTTACCTGAACCTTTCTTGAGCTTGATTACTTGTTGGGTTGGCTTAGCCTCTCCTATACTTGTTACTTGATGATACTTGATATATGTTTAGTTGAGTATCTACTGGTATTGCATGATAACATGACATATAGTTGCATGTTAATAGCTTACTGAGATTTATCTCACCCTTTATTTGTTTAATTGTTCCCCCCCCAGGAAAGCAGGGGATAGTATGCAGTGAGACTCGACTTAGCTGGGAACTTACTCAGCAGGATATTCTTGTTCGAAGTTAGTGTCCTTTTATATTTTGGTAAGGACGATCTTGTATGAGTTAATAAACTCTGGGCTTGTATTGGGGTAGTATTTGTTGTCCCTAGACAGTTCTTGATGCCGGCTTATTTGCTAGGCATGTCTTCCGCTGTATATAACCTTGTTTGGTTTTAATTTTCTTGGTCTAGAACTCGTTGTGAGCTATCTTAGCTCCCTACTCTTGAGTATATATATCATGTCAGTTTGTTTCTAACAGGTATTGTTCCTGTTTTCTGTTAGTTTCTTGTTTTTTGTTAGTTACGCGCACCAGGTTCGAGGTTCTATTAGGGGATCCCTGGACTTGGGGCGTGTCAGCTTGGTATCAGAGCTATGGTTTAGCTCTAAGCCTGGATAGGGTCTCTGGCCTAGGTTGGGTTAGTCTTGGGTGTGTTTTCGACGCCGAGTGCTTCGTTACTTGTTGTTATACCAGGCATATGACTGGTATTAATAGTATAAATCCAATTGGATTAGATGGTTTGAGAATCGAGAGCGCGAGTCTTTAAAGACTTAGGCGTATCTATCTTGTCTAGTGGACATTGTTTCGTGCTATATATGCATGCTTGTCCTTATCTTGTGAATTACGTGAAAGTGTATTCTCTAGTAAGAGACTACGTGCTTGATATCGTTATTTATGATTACTTGATAGAAGTGTGGGTGATAACACCCTATACGTTCTATGTTAACTTGGTCATGTTACCTAGATGGGACATTGATATGATACGTGTTATGATTTGGCTTTCTATATGTTATGCCATTCTTGTTTGCCACAATAGATGGTGAATAGTTCTATACTAGTATGCTTGACTATTTTTATGAGCATGATATAATTATGCATAATATTCATGTTCTGCATTGAAAGTTCGAACAGTGTTATCGAGATTGTACTGGGTATTTAACCTATGTGATTGACAGTGGAATTTCTACACCAAACCAGATGGATGTATCCATTCTTGATGAGAAACTTGGATTATCTTGAGTTGTGACAGTGCGAATACAGTGCTGACATCTGGATTAATGTTCTTGACCTCGATTGAGTTAAAAGAGTTGAAGATTCAACTTGAGAAATTTCTTGATAGAGGATATATCTATTTTGAAGTAACCATCTTTGTTGACCTATAAGTGGAAACAACCAATGTACGCGTGTTCTTGAGATTTTTTTGATCTTGTTAGAGATTCATTAATGAATTTCGAAGGCAGCTCTATCGTTAATTATTTGACACTGAGAGCTACATCTTTCGATGGATTTTTTTTCGATGGATTGATAAACGTGAAGTCAATGTTTAAATATTGAAATGATGGATGACCACGACTTCAGTATTTGAGATTGCCTAGTGGATTTGACTAGTACTACAGTGATCTGGAGGATATGACCAGTTCTATTATTTTTAGTAGATGTGTCAAGTTTCACCAATATAGTGGATTGACTAATCGAGTCTGTTTGACTTTATGTGTTTCGATGTTATAATTGATACATCTGGATTGCATAGAATATTTGTGAGCATACGTGTAATATCTATTTGTGAGTATATGTGTATAGTCTTGATGTTCTTGAGTTCTATTTGTTGATTATATATGTTATAATCTTGATCAGTAAAATTCGAGGACGAATTTTCTTTAAGGTGGAGAGGATGTAATGCCCATCCTTAATCTCGTTAAATATTTGACTTATTTGTTAAATTCTTGACTTGCTTGTTAAATTCTTGACTAGAATATTTATATGCTATTTTATTTGAGTTAATTATTTAACTACTTTAGAAAATTAAGGTGGTTAAATATCAAAGTTGAAAGTTTAGGGGCCTTTTTGTCAAAGTTAGAACTTGAGGGCCAAATTGCAATTCTTGGAAAGTAGCCAAGTATATCACCTTGGGTTTCTCTCTGAGAAACCATTTTTCCCCAAATACTCTGCGTATACTCCTTCTGTTCTAAAGCTAGGGTGAGAATTCTTTCTATTCTCGACTCCTCGCGATTAATTATCCCCCTGTTCGTGATTCCGGTCCCGGATAAATATTCGTGGCGCTGAATAGAGCGTTTCCTGCCGATTAGAAATTAATTTGGGTCAACATGATTTCGGGCTAGGTAAGTTATTAGCTCCTCCTTACTTGTAATAACATGCATATATATGTTATTCCCGCTACTTGTTTTTGTTAAAATTGTGTTTTGAGCAATTTTTGTGATACTTGTAATTTTGGGACGAAGGGAGTATAAAATACACTGCGTATGAAAGAAACTTGAAAAATAGTGTTTTAAACTTGGTTACCCTCCTGGGTTTGTTAAGTGGATTATTAGAAAAGATACTCCTATTCGTGAGACGGTAAAATAGTAACTTGATTTAAATATTATTAGAAAAATTGTACCATTATTTGTGGTACGGGAAAATGAATGGAAGTATCCCTAAATGATTATATTAGTATATTATAAAATTGTACTTATACTTTTGGGGACGGTGAAATATTAAATTGGAATAAAAGGAAATTATCCTATTATTTATGGGACGGTAAAAGAAATGAATTGAGCTTGAAATAGGTGTTAAGAAAATGTTTGTATACTCCTAGCAATGTTAATATGTTAGTAAAAAGTTACTCCTACGCTTGGGACGGAGAATTCTAAGCCTGGGAAAGAATTTGGGTGTTGCTGAAAATCGCACCGAGCGCCCGCCTGGTTACCCACCAAGCGGCCGCCCTTTTCAACAGAAGTTTTGGGTTTCTAAAGTGCTTTAACAGGCGCCCGCCCGGTCCCTTGTAGGCGCCCGCCCGGTCCCCTGTTTCAACCAAAGTGTTTTAAAGCTAAATTAAATTGAAAGCTTATCCCTTCTAAGGCATATAGCCTTAGTATAAGATGTCCTAGCAAGTGTTATGACACCTTACGGGTATCAGAAGTGAGTCTTGAACATGATTACTCATTAAATTAAAATGAGAACTTGAGTATAAAAGGAATAACTCTTCTTTATGTCTTGAAAGTGCTATGAACAAGCACTTATGTGTTATACTTGTCTTGAAGCCAATGATTGTGCACCTTAGGGGCATTAAAACCATGACTTGAGATTGAATATCCTATGTAGGGGATTATGAACTTGTAAGTATGAGTTGTCTAGCTCATTTACTTAAATTGAACTCGAAGTATTCTTGGTCTAAGTTAGGGTACTACCCTAGATGGCCTAGATGAGTGTTGTAGAACACTCTAGTACTGAAAAATAGTCCCTTTGTGAACAAATGAAATATGGACTTGAATCATAATTAAGGGATAACTTGAGTATAAGAGTAGTAACTCTTTTATGTGTCTTGGAGTTAATGATTGTGCACCTTAGGGGCACCAACTAATGTCTTGAATGTCCTAAGAAAAGGATTTGGAAAATAGTACGTGAAAGATGTATAATTCATCTACCTAGCTTGAACTTGAAGTATAAGATAATTAACTCTTGTACATGTTTAACCATCCAAAGAAATGGATTGAGAACTTGGATATAAGATGATAAAATCTTGTATATGTCCTGAATGTCTTGAATGTCCTGAATGTCTTGAATGTCTTGTATATGTCCTGAATGTCTTAAGATGAGACAGTAACTTGAAATATAAGACAATAAAATCTTGTACATGACTTGAATATCCAGATAATTGGATTAAGACTTGAATATAAGATTATAAAATCTTGTACGTGCCTTGACACCAATATATGTGTATGGTAATAAACTTGAAAGAGTCTTGATGTGTATATGCAAATCTTGCATATATTTACTTGATAAAATGTGGCTTCTTGATTGATTGGTACATGGTATGAATAACCAAAGAATTGGGTTATGGAACTAGATAGAGAATGATTAACTCTACTACATACTTGAACTTGATACGTGTATATTGGAAGTGCTATAAATAAGCACTAAAGTGTAAATGATTTAGTTTTTAATCGTGAATATACTCAATGAAGTATATAAAATATAAAGAAGATATCTTGTCTTGAAATGAGTTTCGTAAAGAAAATAAGGACTAGTGTAATATGAAGATCATTCATATAATCATGAATACTACGATTTAAATTAATAAGAATGGTTATGGAACACAATATGTGTTAGAAAATGTATTCGATTATTAACGATACATATACGTGAAGTATGATTGTGTCTAGGTACAATGTGACCTATTCTACTACGTGTTTAGAATCTAAGGTGTTGGGCTCTACTTGATAGTAAGGGTATCGTGATAGACACTTTAATGTGTTAAACGTGATATGAATATGTACGTGCAAACTTGGCATGTGACAAAGTGATATACCCTACTACTTGACTGAAGTCTGTTATTAATGGACTCTTACTTGGATTGATCGTGTTACATGGACACCTTATGTGCCATTGTTATCTTGGGTTGTATTCGCAATAATTGCGTATGTATACTTGTATTCACGTGAGCACATGATACATGATTACATGGTGCATATTCTCGTGAGCACTTGATACATGATTACATGGTGCATAAAGACTGGTCCACTAATATGGGACTTAGTTCTATTCTCGTAGTTCAAGTAAACATCTACTTGTGTATTCTTGTGTGAGTCCAGCTGGTTCTCCTTGCTTGTTCGGAAATATATAGGTTCACGCTTGTCGCGAGAGCTGGGGCTTAAGTGACAATCGGGTCCCTATGTATTTGCGCTTGACCCCTTACTACAGGCCATAGTAAGGGCATAGCTTCCTTGGTTGGAGCAATAAGCCTGACCTAAGTGAATGCTAAACTCTTGTCTTGAACACCTCGTGGATCTTGTTCTTGTGGATGACATTGGTTACCAGGTCTTCTTATATACTGCACATCAGTTTCTTGTTCTTGTTCTTGGTTGTCCTCAGCTAGAAAAGCATCGACAACAAATGGTATTCTTGGGAGGAATAAGGAAGGATTCAGGTAAAAATGCGTGATAGGCCTATGTGCTTCTTGGTGAGTTGGTCTAGCCTCTCACACTACTTGACTACTTGTTACCTGAACCTTTCTTGAGCTTGATTACTTGTTGGGTTGGCTTAGCCTCTCCTATACTTGTTACTTGATGATACTTGATATATGTTTAGTTGAGTATCTACTTGTATTGCATGATAACATGACATATAGTTGCATGTTAATAGCTTACTGAGATTATCTCACCCTTTATTTGTTTAATTGTCCCCCCCCCCCAGGAAAGCAGGGGATAGTACGCAGTGAGGCTCGACTTAGCTGGGAACTTACTCAGCAGGATATTCTTGTTCGAAGTTAGTGTCCTTTTATATTTTGGTAAGGACGATCTTGTATGAGTTAATAAACTCTGGGCTTGTATTGGGGTAGTATTTGTTGTCCCTAGACAGTTCTTGATGCCAGCTTATTTGCTAGGCATGTCTTCCGCTGTATGTAACCTTGTTTGGTTTTAATTTTCTTGGTCTAGAACTCGTTGTGAGCTATCTTAGCTCCCTACTCTTGAGTATATATATCATGTCAGTTTGTTTCTAACAGGTATTGTTCCTGTTTTCTGTTAGTTTCTTGTTTCTTGCTAGTTACGCGCACCAGGTTCGAGGTTCTATTAGGGGATCCCGGGACTTGGGGCGTGTCATAAGTGATATCCTAGAGTATCTAGAGGGTTGTTGTGGAACACCCTAGTGTTTGAAATTGGTTCCTTTGTGAACATATGTGTTGTGGAATTTGACTAAATGTTAATTGGATATAGTTGAACATCTTTTGATGTGGTTTGGATTGGTTCATCTTTGTGATGTGTTTGGCTTGGTTTCCTACTTTGGAATCATTGTCCTTGGCTGTTGTTTAAGCAAGTATTCATTACTATGCTAGTATTAAAGTCCAGCTGGTCTTGTGTTGTGGAGTCGGGCAGTGGTAGGGATTATAATGGCACACGAACCAAGTTCATTGTAAGGCTTCTACCATTGGTTTCCCATTTTTAACCCCCAATCAGATTGACCTTGGATGGGATGAACTAGCTCACTCGAGTGAGCATTTGGGTTATGACTATGTGTCATATTTCCCTCTCTGGTTACTTTGGTTCTATTGGTTATGGTTTGATTTTCGGGATCCCGGCTTCAGCTCTTTGATGCTTCTCAGTTGATACCTCTCAGATGGTTATATGTTTGATTCGAGAACCTTGGCTCAGTATCCATGTATGAGTGAATAATTTAGCCTTATGTGCTGCCTGATGAGATGGTCGTTATTTCCAACCGGTATGGGACGGTTGGCGATAGGGAGCCTCTCATGTTATGTGCTATATACTATATGATTATTTGTTGATATTGTTTCTTTATGATTATCATATCAGCATGTAACGTAGTTGCATTTTAGTAGCTTACTGAGATTCATTCTCACCCCTTATTTGTTTACTTTTTTAGATAAAGGCAAGTCCAGGGAATAGGATAATTGCACGGGAGGACGTCGTGGTGGTAAGAGTTTGGGATATGAGTTTTGTCAAGGTTACATTACTTAGATGTATAACCTTTTGGGTAGAGTTCCCTTGACTTCATCATCTTGTAACACCTATATTTTGGATAATGTCGGTGTTTGTACATTTGTATAAAAGTTTGTAAGCCTTCGGGCTAAATACTTCCGTTTGTGAAAGTTGTTTGAAAAGTTTGTTTGAAAGTCTAGTGGAAGTCTTTGAACTTCAAGTGTGGATTATGTTAAACTTTATGAAAGTATATTTCGAAAAAAAAATTCAAAAGTGTTTATAACGTCTTCCAATCGTGTCCCGAGCGTGGGGCCAAGTAGGACCATGGGTCTGGGGCGCAACACGAACGGAGGCGGATCTTCCAATAGGCGTAATTCGAACCATCAAGAACAGGAAGCCTTTTTTTATTAGGATTGGCTGGATCATAAGCCATGACACACTGGATCGAAGTACTTTGTATATCAAGTAATCAGCTCTTGTGCCAATTGAAAAAGTGAGTCGATGACTTAAGTCAGAAAGGAAGTGTTATCAAAGGTGTTGCCACTACAACGATAACACTTCGGGTAACACTTACACACACGAGCAGAAAACAGTTTCTGAAAAAAGTTTACAGCAGAAATTTGACACAAGAATTATTTTTCTCAAGATATATAAATGTATATATCTTGAGGGATGCCTCAAAAAGCGAGACCTTTACTAATAATATGAATTGAAGTACATGGCCGAGAGTTACCTATAGCTATTACAATTTAAGCTCAATGGAATGACTAAGTCTATACACGAGACCCTATCCTAGCCAAGACAAACTTACAATCAAAGATTATAAGAATGGAGATTGGGAATACGGGGTTTATCGAAACCAAGGAGTGTATAGGCTTTTCTTGTGCAAGGATGTGTTGTGTAGTTGCTTTCTTGAACTCTTCATCATCCTTGGTATTTATAGGCTTTACGAACTTGGGGAATAGTCCAATAATGGCTAGGATGTTGTTGAAAAATGTGGAGTGAGTGAGTGGAGTGGTGGACGGATTTTGTGAGCCAAAAACTCCACAATCCCATCTTTTTAGGAACCAATCCTTGATGCCCAAGTTCATGCTTCACTTGCTTGTACTCTTGAGCTGGAAAGACCTTGTACTATCTTGATCAACACTCAGCCCTTTGAATGGGTCAATTCCCACGTTTTTCACTTGCTCTTTAACTCCAAGTTATGCGTAAAATTCAACTTTATGCATAACTTATCTTCTTTCAACTTCCTTGCATAATTCTAGCATAGTATATACCTGAAATTGGACCAACAATAAACACAAAACTTGAAATAATATTAGACATTAGTACAACAATTATTTATGAAGCAAATATCCAAATATAATCCCAGACAGTTCGTCGGGTATCACTGGGACAGTGTTGGAAGCACTTGTAGTATCACCACGTTCTGCACTTACAGCTTTGAACTGTGTTGAATAATAGATTCAACACTTACTTTCATTCAACATATACTATTAAACACACCATTAATTACACACTTTTTCCATTCAACACCCTATTAAACATGCCATTGTAAATGGTAATTAAGGGTCTAGTCTCCTCCTCCTGTATTGCCCAGTTTACCGTGACGGGTTGCCACGTCTCGTTATGGTTATTAGTATTCACTACAATCAGTAGCTCCTGTCCCCATTTCCTCCCTTAATCCTAGGTTGTATATTAACGTCTGAGCACATGCAATTCAGTTTGATGTTACAAAATTTAAACTAATTACTCTCTCATCTTTCCACTAAATTAAAATGAGTAGGAACGTGTTTTTTTTCCCTTCAAATGTTTGGTTAAAGGAAAGTGGCTACATAACTAGAAAATTCCCACCCCCTCCCACACCCAAAAAACAGTATATGATAAATGACATACTCTTAGTTTCAAAATGATACTCTCGTTTAACTTTTCAAATATTTTAAAATTAATACCATGTAATCCCGATAATTTTGTGGACATATAAAAATATGATTAACCCAATTAATTAAGCTTGTCGTGGATTCTCCAATATTAGAAAAGTAATTTGTTAGAACATGGATTGCATAATAAGTCATTGCGATTTTCATACATGAAATCATACTTATAATGTTAATATATAGTGTAGAAAATTAAATAATGTGTAGAATTCATGGGTGTAATATTACCTATTTATGATGGGTAAAATGGTAATTTCACACTACTTATGTGAAAGGGTGTAGTCCCTAAATGAAGTGCCTATTTGTTTCCTATATAAGAGCCCTCCATCAGCCTAAGAAACATACTTCATACAATTCATTTCTCTCTATACTCTCTTCATAAGTGTTAAGAAGATCTTGAGAAAGGCACTCATCATTTAGAAGAACTCCGTCCCCTAGTTTCTTCTTCTCATTCTCCCTAAAGACAACATCAATGGATTCAATAGGTATAAACGCTTCCGCCTTCATCTTCTTCTCTAAACTTATCACAAATTTGAGTTATGGCATTAATGAATATGGATTGTTCCAACAATTGGTATCAGAGCCGCTTAAATTCTGGTTTGAGTTTTCTTTTGAAAGCTTTAATGCTTTGTTTTGATTCATATATTCTGTTGAATCATCAAGTTTTGATATTGTTTAGAGGCTCTAATTCATTGATAGAGTGCTGATATTCATCATCTAATTAAGAATTATGAAAAGGTTTGAAGTTTTTGCTCTAATGAACACAATGGTTCAAGCAAGGTTGTCCCTATATAGCATAGTTGTGTGTTATGCATAAACTATGTGGATCTACTTCCTTGATCATATTATTTTAAAAACAAGATTATCCCTAAATGGCATGGCTATGCATTGTATGATGTATACCCATGTGGATCTACTTGTTGCTCATCATTTTGGGACAAAATTCAGAAGTGCAGAAAATCGACATGCACGGCCGAGTCTTGGGATCTGCTCGGCCGTGCACCTTCAGTGCATGAACCGGTGCTACCTGGAAACAGGTGGTCCGGGCGGGTGTTTATTGCTGTCCGGTCGGACCTTATGCTTTGTCCGGTCGAGTCATTGGTTTGGTCCGGTCGGACCTTGTGGTCTGGTGCGGTCGGGTAGAAATGCACGGCCGAGCATAATCCTTGACCCGGTTGTGCACTAATGCGCCAAAAATCAATGCTTCTGTAAAGTTAGTGCACGGCCGTGCTATTCTATATACTCGGCTGTGCATACACTGTTCACAGGTTTTAAGATTTTCAAAATTTTGCACATTTTTGTTTCCCTTTCGAGCAAAACATACATTTTTTTCAAACCATAAAGTTGTGATTAATTATATGCTTAAACAATTTTATAAATCTTTTAAACAATATTATTGCCAAAGTGATTCACGTTATTTAAATCCAAAATTGTTAAAGTGTTGAATGTATAAGTTAATATGTGAGTAACATGAATTTTCCAAAGAAGATCTTGTTATTTAACTAAATTTGTACATTCATGTGGTAACAAATGACATGAACATTAAGTTGTTTTGTTAAATGATTAAGATGGCCCAAAGGAAGATTAAGCTTTTAATAAAACGTCGTTCAAACTATTTGGTTACCTAAGGCAATCATTTATGAATCAACTCGCAATCCAAAGATTAGTTTTGATGTCATGTTGATTACCTTATTGATGGATTTCATTGATATAGTTAATCATTTATTCATTATGTAGTTTCTTATACATGTTTTGTATTTCACTTTTGTTCTCGAATTTCAACAGATTTACTTAATGCTTCATCTATAACTGCTGCAATGATTATCGTACCGATGCTTAATGGGACTAACTTTAAAACTTGAAAAATAAAATTAAAAAAATAACAAAATAACGATGATCTTAGGCTGTATGGACATAGATCTTGCATTAAGGGAACCGTTTCCTCTTCCTCTATGTTTGCATCCGAGAAGATCCTCGCTCGGATTTTTGATTTGAGAGTCGCCACCATGTTGTTGAACGGAACACAGACCGTGAGATTATTGAGTTTGGGGGTTAAGTTATGGACTGAGAAGGTCAAGGAGAACCCAATCCACCGAATCTAGGATTGGTCTTGCTACGAAAACATCATCATCGTCTTGAAATTATGCAAATTATGTACAAGGAGAGCCAAATAAATAATTTCTTATTTATTTGGAATGTCAGATCATATGCTTCGAGACCATCTCCATGAATTGGAGAGGCTCTAGGCTGATCCTTTTGATAGGATTACACTACTTCAAAGCAAAGAAATAGGTGAGAAGAGAGGAAACAAAGGAGTTACCTAAGCGTTCTTCAAGAATCCTATGGATGGCCTTGAGAAAAGGCCTTGATGATAAAAAAGCTTTGACTTGAATTGTGTTATGGCTTGATGAATTTTGTGGGTTGCCCTTGTAAGGCTGATATGAGGGTGTTTTGAGTGATTAGGAGACGTTAGGAATGTTCGGTAAAGAGTGATTAGAGCACCATTAGGGATTTTTTATCAAGACCTCTTTATTTATATGATTTATTGACTTAGGGACCAAGCTAAGGGGTTATTTTTGGATGGGAATCAAAGACTTGATTCCCAAGGAGTTGTTTTTGGACTCTCAGATCGTCCTCCTTTCTTTCCCGGATTATGGAGTGTTTGCCAAGAAACGAGGTTGAGTTCGATAAGGAAACTGCTAAAAAAACTCGTCTGTCAAGGGGATATCTCGTACGAGGTATCTTGTGCTGGAATCACAATTTTCCCCTTTTTTGAGGTTTTAATGTTCATTTTGGCCCCTAACTAACGGAGTCAGTCAGAAACTTAACGAAGCATGTCAAACTTAACGAGTTTTGACCCAAATCAAAGGCGAGACACAATAGTAGTGTAATCATAAATGTGAGTTCAAAATGGGGTGTCTACAGAGCCCCTCGGCGACGATACTTATGGAAGAAGTAATGTTGTCGATAGAAAAGACACCATTTAGAACTTTGGGTATGGTCGTGCTAGAAAGCTGCCTACGTATCCTCCGGAAAGGAATCAGACCAAACGTAGTTCGACTCCAAAAACACGCAAAAACGGTCGTTTGAGGAAAATTGAGCTTCATCAAATGGATGTAAAGACAGCTTTTCTCAATGGAGACATTGAGGAAACTATCTATATGAAGAAACCAGAAATGGTGACTGATTTAGATCAAACTAATCAATTAGTTTGTAAACTTAAGAAATCCGTTTATGGCCTCAAGCAAGCTTCTCGTCAATGGTATTTAAAAAATTTAATCATGTTATTCTTTCATTTTGTTTTGAAACGAATCTTTGTGAAGATTGTGTATACCATAAGTTCAGTGGGAGTAAATTTATATTTTTGGTCTTATATGTGGATGATATTTTGCTTGCTAGTAATGATATAAACCTTCTTAAAGAAACTAAGAAATTTATTTCAAACAAATTTGAAATGAAAGATCTTGGTGAGACATCTTTTGTATTAGGAATCTAAATTCACAGTGATCGCTCACGAGGTATTTTAGGATTATCACAAAAGACCTATATAGAAAAGGTATTACAAAGGTTTAACATGCAAAATTGTATACCACATGACACCCCTGTTTCTAAAGGAGACAAGTTTAGTCTCAAACTGTGTCCTAAAAGTAATTTTGAATCCAAGTATATGGAAAATATCCCTTATGCATCAGCAGCAGGAAGCTTAATTTATGCGCAAGTCTGTACTCGTCCAGACCTTTCATTTATTATTGGGATGCTTGGTAGATACCAAAGCAATCCGGGGAGAAAACATTGGGTTTCAGCCAAAAGAGTGTTGGGATACTTACAAAACACTAAGTCTACATGCCTATGTATTTAAAATTGGATCATCTTGAGATCATTAAGTATTCCGATTCCGATTTTGCTTTATGGTTGCGTAATTTTATTGAGGGACTGCGAATTGTCGATAGTGTCGAAAGACCTCTTAAGTTATATTGTGACAATCGGGCAGCAGTCTTGTACTCCAACAACAACAAGAGTTCATCAAAATCTAAGCATATAGATATTAAGTTTCTTGTTGTAAGAGAAAGAGTACAAAATGAACAAAGAGAAATACAACTTATAGGAACAAACTTCATGTTAGCGGATCCGTTTACTAAAGTGTTATCTCCTTTAGTGTTTCACGAGCATGTTGCTCATATGGGTGTAACAACTTTTGATAACATTTAATATAGTGGGAGTTTATGTTGTACCTTCATTAATTGTTCTATTATTATTTAAAGTTTTGATCTCATTTGGTTAAAGTTGGACTAGTTGGAAGATATGTATTAGGGGTGTTAGTGGTTCGGCTCGAACCGCGGTTCGAGACCGAACCGAACCATATGGTTTGGTTTTTACACACCAGTGGTTCAGCTACGGTTTTGAAAATCAATAAACCGTGTGGTTCGGTTCAGCTCACGGTCTCACCACTGAAGTTGAACCAAACCGAGCTAAACCGAGCTGTTCAAACCGAACCGATGAACCGAACCCCTAAACCGAACCAGGTAACTTGGACCATTGATATTTTACCTATGTTAATTATCCACCGTTCATTTTAAGGAAACCATATTTTTATTATTCAAGTTCAAGTTTCAATTAATTTAGATCAGCCTTCAGCAGCGCTGCTCTACCTCGTCGACTCCATTTTTCCTCTCCCCATCGCCTCCCTCTTCCTCCGCCTCCACCTTCCTCCATCTCTCAAGCGTCCCTGATAGTGCTCTACGTCTCTCAAGTCAGAACTCAGAACCCTATTCAATTCGTTGAGGGTAAGGAAGGGCTAACATATGATGGTCTGCGGCGCGCCTACGAGGATGTTGCCGGCGATGTTGATCGGGATTTAGATACCTTAGTGCTTGACTTGAAGCTACTGGACCTGAAACCTGATGACAATGGAGCGAGTTTTGGAGCTGGTTCTTACCCTTGTGCAGATTCTACTTATGAAAAATATGTTATAAGTGTTGAGAGATGTGTGGAATCTGTTGCAGCAATGTCGGATGGTTCAAGCAACAGTCAATTTTCAATAGGAAAGCAGTCTAAAGAAAGGCACACCAACTGTTCGATAAAATGCCCAGGAGAAACATTGAAGGGATTGCTTGATTCAGGTAATGACCACTCACTCCTCAATCCATCTAATTCTCTTCTACGCATTCTGATTATTAATTCTAATTCCATTTTCAAGTTCGATGAATTTGATAAATCAACCCAGATCATAACAATTGGTTCAAACCGCGGTTCAGACCGATATATTAAACCGAGGTTTGAGCTGAACCGAACCGAACCATTATGGTTTGGTTCAGTTCGGTTTGGAGGTTTTGGCGGTTCGGCTCGGTTTGAGATTTTCTCAAACCGATGACTAGCGGTTCGGTCTCTAAAACCGCCCAAACCGAGCTAAACCGAACCGTTTACACCCCTAATATGTATATATTCATTATGTTTCATGCTACACATCTACATTTTGATCTATGTCATTTAGTTGGATATATAAATGTGATTATTGTGGGTTTAGTTGCGAATCAATTACAACGACTGCCACTTTTGTCCTTATACTTGATGACTATTGGACAGGATTGTTATGGATGACAACAAGGTGCACATTAGGGTTGTCATATGTATTAACTTATGATTCTAAGGAAAGACATAGTTATGCAACCCAAGTGGGAGATTGTTAGAACATAGATTGCATAACAAGTCATTGTGATTTCCATACATGAAATCATACTTATAATGTTAATATAAAGTGTAGAAAATTAAATAATGTGTAGAATTCCTGGGTGTAATATTACCTATTTATGATGGGTAAAATGGTAATTTCACACCACTTATGTGAAAGGGTGTAGTCTCTAAATGAAGTGTCTATTTGTTTCCTATATAAGGGCCCTCCACCAGCCTAAGAAACATACGTCATACAATTCATTTCTCTCTATACTCTCTTCATAAGTGTTAAGAAGATCTTGAGAAAGGCACTCATCATTTAGAAGAACTCCATCCCCTACTTTCTTTTTTCATTCTCCCTAAAGTCAACATCAATGGATTCAATAGGTATAAACGATTCCGCCTTCATCTTCTTCTCTAAACTTATCACATATTTGAGTTATGGCATTAATGATATGGATTGTTCTAACATAATTTCCATCTAAATGGTTGATTAAGCTTGATCTCCATGATGCCAATAATGCGTCGAAAAAAATTCAGGTTAAACTTCATAATAAGATTATTATTCTATAAATTTCGGTGACTCTTTTACGTCATTTCATAACAATAAATAAATAGAAAATACTATTGTAATTAATATTACAGCAATGGAAAAATAAAGGGATAGAAATTAGAGTAATCAAACAATGGTTACGTGTGCTTGCAAGTTATTACAGGGTCGGTCTAGGATTGAGATTATAAAGAAATAAAATGGGACCATTGAAAAAATAATAATGGAAACAAGTGGACCCGATCAATCAATATATGAATAAATGCACATATCTAACAATAATTACCAGCTTTTAAATGTAAGTGTTTGATAAAAAAAAAAAAAAAAAAAAAAAAAAAAAACTTTTAAATGTAAGTATATTACTCCCTCCGTTTTAAAATACATGACGTTCTAAGAGTTAATTTTTGTTCCAAAATACTTGACGTTTTACTATTACCAAGACATATTTACTCATGTTTACCTATTATACCCTTATTCATTAATTACAAATTGTATCTTGTATAAGCATTTAAACTGTCTAGGAAATTGGATTCTGTTAGGGGTATATAAGTCTTTTTGATATGTATTAATTGCATTTGTTAATATGTATGAAAAATC
Source organism: Campanula takesimana (assembly GCA_026119855.1). NCBI lineage: Eukaryota > Viridiplantae > Streptophyta > Magnoliopsida > Asterales > Campanulaceae > Campanula > Campanula takesimana. The sequence continues at coordinate 78,897 of JAOWBW010000490.1, read as the reverse complement.
TAAAACGACATGTATTTTAAAACAGTGGGAGTAACTCCCTAATAATACGGGCCAGATAATATAGAACATGGGGATCATAAAGGAAAATGTCCGGCCTACCTTTCTTTAAGGTAAACTCAAGGACTTGACAAAATTAAAATAAAAATAAATTACTCATTTCATGTTTCATTTATATAAATCATATTTTTTTTCTCAGTTTTCCTACCACAAAAAACAATGCAAATTATGATTTATATTTCCATCATATTTTCTAACCGAATTATGGTTTATTTATTTATTTTGATCAAAATACTCTTTCTTTTATTTTAGGAATACCCTTGCAAAAGCAATCAATAGCGTACGCATGAGTAAAAGAGATTTATGATTTAATCATGGTTAAACAAAATAAACGAAAATGTTAAAAATAAATAATACATATTTTTCTAATTTTATCAATTATTCCATTCATATTTCAAAATAAGAATCCCTTTTAATTGGGCACACATAAAATATAAACCAATTATGAATTAATATTTATAAAGTATAAATTTTTAACTTTATATTCTTAAAAGTACAATTTATTGTGAAAGAAATTGATCTTCAAAGGATAGAAGTGTAATTTTCTTCTTTTCCTAAAGGGAAAGTGTCATATGAAAACGTTGGGATATCCAAACAAATTAAGTACTCGTATATAGGGATGGCCAAACCGAACCGGAACCGGACTGGAACCGCCAAATCGGACCGGAATCGAAAAACCCGGAACCGCCTTGAACCTTGACGAAAATCGGAACCGTGTGAACCGGAACCGTTTGTAACACGGGCCGGTTCATCCCCCTCAGAAAATCGTGAACCGGCGGTTCCGAACCGCCTAGACCGAACCGGAACCGTTAGCAAAACCGTTAGAAAACCGTCAAAAACCGTCAAAATTGTTAGATTTCTAACGGTTTCATCAGAATTAACCGTTACTAACGGAACGTTGACAAGAAAAATTGAGTTTTGACTGAATTTTTAGCTAAATTCAGTGAATGAAAATAATAAAAATTTATTGAGTATATAAAAAAAAAGAGGGACGGACCTCTTTAATTTTTCAAACATTTTTATATACCTTTTTGTAAAACAATTCGGCAATAAAATATTATTACAATTGTATTTCTGTTAAAAAAACTATTATGTTTTTTTTTTTAAAAAAAAAAAACTGTGGACCGTCGGTTCCAAACTGTAACCGTAACCAGAAGAGAAACGGTTCGGTTATGGTTCAAGATTTTTCGGAACCGGAACCGGCGGTTCGAAACCGGAACCTTGTTTGGTCATCCCTACTCCTATATTGGATTGAGAAAGTATCACATTCATTATTTATAACTTTTGAGTAGTTGTTGTGAAAAACGTGTTTTACCTTGAGGAAGGGAAAAACGTGTTTCTCAAAGACGCTGGCCCTTATTCTTAGAAACAAGCGGTGACATTTTCGTAAATACTGGTAAACATTGTAAATGCTCAGTTTTAATATTACAAAAAGCCAGTGATTTCAAAATGGCGTTTATAAACATAAAACTGTCACTTTTCTTAAGTGCCAGTTTTCGTGTTTAAAAGTGTCAACCAGTACATTGACACTTTTTTACACTATCACTGGCACTTACGTTCAACGCTAAACAACTTCCCGTTAATTACAAAAATGACACCGCGGCACCGCGCCATTTTAAAAACACGTTGTACGCGAATCTTAAGGAAAAACACGTTTTTTCCCAGTTTCTCACATAACTTTTGATGCGTTTGTTAAACATATATTATTTCTCAAATTAATTTTTTTTAAAAATGATACATAGAAAGCATAACCTTCATCTCTCCGGAAGAAGTTATTTTTAAATTTGGTGATCGACTTGTTAAACGTTTGAAGAAAAAAAAAATCTCGTTGAGATTTTAAAAGTTGTTACTTATAATTTTTTTAATGATGCATTATTAAAAATCATAAAATTTCATTTAAATAATTAAGTTTATGAAAAACTTTGGTCAAAATAATATTAATCATTAAAATTAAAATTAAATTATTTTTTGTGACGAAGTCCATTATTGTAAGTAGGTTTTGGGGGAAACTAGTTTCTGCATAAGTAATTTATAATAAGTCAACTTTTTAATACGATATAACAATTAAAATAGCGAGTTTAGGCCTTAAAACACTTAAAATAAAACGAGTTTAGATCTGAAAACAGCGAGTTTAGGCATTAACACATCGAGTCTGTATATTTAAAATTAGACATGACTTTATAGAGAAACTAATTTCACTCAAAATTCCTTAATTTTGTAATGGGGATAACAAGAGATGGGATACCTTTACACATGTATTCTTTACAAACTACTACGATCAAATATCAATAATAATCATGTAGCTACAATCTTGATGATAGTATAAAGGCAAAAACTATATACACAACCCGGTAAATACACAGCCCATTTAATTCCATCGCTGCCCTTGCACGTCTCGTGTATACTTACACGAGATGAGAGCTTACATCTCGTGTACATATACACGAGATAAATCTCGTGTAAGTACACACGAGATGAGATCTCGTGTATGTATACACGAGATGTAAGCTCTCATATCGTATAAGTATACACGACATAGGCATCTGAGCCTGCTTTTCCACAACCGCAACAGCAAAAGCAACAATAAACATAACTTGGAATGAAATTTGATTCTCAAATAGGACATCTCCACAAAACATCAATAGACCATTACACATATACTATCGCCTAATTGTATACGAAATGAAAGTGTTAACAAGGATAAGCATATAATTCAAACATTCATACAAACTGGATAAATCAAAAACCATTACACATATACTATCCTATATGTAATCTTCTTTGTCTTCTTGCATCGGTATCCTCCTCATAGAGTTGACTGAACTCTGCTATCCTATCTTGGTATGGGAGGAGTAGTTGGCTTGCGGTTGGATCACAGCGGTTCCGATAAAGGTTTGGTGGTGTGGTATTGGGTAATCATTGCCTAACATGCGCAGCTGCAAAAGTAATAACAGTTAAATACAAGACAATGAAATATAATGAATATAAGTAAGACAACTAAATATAACTAATATAGATGAGACAATTAAGTTTCATACCGCTATAAAATGGTTTCCATTGACTTGTCCCACCACAACTGTGTTCACCGGTGGTTGTACTGGTGCAGTCACTAGAAGGCATAACATACCACCGCTAGTCGAGTAAGAAATGAACGCCACATTATACCTCGTGGCAATAATGTGCCCAAGATCTGGGAGCTCCATCCAATAATCACTGGGCACCGTCCGGCTATAGCAAGCAATCTTACGTAAGAGTTCTCTTACCGATATCCAAGGTAGAACTCTTTCGTAAAGGTCTTGGCGAGCAAGCACCTCATTGTAACATTCTGTGCGCACTTCAGCCCACTTCTCCTCATCTCCGTATATCTGTGCTGCTACGGCTCTATAGCCACAATGTCCATCTGATGCCACATCTATGATGCCTCCAATACGCGGGGTAATGAAAGGCGGAAAAGACTCTACATACGGGGAGCTGTATAAACTAGTATAATTGGGCTGTCCATTTCCCTCTCCACGACCCTGACCCTGATCCCGTCCTCGTCCTCGACCTCGGCCTCGACCCCGTCCTCTCCCACGACCGGAAGGAGCTACTGGTGGATGAGACGTAGGAGTACTAGCAGGGGTAGATGGTGTGGGTCCTGAAGGTGATTTCCGTTTGCGGGTGGACTCCGAACTCGCTTGGGTTGATGCAATGAATGCACATCTAGACCTGAAATAGGGCAAAGAAAAAAGAGTGAGAAGCATTCATACTGTTGTTTGAAAGTGTTAAAAAAAAATTGATACTGCTGCTGATGTGTCTCGTGTAAGTCCACACGAGACATATCTCGTGTGGTTTTACACGTGACAAGTCTCGTGTAATACAACACGAGATATGTCTCGTATTGACTTACACGAGACACATCAGCAGCAGTTAAACAGTAGCAGCAACACAACAGCACAACAGCAACAATACAACAGCAAAAAATTTGAGACATAATTGAATGAAGATATATACCCTTTGCCAGTCGAGGATGGTGTAGCGGGGACTCGAAAAAATTGTTAGTATGCTCCCAATCTGACAGTTCTCTGGAACTTCCGGCCCGGGGTTCATTCGGCTTTGAAATATGATCCGGCTCCATCGTTTTGAATAACTGTCTCCTTACCGGTTCAGGCTCCTTAGATGAAGGCTTGTCTACTTTAATGTCCAACTTCTTCCAAAACTCATGAATCGTGGACAGCTCAATCCGTCCCTGACACTCATCTATCTGTGCAATCTCATGACTACATGGAAGTCCATGTGTCCGCCTGTAGTAACACCCGCAGGCAGCCTCAGTGATTACATAACCCCCATTATGACGCTGCTTGATTTTCTGAATTCGATCGTGCTCTTGTCTGATAATGCGAAAGGCTACCGTTGACACTCTAGTGAATATGTTGCGATATAGATTGCGGGTCCTCAAATCAATTGGATATCTGGTCCTTGATCTATTCATACCCTGTTTGATAGTTTTTAGCTGGATATCTATGATTTTATGAGCCTTTTTAAACAGTGTGTCAAAAGTAGAAGAAGCACTCCCCAATGCCTTCTTCAACCTGTTATGCTCACCCTCAGTCCTGTTTGTGGTATGGGTCCCGAAGTGTGTTAACACATCCGTGTGCATGGACAGAATATTCTGAGAGTACAAATTAAGCCATGTCTCGCGGAGGTAATCCAATAGTGCAGGATAAGATCTGAAACGGTCACGAAGCTCTGCCCAACGTAAGTCCCATTCGTCGGGGTTAGGGGCTGAGATTGCATAATTGAACGTCCTCATGAATGATTCTGCGAAGTCCTCGCTACCTGTATGCTCCAACCCTTTCCTTCTAACATTCATTTCGATATGCCTCCGACACAAGAAGTGTGCGGTGTGGGGAAAAACTGTACGGAGAGCGCTGATGAAACCCAACTCACGATCAGTGACAAAAACTGTAGGCAACCGGGGAGGTGTAAACAGACTGTGCAAATTGTTCAATGCCCATTCGTAATCACCCGTACTCTGATGCCTGAGGAACGCAGACGCTATTGTGAAATTATGCCCGGTGGAAGTAAAACCTACAAACTGCAAGTAGTACATTCCGTAGCAGTTGGTGTTGTGAGTGCAATCACCCTGTACAACATATGGAAAACAATTCAGAATCTTCATTGCTAATGGGTGAGAGAAGAATATGTCTTCGATCATGCCAGTCTCAGCGTCTTCCCTCGTGTAGCTAGTATATTCATTATCACTGAGTAACTTAAGGAATTGTTGTAGCGGGTTCCTCCCTTGTCGTTCCCCTTCTCTATATTTTGACACGGCATTCCGGACGTGCATCGGAGTGCTCACGTTCTTCTCATCCTGCATCTTTAGCATTGCCACAATGTCATTTGGACGCACTGAACATTCACTTGCGGTACACACAGCGTCATATTCCCCAGGTGTCAATTTCCCGAGAGGAAAACCTTCCGGGTACAAAGGAAAGGCATGATTATGTATGCCATTCCTCACAACATAACCCCATGACCCATCAACACCACTCTCTGTGGCGTATAGTTTAAAACTGCAATCTCGTTTCTTTGTACTAGTCTTCCTAATGTTATTTGATCTTCCGGCCCTGTGTTGTCCACCAAAATGACATGTGATGTAAGCATATGCTAGTTTATTTCCACATCTATTCCTCGAGCTGTGTATAACTAGGTGTATATTTCGACCTCTCGCTATTTCCCGTACATGTGCAAGAAGCGCATCCCGAGTTTGAAATATTTCTGATGTCGTTAATTCATCACTGGTATCCGGGAATGGACCCTTCAAAATACGAGATGAAAAGTCAGTTTCAAAGCCCCAGCATACATCTATCTCGTGTAAGTCTACACGAGTTTCATCTCGTGTATGTCTACACGAGATGAAACTCGTGTAGACTTACACGAGATACTCCCTGTACAGATTGAAAAAAAATTTTGAAAACTGGAATTTGATCTGATATTTCATTGTTATTGTCATGTGTATTTGAATATTGTATAAATAAATATCATGTGATTTAATTCAAGATGGGATTTTTAAAACAAGATGGGATTTTTAAAACAAGATGGGATTTTTATTTTGATTTTGATCACAATACACAAAAAAACATTAAAAACTTACTTCATCGAAGCTAGGATCATTGAAACTTGGAGAATGTTGATGTGGAGGAATATTTTGTAAGATTTCTTCTTCTTCATCAACGAGAAAATCTATCATATCAAGGTCAATACAATCATAAGAATTTTGTGGAGAATTATGTGAGGAATCCATGTTATTATGTGAGTAATCCATGTTATGAACTTAAAGATTGAATTTTTGAATGATAAAGGGATATTGTGTGGTTTCTGTTCAGAATGGGTGTGTTTTAGTAGGGTTTAATCGTCAAATTCATGCAATGGTCGCGGAAAAAGATTCACTTGACCATCTCGTGTATACCTACACGAGATGTCATAAACTCCAAATGACAAGTTGTTTATTTTTTTTAATTTTTTTCTAGGCTCTAGATGACATTTTAAGACATTTCCATTAGTATGACATTGGTCAAATTCTAAACGGAAATTGAGTTACAAATATGTCCCATTTTTCTATGTTATAAGGAATATGTCCCGATCTTATGAAAGTGGTACATGTCTAAGTTTTTTATTTTTTTTTATTTTTTTATAGGCTCTAAATGACATTTTAAGACATTTCCATTAGTATGACATTGGTCAAATTTTAAACGGAAATGGAGTTACAAATATGTCCCATTTCTCTAGGTTTTAAGGAATATGTCCCGATCTTATGAAAGTGGTACATGTCTAAGTTGTTTATTTTTTTTAATTTTTTTCTAGGCTCTAGATGACATTTAAAGTGTTTTTCATTAGTATCACTTTCCTCAAAATCCAAATGGAAATTGAGTTAGAAATTTGTGACATTATTAGGGTTTTTAGGGTTTTAAGGAAAATGTCCCGATGTGAAAATGGTATACGACTACCTAGTTTTTTTTTTTTTTTTTTTTTTTTTTCTAGATTCTAAATGACATTTAAAGTGTTTTTCATTAGTATCACTTTCCTCAAAATCCAAATGGAAATTGAGTTAGAAATTTGTGACATTATTAGGGTTTTAAGGAAAATGTCCCGATGTTGTGAAAATGGTATACGACTACCTAGTTTATTTTTTTTCTAGGCTCTAAATGACATTTAAAGTGTTTTTCATTAGTACCACTTTCCTCAAAATCTAAACGGAAATTGAGTTAGAAATTTGTGACATTATTAGGGTTTTTAGGGTTTTAAGGAAAATGTCCCGATGTTGTGAAAATGGTATACGACCACCTATTTTATTTTTTTTATTTTTTTCTAGGCTCTAAATGACATTTAAAGTGTTTTTCATTAGTATCACTTTCCTCAAAATCCAAACGGAAATTGAGTTAGAAATTTGTGACATTATTAGGGTTTTTAGGGTTTACACGAGATGACATCTCGTGTAACACCACTCGAGATGCATCTCGAGTGGGTTTATACGAGACTTGTTTCGTGTAAACACACACGAGATACTCGTGTAGTCCACACACACAGCACTACAACACAACAACACAAACAACAACAACAGCAAAACATCATGTCCTCGGGGGGGGGGGGGGGAGGGGGGTTTTACGAAACACTAGAATAAACTATTGAATCGGGAGGGGGATTTAAAACGATAACTAAAATAAAAATACCATCATATTAACAAACTAGTAGAGGTGTCAATAAAAACTAGAATAAAATGTGTCCATTACAATACAATGAAAAGCAAAAATAAAATAAAATCCTAAGGCTGCGGTGGAAGTCCTAAAATCTCACCGGCCCGTCTAAGACCAACTAGCCAGTGCTCGGGGGCACTGGGATCCGACAAAAATGGAAGTATGATAGCTCGCAACTCCACAATCCCTGCGACAGAAGGCTGCGGTGGAACATCAGGTGGGGGAGGTGGAATGTCACCGGGTGGATCGTGTATCAGATTAGCTATCCGAACATGACTCCTAGCCCTAAACCAAGACATATAATCTGGAGTCACGAAGGGAACAGCCACGGGATGATCTCCAGTAAATAGTGGCCCCCAACGGACATCGGCCCTAAACTCCGCCATGCCAAAAGCCACCCACTCCTGCCAAACCTGATCTCCGTCACCGTAACGCTTCTGGTACCCCTTCTGGCCCTTTGCCAAAACGCATAACTCGGTCGCCATGGGGGGCAGTCTGGGGATCCTCTGCTGGTACCCGAATTGCCTAGTCACACGATCAGGCATATACGCCTCTGTGATGTCACAAAAGCGTATAACACCCCTGTAGTATGAAACATGCAGTATCGCGTCCGACCCGGTCCCATAAGGAGTCCAAATAACCTGAGAGTAGACATTGTTAGGCAAAGTCAACAGAATATCGGAAGGAACGACACAAAAACGTATAATAGTTTTAATATGAATAACTCACACTGTCAGCCCCCATCCTGTCAAGAATGCGGCGATACTGCACAAGATGATCGAACGTCCTCCCAGTCGAATCATCACGAGACCATCTACGGGCTCTCGGCTGCCCCTGCTGCCAATGGGGGTCAGTAACTCGCCGAAAACCCGGAAAGTACTCGTATATCCAGGCCTGAGATGTATGTAAAAAAGTATTAAATACTACTCAAATGCAACATTTAATAACAGGGGGGGAGTAGACAGTAAAAAGATAGTGAATAGAGTAAGATGTACCTCTAGGAGAGCCGCACAACTGCCCATCTGCTTGCATCCGGATCTGGACGCCTTCCCCAACTCTCGGTACATATATGCCAAAGTGGCTGATCCCCAGGAAAGAGTGGGGAGGCTGGCTAGATCCATGCACAGGGGCAGGTAGGCTGCGGGCACCTTATCCCCGCTCTTGTCCACGAACATCGTGCAACCCAATAGGTGCAGGATATACGCGGACGCACGATGGGCATCTGTCATGCCTCCTCTACGCTGAGTAAATAGACGCCTGACATCCCTCAATAAATAACCAGTGCCGCTCAACTGGAGGTGTCTAGAGATGCCAGATACGTCAGGCGCTGGATTCGTATAGCGAACAACTCCACCATCAATCCTGATACCTGTAAATTGAAGATGCAATAACACATTTTAGTATAAGAGATGAATGTAGACAGTTCATATAATATATGTAGACAGTTATATAATTGTGAATGGAGTATCGAAGCGATGTTATAAAACATACCCAGGATATGAAAACTGTCATGTAAAGTAATCGTCATCTCCCCCCACGGCATGTGGAACGAGTTAGTCTCAGGAGACCACCGTTCCAAAAATGCCGTTAGGAGGGCATGGTTAGGCCTATGAATGACGGAATCATGCAGATGCTGGAGGCCAGATGCATCTACGAGGGCCAGTCAGGCTCTATCAGCAACCAGCTGCTCATCACGCTTGAACCTATTCATTCGAAACAAAAAATATTATCAGTACTCAAGAAAAGCAGCATAGGATGATAATTAATGGAATGTTTAGAGTGTGTGGTATAAATAACTTCAATATTTAAAACATTTCACATTAATGCTAAGCTTACTGTGCAAGATGCGTGAGTCTCGTATGGAAAGTCACCAATCCCTCAGTAGTAGAGTCACCCCAAATCTGTCTGGCTCGGTGGTCACCGAACCCGTACATCAGTGAAACATCCTCTGGCCCACCACCGGGGTCCCTCTGAAGCTGCCATGATGGTGGCGCATCCTGACCCCGCCTCCTCCCGTGTCTCAGAGGTCTAGGCGGCTCTACTACATCATCATCCTCATCATCCTCCTCCTCCTGCACCCCCACCTCCACCTCCTCCTCATCATCCTGCCCCCCCTCCTGCCCCTCCCCATCCTCCTCCCCATCATCAATATCACTCTCCTCCTCCCCATCATCACTATCACTCTCCTCCTCCCCATCATCACTATCCTCCTCCTCCTCCTCACTATCCCCATCGACCGCCGCCTCCTCCTCCTGAACATCATCAGCTGCTGCCGCCTCCTCCTCCCTCTCCTCCTGCTCATCATCAGTTGTGGCATCCTCGTCATTCCGAGCCTTGCTCCGGTTTTCTCCTCTCTCCAAACGCTCTTCAGCCTTCCTCTTTCTAGCTGAAACGGTCATAGGATCACGTGCCTACAAAAAACACAAATAAGAGACAATACATTAGCGACAGTTACAGTAGATTAAATAAATGAACACAATGCTGACTGATAATTCACAATGCTGATATTCAGAAGGATCACATCTCGTGTAACACCACTCGAGATGCATCTCGGGTGGGTTTATACGAGACTTGTCTCGTGTAAACACACCCGAGATGCATCTCGAGTGGTGTTACACGAGACACACCAATTTCAATTTTACATTTTTCAAATTATGTTTAATTGGGAATATAGAAATGTAAAATAAGGTTAAAATTGCTTACCTTTTTCACATGCGCTGTAGACGAGCTAGTCCCGGCGGCGATGTGGGCGGCGGTTGTGGCGGCGGCGGTCTTGGGTATTTTAAGTTTCACCATTTCAATTTCGAAAGTTTTTTTTTTTTTTTTACTGTGAGAGAGAGAGAGGTGAGAGAGAAGAACAGAGCGAGCGAGAGAAAGACGACGGCGACGGTGAGCGACGACGGTGAGAGAGACGTTAGAGAGAGACTGTTCGTTTCTTTCGTCGTTTCAAACCGAGAGAGAGAGAGGGGGGTTAGGGAGCGAACGTGAGGGAGAGTGAAATTGAAAAAAAATAAATATATATATATATAGGGGTACTTTGGTGATTTAATGGGGCTGTGGAAATAAGGGGCTGTGTATATAAATATATCCTAGTATAAATAAGGAATAACGAAATGAAAATAATTAAAAGTTGACAAAAACTTGTGTGAGACGGTCTCACACGCGAGACGGATTTTGATGAGAGAGTAAATGGTTTGCCCCCTTATGGGCGAGGATGGGTAAACTCATTTCCTCTCTCAACAAGATCCGTCTCACCGTGTGAGACCGTCACACACAAGTCTTCTTCTTAAAAGTAAACATCAAGGGAAAGAAATCAATAATTTGAGGCAAATTTGGTCATGTAAAAAGAAGAAGAAAAAACAACAACAAATCACAAAGGTTTACGGAAGGGCAAAAGAGTAAAATGAGGAGGAAAATGAGACGGAGAAGGAAGGTAGGTAAACATCAAGGGAAGCAATGACCACCGCTTATAACCATATTGTTCCGCTGGATGTGAGTGAATGTCACGTAATTCATAATAATCAAGTCAGTAATCACCTCCCCCTCTCTCTCCATCTCAAGCTACTCCCTATATATACTCACTATTTCCGTCATAAAATAATCTTTTTATTTGTCATTTTTTTATTTTCTTAAAAAAATAAATAAAATCAGTTTTATAATTTAAACGCAAGTGTGCATGAAGACAACATAGTTAGTGAAACAGGTATTCATATTTTGTATGGCCCACACCATCGTCCTATGTCGTCGCCGGCACTCCCAAAATTGAATCTAGATTTTGATGTACCCAGTGTGATCTGCACCGGGATACACGATCGATCAATGACCCCAACACTGCTTTTAGTTTTCCCTCGATTTTTTGACCCACCATTGTTGATTATTGGGGTTTAAAGCTTTGATGAACAAGGGGACTGTTGAAGGTGGGTCTGGAAGTTCGATAAAGATTACAAAGTGGTGTTTGCAGGTGGTGAATTGGACGGTGCTGTTTGTGATTGTTCTCCATGGCCGAAGCCACCGTGGGGGAGTCTTGACGGTGGTGGCGAATGTGGTGGCTCCTGATGGTGTCGGACGGTGGTAAGCGGTGATTGCGGTCCTTATGAGTGAATCTGGACAATCATTAAAATGAATGGAGGGTTTTCTCTTTCTTTTTATTTTTGGGTAAAAATTAATAAGGTTGTTGTGCATAAAAGTGTTGTACCTTTGAGTTATGTACAATATTTTTTTTGTTTAAATAAAAAAATTCTATTATTATGAGGTTTTTTTTTTAACAAGAGTAATTCTTTAATTAATTAATTTGTTTTTTTTTTCAATATCATCACCACTCTCAATAATTTTCAAATTTTGAACTGGAGTTGGTCATGTGACAGCACATGACCAACTTCTGTTAAAAATATGATAATTTTATGAAAGGGATGAGGAAATTGCAAAAAAAAAAAAAAAAAACTTTGAGGACCACATTTGAAAAATATGTATACAAGGCCGTTAGGTTTTAAACGGCAGCTAAAATTTGGAGTTCAATTGATTACCAAATGATAGTACGCAAGTGACATTGATCGGTACAAACGTTACATTGCAATAAATTGATAGTACGCGGGACATTTTGCAAAAAACTCATAAAATGATTGTGAGCATGATGATTTGAGATGGTAACCCACAATGTGTGAACAAGTGAGGTTAATTGAATAGAAAAACAATAAAAATTAGACATTTTAAAAATAAAACTTGTAACCATCAGGGCTAGCCTGATGGCCAGGACACTGGGCTTCCAATCCGGTCGTCCAGGGTTCGATTCCCCCTCCCCCCATAATGATAGGATTTCCTCAAGGTTTGTTTGGATTTCCTCCTCAGCCCATAGGGCTAAAGTTGTATCCCTAGTTTATCTAGGTTGTTTCATGTTTCTCTAATAGATCCATATGGTCTGTAATAGATAGGGATATAAATCTGTAATAGACTCAATAGGGTTTGTAACACGATGGCAATCTCCTTAAACGAAACCAATTTTATAAAAATAAAACTTGTCAATGAAATACTCAAAAGAAAAATTAATGTAAATTGTTTTTGGACAAAGGAAGTGCAGAATCCCGGAAACAACAGCCACTAGTCCTTGAAATGTTATTACAGGTAAAGCTATTTGACGTGTAATACAATTAGGGTTACTTGTTTTAGTTGTTAATTAAGTGTAAAACTCTTTTTTTTTTTAAATAAAGGAAAAAAAAGGAGTGCAAAAGGTTGAGGAGTTGGGGATAGAAAAAAAAATGGAAAAAAGAAAAGTTAAAATGGTTGGGGTTTGTTTTATGTCACAGCAGCGCTGGCAGTGGGGTTCACTAGCTGTAACAGAAGCGGAGATGCTTTCCCCACTATTCATGCCATCCCCCCCACCACCTACGTATACGCCTTTTACCCCTCCCCATCTATAACCTCTATACGTATCCTCTCTATATATGTACTCCCTCCCTCCCAACTTAAGAAGTAAAAAAACTTTTGGATTCAAGAATTAAGGAAAATGTGATGTATTGTGAGTGTTGATAGTTAGGTAGGAGAGAGAAAGTGTGGTAGAAAAGAGTTAGTGGATAATTGTTGGGAGTATGACATGTAGGACCCACTTTCTATTTTTGGATTTTGACTCTTAAGTTGAGACACCTTTTTGGGAAATTTTTGACTCTTAAGTTGGGACGGATGGAGTATTCTTTATTTCTTTTCTTTTTTCTTATGAAATTGCTGGATTTACATTTGGTGAATTAGGGGTGTAAGCGGTTCGGTTCAAATTGCGCTTTGGGATAACCGAACAAATCATGTTATCTGATTCGGTTTTCAAACATAAGTGGTTTGGGTCGGTCTAAAAAAATTATAAACCGCATGGTACGGTTGGTTTGTGATTCGATCCTTCCAGACCAAACCGCAAAACCGAACCACCAGACTGAACGGTCAGACCGCATATATCAACTATTCCCTCCGTTTCAGTAGAAGCTTCACCATTTTGAAAGTGACACAATAATTAAGAAAAGTGATGAGTGAGAATTGAAATGGGTTGTGAGAGGAAAGAAGTGAATGGGGGCATGACAAATAGGACCCATAATTTAAACGCGTGAGGGGAAAAAGTTAGCGGGTATGACAAGTGGAGACCACAATTAAGTATGTGCGAGGGAAAAGTGAGTGGGGTTGACAAGTGGGGCCTACATTTATAACTATTTTAGGAAAGGTGAAGCTTTTAATGGGACACCATTTTGGATCAAAAGTGAAGCTTCTATCGGTACGGAGGGAGTATATATTTTTTTGTTGAGTCATAACACCATCGTTCAATCATTGAAAGCCTACATTGCATAAGACTATTCCTAACTCTCATTTTTCATCTTATTCAATATTCATATCCTCGTTGTTATATTCACTGCGGAAAATAGATAATCAAACTTTTCCCATTGCCGACTTTGTGTAGCGTGTTCTCTTCTTTCCGCTTCTCTGTTCCTATAGTATTTTCTTCCTCTGACTTTTCTCTTAAAAATGTATCTCCCACATCACCCCCTCTTTATCCGGTACCCCTCCCTCTTCCTTTAGTGACAACTAAAATTTTTAAACATGATGATGAGTTGTAATCTAAGCCATGGTCTGAATCGTGGTATGAAGTATGAACAATAGTATTGAAAGGTGGTTTGAACCATAGTCTAGACCACAGTTCCAACCACATTGCTGAACCCCAGTCTGAACCAAACTTAACCAAACTATTGCAGTATGATTTGGTTCGGTAGATATTTTTCATGGTCTGGTTCGGTCTGATAATTTCTCTAACCGATGATTAGTGGTTCGAACTATAAATTAGCCCAAACCGAACTATACCGAACAACTTACACCCTTATGGTGATTGGTGAATATATGTCATGCTTAAATTCAGTTTTTGGTTCATATTTGTAAAAGTCCTAACCTTTTTTCTTGCAATGGGAAGGTATTGAACCTCCCATATGGGAGGAAATGGCATATACAATGTGAGGTCAAGCTTATTGACGTAAAAGTCCTAACTTTAAGACTTGCAATAATTTTAAATTTTTTAAAAATATACACAAGCAAAATATATAATATTGTTTTCTTTTGAAACATTAAATAATATTTTTTAAAGATAAAATAATTTTGTTTTTTTGAAACAAAATAAAATAATATTGTTAAGGAGCTTAATTTGTGAGTAATTGTATGTTTGTGATGATAGGACTTCATAGGAGTATTATATTAGTTGTATTATATTCTCTCTGTTTCAAAAAGATAGTCTCATTTCATTTTGATTTTGTATGATCAACAAAAATAAAATTTGACTAAACATTAGTTCGATCTAGTCATTCTAGTGAAATTCTAAAAGTTGTAATTGATTAATCATTAAGTGATTTATCAATATAACATTTTAGAATTTTATTGTGATGATTAGATTGAAAAAAATGTTTGTTCAAAGTTCATTTTTGTTGAGCATAAAAAATTAAAATAAAATTATATTTTTAAAACAGAAAGAGTATTAGTTTTTGTGCCCTAATATTATTCATAAAATAAAAATAAATTGAAGGGGATAGGTATTGAGGATAGGGATAAATGACAAGGAGGATTGGTGTAAAAAGTTAGCATTTACAATTCTTACAAAGGGGCAGGGGCAGGGGCAGTCTCTCGGGACAGTGGCACAAGTGGGTCATGTCAACCGCCCACTTGCAGACGGACGTGACTCGGTAAATACTATGAACGGTCAAAATTTAACATGACTCGGTAAATAGGGAGAATATTATATATCCATTGGATTTGGCATACAGCTTTCCTCTTTTTTTTGTTGGATCACACAACTTGCACCCCCCCCCCCTTTGTACTGTTTCATCCAAACTCATGTCCCCCACTTATTTACTCCATCTGTCGCGCTTTTAAGGTTCTTACTTTCCTTTTTAGTTTGTCCCAATTTAAAGTTTTTATTTTGCTTTATTACTTAAAATGAAAAGTGAGACCCACTTGTCATTCTCACAACAAAAACTCCCTACCCACTTTCTCTCTCCCACTTTACTTTTCATACTCACAACATTTACTTTTTCTTAATCTTCATGTAAAGTCAAACTAAGATCTTTAAATTGGGACGGAGGGAGTATCACTTATTATTATACGCTTTAATGTTTCTCAAACAATTTTATTTAAAATAAAATGTTAGAGATACAACAAATCTACAAAATTTTGGATTATATTTGTTAGAAAAATTATTTATATTAAAGAGTTGACAAACTTTGCTTATAATTAAAGATTTTGGGTCACTCACTTTGACACCAATTGGTTTTTAGGTGGAACCTCAGACTTGGTGGTACTCCTCAGAGAAGGGTCCAACAGTCCGTCATGTTGCTCCGCACCACACGATTAATATATTCACGTTGTAAATTTTGGCAAAGTCCGACTGCACATGAAGGAGCGTGTTAAAAAGTTTATCCTACATATTGACGAACCTTTCCTATGACATATAAAGATCCTGAGATACTCCCATTGACACCAATTAGTTTTAAAGTGAAACTTCACCCTTTAAGAATATTTATTACATATTTTGTTTCTTTATTATTCTAGTTTTCTTATTGTACAAGAATTCTTTATTTTTGCAATGTCCTCACTGAAGGTTCGTTTTTTTTTTTCCAGTGTCCTCATTCAAGTACACATTTTTTTCAATGTTCTCACTCCGTTAATAGAGCTGTCAAATGTTTAATGAGAACCGATCACAATGAATGTAACATTTTTTTTTCAATTGTAACAATTTATATTCCGTAATGTAACATAGTCGTTTAAAAAAATTGTGGAAAATTTTTATTGGTAAAACACTTAATGATTTATCAATGACAAAATGTTGAATGTAACATTTACTCTATAAAACTGTTACATTCATCTATATAGCAAATTGCAATCATATATGCACTTTGTTACACTTCAATTATTACTTATTATAAAAAAAAAAACTATTAAATTATTTAAAATTTTACTGCAAAACTCCTGTTACATCTTGCAATAAAAGTGTTACCTTTTAAAGACGAAACTGTTACTTTTTTCATAACAACGTGCTACATTTTAGTTGACGAATAGAGCAGTTATTTTTTCTTTGTTAAAAAATATGTTTTCAAAAATAAAATTCAAACAAAATCATGACGTATTTAGCTTGATTCGTCTTGTTGAGATGAACGCAACAATATTTTCAGATTTTTTTCGACTTCAAAATCACAAGATATTGCATTTTAAAGTTATTGGAGTTTATTTTTTTAAATAAATGTCACGTGTCGCGCTCTGGGAAGGCAGCTACGGCAGGCGGGTGGGTAGGGCAGGTGGGTAGCCGAGTATGATCTATGGGTGAATCCGTCTCACAAGTGAGACGGTCTCACCCATGTTTTTGCCAAAAAAAAATTGGTATCAACAAACCTATTACGTAGTCATATATTGTGAGACGAATTCATTCAAGTTTTTTCCCAAAGAATTTGGTATCATCAAACCTGCTAAGTGGTCATATATCGTGTGTACATTTAAATGTGATTTCCCCACTATTTACTTATTTGAGCCTCAAATAAGTACCTCAAAATTTGACGTACTAAGGCTCCGTTTGTTTCGCGTAAAATAACTTCCGGAAAATGTTTTCCCCATTTTCCGGTGTTTGTTACGCACCGAAAAATGAGGAAAATATTTTCCGGAAAATGGTTTTCCCTCTTTTCTAAGTAAAATGACTTACGGATTTTTACCAAGTAAATCATTTTCCGGAAAATGTTAACTCTCTCACTCACACCCAACTCTCCATAAAACCCCACCCTACCCACTACACCTCTAACACCACCCTCTTCATCCATCCTATCCACCACCCCCACCACCCCAGCACCCACCCCCACCCTACCCCACCACCCCACCCAAAAAAAAAAACAAACTTTTCACTCATATTAAAAAAAAAATGAATATCTCCACCACCCCCACTACCCCAGCACCCACCCCACCCTACCCCACCACCCCCCAAAAAAAAAAAAAAAAAACTTCTTTTCACTCATATTAAAAAAAAAATTGAACATCTCCACCACCCCCAACTACCCCAGCACCCACCCCACCCCACCAAAAAAAAAAAAAAAATAATCTTTTCACTCATATTAAAAAAAATGAACATCTCCACCACCCCCAACTACCCCACCACCCACCCCCACCCCCACGCTCCCACCACCCCGCCCCACCAAAAAAAAAAAAAACTTCTTTTCACTCATATTAAAAAAAAAAATGAACATCTTCATTCTCCACCAGCCCCAACTACCCCAGCACCCCACCCCACCCTACCCCACCACCCCACCCCAAAAAAAAAAAAAAAAAAAACTTCTTTTCATTCATTAAAAAAAAGAACACCTCCACCCCCCCCCCAACTACCCTACTACCCCACCCTACCCTCACCACCCCACTCACCCACCCCCCCTAAAAAAAAAATTAAAAAAATAACTCATATTAAAATTATTTTTGAACACCTCCCCCACCCCCACCCACCCCTACCCCCCCCCCCCCACAACCACCATCCCACTCCACTCCCCCAAAATCTCCACCCACATTCAATTTTTTCTCATAATTATTCTTTTCCTCATATTAAATTATTATTATTTTCATATTTTCGGAAAACAATTTCCTTAGATTTACCAAACAACCAAAAACATGTTTATGTCATTTTCCGGAAAACATTTTCATTTTCCGGAAAACATTTTACGGAAAATCATTTTCCGGAAATTGTTTTACGCGAAACAAACGGAGCCTAATTTAGTATTACTCCATAAAGAAGCATTGTGTATCAGGTGCAAAATTAAAAGGTTATTATTGCATCCTTTAGAAGTTGGAGGATATATCTGTTATTGCAAGAAAAGACGATGACCATCGATAAATTACGGGTTTTAACTTAACAGGCTCTTGGAGTTTTTTTTTTTTTTTTTTTTTTTTTTTTCACTGCCCGTGCTCCGCATGATAGCGTTTTAATGATTTTTTTTTTTTTTATAGAAGGTGATTAATGTTTGACAAAAACTTGTGTGAGAACACTCCAACCCGTCTCATCGGTGAGACGGGTCATTTTTTTGACCCATTACCCGACCCACAACCCTGCTCCAGGACCCATGGGGGACCCTACCACGTGCCAGCCCCTCATTTTTTTTCCTATTTTTTAAATTTTTATATTTTTATTTTTGGTTTTTTTTCGGTTTGTGAAAAGTAATAGTTACCATCTCTTAAAGTAATAGTTACCATCTCTTAAAGTAATAGTGTTTTTCCTATGTTTTCTTCGTTTGCCAAAAGTAATACTTATTATAACTAAAATGTAACAAACGTGTTATTTATATGTAATAGTATTTGTACATAATTGTAATACATATGTATAGATATCTATATGTTTTCAAACAATAAGTTACAATGGGGTCAAATTTATCATGATACATGTAAAAGTATTACATTATCTATAGAAATCTGTTACAATTTCGTCAATCAAAGTGTTACATTTACTTGTATAAACTTACTATTACATTCATATACATAAGTTATTACTTTTCAAATGTTATTTTCTTTTAAAAAATAAAATTTAAAATACATATTATATTTCATTTTAGCTAAAGCACTATTATATTTCAACATAGATGATTATTACATTTAGATATTGTTTGGGTTACATGTAATTATATTTAGTACTCCCCCTGTCCCTAAATGAGTGTTCATTTTCAAGAAATCTTTATCCCAAAATGAGTGTCTTTTTTTAACATAACTTTGTCCCTAAATGTTTTTTTTCGAATTTTTTTTCACCGGTTTCTTTTTACGTGCAAAACTAAATGTTTGGAAAGGAGATTACAAGATTATATATGAATCTTTGCTACCAAATTGTACACAAAGTTGAAATTTTCAATGTCCCTTAAAATGAAATTTGGACACTCATTTAGTGACAAAGGTAGTATTACATTTGGAAAAATGGGTAAAAACGAGCTTTTGTTTTTTTAAAACAAGTATTACGTTTACTTATGAACAATGTTACTTTAAGAGATGGTAACTATTATTTTTTTGCTAAACCACTGAAAAGCCGGAAAAAAAATATAAAAACTAAAAAAAAAATAAAAAAATTCGGCCAATGGTGGGTTGCCACGTGGCGGGTTCGGCCCATGGGGCGACCCTTCTCATGCATGAGACGGATCCCCTTGTTCTCATGGGAGACCACCTCTTAATGTTTTATATAGTGTGATATATAATAAAAAGTGATAATAAATTTATTTAAGAAAATAAAAAAATATTAATTAAAAGTCTAATTATATTTTAAATATTATTATTAAGGGCTAAACCCATTTCATTGAAGGTAAAATTTCAAAAGATCATTCAATTTGGAACAAAACACGACAATCAATTTGAGACGAATGGAGTAACTACTATCATTAACTAATATTATTATTATTAATAATAATTAATTTATAAAGTAACTATTATAATTAAATAATATTATTAATAGTAATAATTAATATATACTCCACGTGGGACGAACCAAAATGGAAATAAGTCTCAAGTGAGGTGAGACGGAAGGAGTATATAGTAATTATTATGGTTAACTATTACTATTACTATTAATAGTTAATTTATATTGTAACTATTATAGTTAACTAATACTATTAATAGAAATAGTTAACCTATATAATAACTATTATTATTAACTAATAATAAGAATTTCAAAAGTCAATTATTAATTTGGGAGGTGATGATGTGGCTTCATATAAATCAAGCTTTTACCTATACATGTCCACGTGGTGACTCTATACGCTTCTTCGTCGACTTTTATATATATAAATTTTCTCTTCGGGGTGTCATCAAAACCAGGAGTTCACTTCATCAACCCATTTTCACTTTCGATAAAAAAAATATATTTTCTTCTACTGAAGAGCTAATTTATTTTGAAATAGATTTATCTACAAATACAATAAAATCATTCTATAAAATATTTTTTGGATGTAAGAAAATATAAGAAGAGATTGTTTTCATTGTCTTATTAATGTGTTCAAAAATATTTTTGATTCATTCTCAAAAATAAAACAAAAATCTTTTGAAAAAAACAACGTTGTGTTCGTCGAGACGAGACAAATCAAACTAGCAGTGGGATGATATAGTTTTGAATTGTTTTTGTAAAATCATATTTCGTAATAAAAAAAAAGGTTGAGCTGTTCGTCGCTTGAAATGTAACACTTGTTTTGAAGAAATGTAAAAGTTGAAATCCTGAAAAAAGTAACTGTTTTATTGTAAAAATGTAACAGTAGTTTTGAAGAAAGTTTTTGATTATTTTTTCTAAAGAAAGTAACAATTGAAATGTAATAAATTATATATATGAATATAGTTCATTCTACAAAAGAATATAACAGTTTTTTAGAAAAAATGTTAATATATTATTTTATTTTAAGAAAGTAAGAATTTTCTATACAAAATGTAATAATCCTTATAAAGATAATACTTTTAGAATAGAAACTAAGCTGAATGTAACATTTGAAATTCTGTAATGTGACAATTTTTTGCATAAAATATAGCAGTAGTTTTGCAAAAAATAAAATAAAATTATTTGATTATCATTATTTTAGAAAAAATAATAATTGAAATGTAACAGAAATGTACATAAATATAAATTTTTTACAAATAAATTTTTATATAGAGGAATTGTTGTATATTTTTTTTCTTTTAAGAAAGAAAGAATATTCTATACAAAATGTATAATATTTTTAAAGTAAATACTTTTAGAATAGATTTAAACACGTGGTAAGCTAAAATCACTAAACAAAATCAAATTACCTCTACAAATAATGCAATTTCAATCTTATGATTAATTTTAATTCCTTTTTCTACAAAACTATGGCATTACTATTTCCGCAAAAGAAAATGGCTCTAAATCAATTTAATTAGTCAAAATTTCTATGGATTATTCATTAGTTGCTTATGTTCTACTCCCTCCGTTCCAATTTAAAGTTCTTAGTTTGACTTTGCATGGAGATTAAGAAAAAGTAAATGTTGTGAGTATGAAAAGTAAAGTGGGAGAGAGAAAGTGGGTAGGGGGTTTTTGTTGTGAGAATGACACACACTTTCCATTTTAAGTAATAAAGCAAAGTAAGAACCTTAAATTGGGACAAACTAAAAAGGAAAGTAAGAACCTTAAAACGGGGCAGAGGGAGTATTAGTTTACACTAGATTTATTGTTATGTTATTCTACGAAATAAAATTATTTTCTTTTTTGATTAAATTAAATGAAAAGTAAGGTAGTTTTTGGTTTACTTTTTCACATTGGGAGCATTGTTTGGGATGTTCGGTTGGCGGTTTATAGCTAATCCGAAGACGTTAGATTATTTTTATTTTGAAAGCTAAATATTTTTCGAGCCGGGATTTGGTGAGTGCTAATACAGTGCACTATCCAAGCTACTTTTGAAGAGACATTTGTGTTTCCCAAGACATTGTTAAGAGAGGCACAAGGTAAAAGATTGGGAATGTCATAAAATTTAAATTTTGGGTAATCCATGGCTTCATAACAATACTAGTACTAGTTCATTTGGTGGCATTGTTTTTATGCACGTATACTTTCATTTGTCATCCTCTTTTTACATGTCTCATGCATTTCGAAATACTAATGTAGTAACTGATATTAACTCGGTTGTGTTAGACAATATATCCCACATCCAATAGAGAACTAAATATGGATCGGTATTTAGACTTGAGGGGCTACCCCTCTTGGCACCAATTGAATTTCAAGTAAAACCTCCAATGTAGTTCATTATCGGCTCAGTCCCGCCTATGATTACACTTGGGCATCTCTACTTCTTACTCCAACTCTTATTCTAAGATGATATCACAGTCACAGATCAATAATGGTTTGATTACTTCAGGTGTATATATATTTGAGGAGCTAATCATTTTGACACCAATTATTACCGGCCCAATCTAACTCATGCTCACACTTGGACTTCTCTCTATTTCTTTCCCAATCATAATTGCGATTTCTCTTGTTGGTGAGCGATCCCAACAAGTGGTATGAGAGATTGGTTGAAGGAGAAAATCCAAAATAACACACGCACACAATCGAAGACAAAACACATAATTTTTCCGTGGTTCGGCTTAAATCCTATTCCACCCAACAATAAATATATTAATCTCTCGATATTACAAGAATGGAGACTCTCTCTTTCTCAACACTCTTGAATATCCTCCCCAACGCATACAAGCATACAATTTCTCTCTCTAAATTATATGCCTATGCTAACTCTCTCTTGAGTTGTCACAAAAAACTCTAACTAGTGAAGCCTATTTATAATGGGGAGGCACACTTATTTTCCCCTTCCTAATCGATGTGGGATTACTATTCCTTTTCCAAACCAAATAGGATTTAGGTAATTTCGGTCAATTTCCCAACAAATCTCCCCTTGACCTAAATTCCCAAATCTCATCAACGCCTGAGAAACGCACCCTTTTCTCAGTCTTCTTCCTCTCCTTTTTGTCATCACAAAAAGATCTTCCACGCAAGGATTCACCCTCCATGTAGCAAATATTCCTTGCACCTTTTCTCCCTTGAAGAATCATGCGCTTTCCTTTGTACACTTTGCACGTTTGTCTTCTTCCAACATATCGGTATCCACGTGATGTCAATACTCCTAGTGAAAGCAAATTCGCAGTCGCACTAGGAACATACTTTACATTCAAAGCAGTTTTCACAGTCCCATCATGAAGCTTGAAGCGTACACTCTCAACACCTTCAATCTTCAATTTCTGTGCATTCCCTACTTTGATCTCTCCAAGTTGTCCCTCCGTTCGCAAAGTGTCAAACATAGCTCGATCCTTGCAAATATGCACTGAAGCAGCGGAATCTAACACCCAATCCAACTTCTTCTCATCAATCGAATCAGCAACAGCCACCGTCTCCGTCAAAGAAAATCACCATCATCATCAACTGTGTTGACATTCTCCTCATCAACCTTCTTCTTTCCTTTGACACCACGCAAACTCTTCAAATATTCATGAAATTGTGGGCAACACATCCGCATATGACCAGTCTCTCCGCAGTAGAAGCACTCAACCTTACTCATGTCTCTCTCTCCCCTCGATTGAGACCTTGCTCTCCCATTTGTGCCACCGCGATTATAACTCCTTCCTCTTCCAGAACCCTCTGCAACTAGTACTCTGTCCTCATTGGATAAGCTATCACTCCTCGACATCCTTTTTGTCATCGGAAAAAAAAACATCATCCAATGTTAAAGTGGTCCTACCTATCAACATCGTCTTCCTAAAAGACTTGTAAGACATGGGTAATGAAGCCAACAATAATAAAGCTTGCTCCTCATCTTTGATTGTCTCTTCAACATTAGATAATCGACCTACTAGTTGACTGAAATAATTTATATGGTCATGCAAACTACCACCTTCATCAAGTTTCAAACAATACAAATCCATCTTCAAGAACAAGCGATTTGTCAACGACTTTGACGCATAAATACTCGCAAGTTTCTCCCAAATACCCCTCGGTGTTTTCTCTTTCAAAACACTATATTTAATTTTGGGAGCAAGTGCTAACCTGATTGTGCTCGAAGCCTTCTTCTGAATCTTCGCCCAATCTGCGTCTTTCATCCCTTCCGGCTTGTCCTTTTCCAAAGCTTCATCAAGACCCTGTTGAACCAACACATCTTGGATTGTCATCTGCCACACGGTGAAATCCATCCTTCCACTTTAACAAAGGAATATTTGCTACTTGGAGGGTGAATCCTTGTGTGGAAGATCTTTTTGTGATGACAAAAAGGAGAGGAAGAAGACTGAGAAAATGGTGCGTTTCTCAGGCGTTGATGAGATTTTGGAATTTAGGTCAAGGGGAGATTTGTTGGGAAATTGACCGAAATTACCTAAATCCTATTTGGTTTGGAAAAGGAATAGTAATCCCACATCGGTTAGGAAGGGGAAAATAAGTGTGCCTCCCCATTATAAATAGGCTTCACTAGTTAGAGTTTTTTGTGACAACTCAAGAGAGAGTTAGCATAGGCATATAATTTAGAGAGAGAAATTGTATGCTTGTATGCGTTGGTGAGGATATTCAAGAGTGTTGAGAAAGAGAGAGTCTCCATTCTTATAATATCGAGAGATTAATATATTTATTGTTGGGTGGAATAGGCTTTAAGCCGAACCACGGAAAAATTGTGTGTTTTGTCTTCGATTGTGTGCGTGTGTTATTTTTGATTCTCTTATTGCGATTTTTCTTGTTGGTGAGCGATCCCAACAAGTGGTATGAGAGCTTGGTTGAAGGAGAGAATTCGCATCGACGGAAGAGATCCAACATCGAAGAAAAACAAGGTAGAAGAATTCTGCTCGGATTTGTTCAGCGCAGCGGTGGGAAAACAAGCGTAGCGCATTTGATCACCGTTGGATCGTGCTGAAATTTGGCGTGTGGGTTCAAGACTCATAAATCTTCAATCTTAACGGTGGAGATTGGATTTTGAGCTTCCTAGCATCGGGAAAAGTGTCCGGACAGAAGCAGCAGTGTGAAGAAATTCATATTTTGGAGAATATGGATATTGGTGGATCGAAGTATCAAGTCCCAACAACTGGTATCAAAGCCCAAGTTGATGGATGGGCCCGACGCGCAGTGGACCGCGTGTGTGAGATATGTGGGATTTCCTGTGGTGTGAACTCGCGAGTGGAGCACAGTGTGTGCCTTGTGTCGAAAGTCTTCTTGATATTGGTGATCGGGCGGCGTGTCCCGCATGTAGTGAATAGCGGCGGTACAAGTAAAAACTTCGCTGGAGGTGGTCCTTGGTTTGAGGGGAGGTTTGTTGGGGTATCAACCCAAATCCCACATTGGCAATTGAAAGAAGAATTTTCTAATATATATAAGTGTCCACCCACTCCATTAGTATGAGGCTTTTTGGGAGATGACCCAAAAACAAATCCGTACGGGCTGGGCCCAGAGCGGACAATATCATATAGTGTGGAGTGGTGGGGGTGGTCGCGGTCCCAACAATGCTCTTTTAATTTCTAAAGAAAAAGAAACGGAAGGAGCATTCAATTTAGTCTCAATCTAAGTTTAATTATACTAATTTGTTACGTGGTCGGTTAAAAACTCAAGTGGTATGATTAAGATGAATAAAAAGCACATGTGCAGAAGTTTATTTTACATTTTAAATTCACCAGGTTATGATATAATTTTCTTCTTTTAAATATACCATGGGGAGTTAGAACTTAGAAGAAGATGGGTTGTCAATGTCATGAGAGAGAAAAAAAAATCAAGAACAAACGCGTTTTTACGTCAAGATAAAATTGTTTTTACTGTAACTTTTTCATGCTACAAGCAACATTTGGACAAGTTAAAAAGATTTTCAATAAAATTTATAAAGAGCAAATTAAATGTGATAGTATTTATTACTCCATTATTCCTGTACTAAAGTTTTTAGTTTGAATTTACACGGAGATTAAGAAAAAATAAATGTTGTGAGTATGAAAAATAAAGTAGAAGAAAGTAGGTAGAAAGTTTTAGTTGTGAAATGACAAGTGGGCTTCATTATCTATTTTAGGCAATAAAGCAACTAAAAACTTTAGACTTGAACAAATAAAAAAGAAAAGTAAAAATCTTAATCCAGAACAGATGAATAGTTAAATTAATTTAAACTGGGGATCACCAACTGGTGGTGTGGCGAATGATTCCCATTAACATATGGATTTCAAACCGTACAATATTATGGTTAAAAAATTAATGAGGAATCAAGTGTTAATAATTCTTCGAACGTGCACCTTACCTCATTATGTTTCTTTTTATCTAAAATTTTAGTTACTTTATTTCTTCAGATGAAGGTTGAAAAGATGGACGTAACATATTCTTTTAGAACATTTAAAGAAAGTAAAAGCTACTTAGAGCACCCTCCTGTATCCGTCCCAGTTTAATGTGCATGTTTACTGTTTATTTGGTTAACTCAATCACACTTTTACTATAAGTGTATGAAAAAATAGATATTGAAACACGATTCTAAAAATTGTTATTGTATCACCGTTAGAAATAGTATCAATAACATTTTTTTATAATTGTATAGAGATATCTAGATTTTTACAAAATTATGGTCAAAGCTCAATTGAGTTGACCAAAAAATCAAACTGTGCACATTGAAGTGGAATGGAGATTGTATTTTGCAGGACTTGGAACGATTCTATCCATTTTTTCCTTCAGCGCTACGGTCACAAAATTCAAAAAAAAAAAAAAAAATGTATAAGTCTACAAACAATGAATAACATTGTAGTGAAATGTAAAAACAAAATATTTTTTTACATTACTTAGTAAAAACTTTACATCCATACTGAATCTTTTTTACATGACATTTTAGTACAAAATCTATTTTTATATTTCTTTAAAATATTTATATTTTATAATAACTGTTTTATATTTCTTTGTAATAAATTTTAGACTGTAGCGCTGGAATAAACCTTTAACTAGAGCAAATCCAAATTAACGATTTTGCATAACTCGTCATTATGGAAGACATTTTTTTTGATGTGAAAAGATTGTGGGAGCTCTTCCTCCAGGCATCACACTGCGCCACTTTTCAATCTGCCCATCATTTTTTTTTTTTCTTCTTCTTCTTCTTTCTTTCTTTCTTTCTTTCTTTCTTTTTTTTTTTTTTTTTTTTTTTTTCCAAAAATGACATTTGACAATGAACTGTTATTGTAAAAGCATTTAGTTAAAAGTCGTGAAAGAGAATAATGTTTTTCCCTTGATGATCTCCTTATGTACAACATACAAGCTAGGAAACTTCTACAAAATGCCCACAAATATACTACAGATTACAACATACTCCCACATTTCCATAACAATATGCACAAAATGGATTGACACGGTAATTAAGGGAAGAATTGTAGTTGGTAGTTGTTGTTAGTGTGAAAAGTGAAGTAAGAGAGAGAAAGTGAGATATAGAATATTAGGTTGATTGGTGTTGTTAGTAGACATACCCAAACGGTCCCGGTTCCAGAGCCGGCAGTTCCCGGTTACCGGAGCCGTATTCGATCCGTCCTAATCCGGTTCCCCGTTCCCGGTTTTATCCGTCGATTCCTTCACCAGTTAACCTTTTTTTTCAGTTTAGTCCAAATCCATTAAAAAACTAACTGATTCGATCTAAAACAGTTGAAAAACTAACTGATTTGAATTTTTTAGCCAAATTAGTTAGAAAAGTTAACAAATTAAGTTAGTTTCTAAAAAAGTTGGTTAGTTTATTATTAAGCATACAATAAAAAATCTTACAATATTTTTAGGAAAAAAAAGGGACGACACCCTTATAATTTTGTTAATATAATTAATAATTTTACAATGAGGGGGACAACCAAGTCTTTCCCTTTTATAATTCAAGGGTAGACAAAAGCAGCCTTTACCTCTAAATTACAACAGTTATCTAAATTCTAGTCTAATTTAAATAAAACAAAACTATACTACAAATACAAAATAAATGCTAAATATTACATTTAACTTACTTGATCAACCACTCCCGTCCCTATTCATTCTGTTATACTGCGATCTCCTTCATCTTCAATTTGTTCATCTTGTTCATTCTATATTGATTTATCTAACCCGATTTCACATTTATTAATTGTTGTTTTGCAATTAATAAATGTGAAATCAGGTATTTAATTTTCGTTTTAAATCTAGATTTTTAATAATGTTTATTGTTGTTGGATTTGTATTGTTGTATTTCTCTCCATATTCATATGTGAGAGCCTGTGATTTCCTTCCATTGGTGAAGGCTTGTGATTCCCTTCCATTTGTGAGGGCCTTGTGTATTGGTTTTGTTGTTTTTATGATTGGGAGAAAGTCTGAATCTGACTTAGCGAAGCAAAAAAGAGACATGAACGCAGTACTTCGTCAAGATGTTCGTGAAGTCCAGCGTTTCGAATGGTGGAATCTTTTGAAGTCAGATTTTGTTAATTGTTGCAAGGATGAGCCTAGTAGGAATATTCATTTTTCTTTGCAATTGACAAGTCAAAATGCCAATATATTGGCAAATGTACTATCTAGGGCAGCGTTTCTAATCGCGAGCCCCACCGTTTGGGTCGAACTTCCGATTTATATGGATAGTCGACTCTTAAACCTTTGTTGTTGTCATTAATAATATGTTTATTTTGGTTTCAAAAAAAAAAACTTACTTGATCAATCGCTTTCCGTTGAATCGTCGAAGAATTCTTCTTCAGATAAATCCTTGAGTTCTTGATCTCTTTTATCCGCTTTGACCCAATCATTTATCAAAGTTTGATTTTTCAATTTTTCACAAGTCAAATTTGTGTGATGATCATTTAAAATATTTCCACCAATGCTAAAGGCATCACGACGAAATCGTTGATGCGGGTGCCACTAATACCTCTTTTGCAATCATAGAAATAATAGGAAATTGAGTTCTTCTTCTCGCCCAGCAACGTAAAATATCAAAGTCAATTGGATTTTTTTCATACTCAAATGTCGTCGTTAAATATGTATCAAATTCTGCAAAAGAGGTTTGTGAAGAGGTCCCTCCTCGAGAACGTTTTATATTCATGTAGAAACTAGTTATGTAATCCACTTCGGGGTCATGAATGGCCGGTTCAACCGTAGTTTGATCACCATAAAGTGCTTGGAACTCTTTATAAATATTTAGAAATGATTTTCTTGCATTTTGAACAATATGAGAAACATTTGAAAGATGTAGATTATTTTCAAGAAAAAAGGTTAGAGTAGTAAAAATGAAACAATGATTCTAAACCATCCTCTCTAACTCGAGGATCCTATAATTTTGCAATTAAAAAATCATAAAAAATTCATAAAAATATTTTAACCATTTTTCTTTCATACGAAAAACCAAAGCACCAATATTTTTGTCATTTTGAAATTGTTTAAAACTTTGAGAAATTAAAGCACAACGATCCACAACTAAATTACAAGCAGGATAATACGTACTGGATAACGTCTCGGTGGCTTCCTTGAAAACTTTC
Source organism: Campanula takesimana (assembly GCA_026119855.1). Taxonomy (NCBI): domain Eukaryota; kingdom Viridiplantae; phylum Streptophyta; class Magnoliopsida; order Asterales; family Campanulaceae; genus Campanula; species Campanula takesimana. The sequence continues at coordinate 49,150 of JAOWBW010000490.1, read as the reverse complement.
AGTATACCAATTAGGCCCTCACAAGAAACCCAATGTAAAGTAAATAATTATTCGCGATAGTTAACGGATGCTAGAAACATTGAAATATGTTCTTTAAATGGATAAGAATCGACCAGTAGTTTATAAGTGGAGTTCCACCTAGTTGGAAACAGATATTATTTGCGCGACAATATGATTTCCATTGATTTTCAATATAATTCTTTTTATAAATAGAACGGACCTCCGTTTTAATGGGTGCAATGAAACTTTTCAAAGTATCTAATCCATCTTAGACACATGAGTTTAAAATATGACAAATGCATCGTACATGAAAAATACTACTACCCACTAATAGTAGATAAATTTTTTTATAATTATTCTATACTAGCGGTATTAGCACTAGCATTATCAAAACTAATAGAAAAACTTCACCAAATTATATTCTTGTAAAATAGTATGTAATTTAAAAGCAATTTATGCGTGCTATGCTCTTCATCAAAATCTCTAATTGCAATTAATCTTTTTTGAAGTGTCCAAGATGGGTCAACCAATAACAAGTAACACCCATATAATAATGTTCGATCCTTTTATCGATCCATGTATCGGAACAAATTGAAACTTTAGTTTTTAGGACGGAAAACATTTCACAAAAATTAATTTTGTATACCCCGACCAATTTCGTATAATATCACGTGTAAGTGTAGTACGTGGTACTTTTCTAGCGGCGGGGTTAAGACTCATTTTTGCAAAATATTCATAAAACTCATCCGCAAAACGAAAGGAAAGACCCTTTACACACACACACACACACAAAAAAAAAAAAAACTGCCATATTTTTTCTATTTGAAGCCTTGGTATATTGAAATAGAGATTGAGTAGAAGATGTACCTACATTTTGTGACGAAGTCGTGAATCCTTGAATCCTTGAAGTTGACTTTGAGTCGTTATTCTAAACTCGGTAGGATGTTTTCTTTTCAAATGCTTACTATAATTTCCGTACCCTTGGCCTTGTGTCTACTTTATTTGATGTTTGCAATAGTTGCATTCCGCCACCCATACGCCATTTTTATTTTTTACTTTGCTAAAGTGACGCACCCACAATTCGGATCGAGGGGCCAGGGGAGCTCGAGCTCGACCTCCTCTCACGGCCGTGGGCTGTGTTATATGCGTGTCCCTTTATTCTTCATTTTGTTGTTTTTGTTCGTTAAATGCCATCACTTCTTCATATATATTTTTTCATGTTCTCTCATATAAAATACCTAGAAATAAAATAGCAAGTTTAGGCTTTAAAACATTGAGTTTAGGCCTTAAAACGCTGAGTCCGTATATTTAAGATCGTGACTTTTTTTAATATATGGATGAACTAGTTTCCCCCAAAATCCCTGAAAAAATAAACATGTTTTTTAGTTTATTAAGTAAAATGTATTTTTAAACGTGCGGTCACGTTTTTGTAAATAACAGTCACTTGCTTTAAAACGTGCGGTGATATTTTTATAAATATATAACAATTGTTTTAAAAGCGCACAGTGACATTTTTGTAAATATCTAAAATTTATTGACAAGCTAGGACTATTAACACTACTACTGACACTCTTTAGTACTATCACTGCACTCTTTAACATACACACACACCAACATCCTTCAATACCAGTGTACTCTTTAACAAACGCACTGACATTGTTTAACATTACACGGTCAATTTATAAAAAATGCTAGTTTCAATGTATATAAATATCAGATAAATCGTTGAGATTTTCTAATATTAGCAGTAGCAGTTATTAAATGTGTCATGTTTATAAATGACAATATGATTGACTGACAATTTTTAACATTACCACTGACATTTACGATTCAAATTAGACTTTTTACTCTTTTAGATACTCGTTCTTCTTAACCGTAAAACAAAATTTTCATAAAATCTACGTTGCTATGTATAATTAGTGATTTGATAGGTCACCGTTATTAAAGTTAATATGGCGATAAGGTCATATAAATATATATTCTCTCTCTCTCACTCAAATTAGGACATCTAAAAATAGCAAGCTTATATTATTTATATTTAATGAGACTCACTTGTCATACTCACAACAACAATTCTCTTACTATTCTTCCCACTCATTATCTTTTCTATTTTACTTTCATACTCACAACACCTCCTCAACTCATTTTCTTTCCTCTTTCTTAATCTCATATCGAGAGAGAAAATCCGACTGTTGGATGGGAAGGAGGGAGTAAATCATTATATATCACAATGGAATTGGCAAAATGATTAAAAAAATATAATAAATTTTATTGGTTGCATCGATTGTGGACCCGACACACTCTAATAAAAAACACTAATAAATTTTTGACACATCATTTTGTTACGATTGAAGTAGATGTTAGTTGGATTTGAGAAGGAATTACATACGGGTAATGTTAGGAGCACAAAAGAAGTTCACAAAATGATGAATACAAAGTGAGGTAGCGATATTTTATTGGTTGCATCGATTGTGGACCCGACACACTGTAATAAAAAACACTAATAAATTTTTGACACATCATTTTGTAAGCCACATTTAGTGGCACTTTTTTGCAACTTTATATTTACCCATTACATTATACTCTCTTCCTCTAAGAATAACTTAACTATTTTCTTTTCATTGATAAGTTGTATTTTCTAAAAAACATGATTTTTGTTATTTTTTATTTATCATACCCTATATGTTATATTCATATATTTAAATTACAGATCGCACTATCAAATCATTATAATAACAACTATTCACAATATTTTTTAATATATATATATATAATCTCTTTAATTTTTGTGCGGAAAAAAATAGTACTCCTTCCGTCCCGATTTAATGTTCTTACTTTGACTTTGCACGGAGATTAAGAAAAAGTAAATATTGTGAATATGAAAAGTTAAGTATGAAAGAGAAAGTGGGTAGGAAGTTTTTGCTGTGAGAATGACAAGTGAATCTCATTGTTCATTTTAGGTAATAAAGTAAGAACTTTAAATTGAGAGAACAAAAAAAGAAAGTAAAAACCTTAAAGCGGGACCGAGTTAATTTCACACCGAGAGTGATATGTATGAGGGTATATGGAAGATGTATGTATTCTCTCTGTCCCATAACAATGTGCACAAATTGGCATTTTGGATGTCCTATTAATAAGTCACACTTTCCTAAAATGACAAAGAATTTTTACTATTCATCTCACTCATTATCTCTCCTACTTTACTATTACACTCACAATACCAATCAACCTACTATTCCATACCTGTCTTTCTCTCTCTTACTTTACTTTTCACACTCACAACAACTACCCATTACTATTCATCTTTTAATTCCCGTAAAAGACCTATTTTATGCATATAGTTAGGGGACGGAGGGAGTATGTATGTATGTATTAATTTAATTAATGGAGATGAAAATAAAAAGGAGTTAGAGATAAATGAGGATAGTAACATGGACCAAAAAAAATGAGCTGTCTAATCTCTCAAATGTGATGGGCCATCATGGATGGAAAGAAAAGTTACAAGACAAAGGGGTTTAAATGAACATGGTAGCCATGTGAAGGTGAGAACATATATCATGTGTCATCCCCATGTGGTTAAATCCTTCAGTTTACCTGGCAATACCTTCCTACTATTCTTTTATGTTTTTCCCTTTCCGTTTCCGTTTCCCTTTCCCTTTTTTTTATTACTATTATTATTCTTACATCTACTTGTTATTAATTGGGAAAAATAACCCCTCTAAAAAACAAAAATCATATCCAAAAAACCCATAAAATATTTCTTCAATCTAAAAAGTTATAAAATTAAATTATCGATACCAAAAAGCCCAAACGTTAACGAATTGACTAACACGGTTAGATTTGAGTATTCATAATAATAAAAAATTAACTTTCTTTTCAATTAATGACGTATTAAAAATAAAAAAGTATTTTGCAATGCAAAATAATTTAATTTTGATATTATTAGATATAATAACAATAATAATAGTTATAACAAAAAAAAATAATTATTATTATTATTTTAGTTAATTAATAATTTTTAATACTACAGTTAATAACAAAAGTAATAAGAATTAAAAACAATAATGAATGTGATAATATTGAAAAGAACATCATCATAATTTTAATTATTTTTATGATCTTACATAATAATAATAATAAAAACTTAAAGAAGCACCTTTCAATTACTTCTTTAATATATCAAGAATTCATATTTTTATTATTAAATATTAGGTAATTAAATAATAATGATAATAATGATTAATTTTCTTGTTGCTACAACTATAATTATTATTAAAATTATTATTATTAGTATTAATATTATTATTTAATCATAATAATATTATTAAAATTATTTGGCGTTTTAATTTTTTTAATATTTCTAACATGACATTAAGTGAAAAGAAAATTAATTTTTTAATTATATGAATGTTAAAACTTAATGTCGTTAGTTAAATAGTTAATGTTTGGACTTTTTGGTATTGATAATATAAATTTAGGACTTTTTAGATTGAAGAAAAAAATTGTGAGTTTTTTGGATATGAAAGTATTTTAAAATGGGTTTTTTGGTATTTTTCCCTTATTTTAATTCATCCAACTCATTATTACTAAAGTTTGCATGTACTTGTTATTCATGAATATGAATATATGTTGGTGATATAATTATTTATCCGGACACTAATAATTAAGTTCATATAGTTTTCACTTTGGAAATAAATAAAGGTAAACAAATTGTGATGTGATAAAAAGGAAAATGTGATTCTTATATCTTAAAATAAATTAAATTGAGATAGAGGAAGTATATTATAGACTTATATAGTATTCATTGTGTCCCAAAATAAACTACATAAATTAAATTGAGATAGAGGGAGTATATTATAGACTTATATAGCATTCACCTTGTCCCAAAATAAACTACCCATTTTGCTATTTAAGTGTCCCAGTTGAAACTCCCACTTACTTAAATAGGAAAAGATTTCCTCCAATTTCTCTCTCATTCCCGCTCACAATAATTATCAATTTGTTATTCCCTTCCCCACTCTCTCTCTCTTTCCCACTCACATGACCTAATTTTTCAACATCTTTCATTATGGGGCGGATGGAGTATAATAATTTACATATGGCATGGAGAATTACATTTTTCTTTTTTAATCATTGAAATTAAGAAAAAGTACTTGTGGATATTATTAATATGAAAAGTGAGGTAAGGAAGATAAAGGAATTTGGAACCGCCCTTGCTGCTCCCTTATAGCGGTGAAACTCGGGCAAAAAAGGCAAAACTTCTATTGCACATTGTAAAACAGTTTGACGAAATGCAAAAGTACAATTATTTTTACATTACTTAGTAAGAAAAAAGTTTTACATAAATATTTTACATAATATTTTAGTACAAAATTTGTTTTTACATTTCTTCAAATATTTTACATTTTGTAACACTTTTTACGTTTGTTATCTGATTTTCACCATTGTAGGGGAACTGCAGACTTTTGGTTGGTCGTTATTTTGCATTATTACACTACATGATGCAATATATACAAGCCTTCTGTGATTAATTTCTTCTCAAATTATCGCTTTTTTTTAAAAAAGTCAAACACACATACATACTCGCATTAATAAAGATTAATAAGATGGCACACCATAGCATTTAGAGGCTCATTCAAAATAAAATTCGCCGCATAAATCGCGGAACATTTTACAAGTATGATTAAAAATGAAGAAATGAAAGTAAACAATAAGTTACAGACACTTATCGCTTTTCTATAGTACTAATTACACTTCATAATGCAATATACCAAAGAAAGTTTTAGAATCCTCTGTCCCATAAATCTTTCAGTTTTATTTTTATTTTTTCTGAGAGAGAACTTTTAATTTCAAAAAATTATATTTATTTTATATATTATGCTAAAATAAAATCGTAAAAAATATGTATTATTAAAAAAAGTGACAATATTAGCGACAAAAAAAGTACGCTATTTGGCTCTAAGATAGAAAGGGTACAATAATTCAAAATTTTCACAAGCCAACATTTATTACTATCTCCATTTTATGAAAATGATGGTCACATTTCACAATAAAACGCATCCTTTTCCTCTTAAATCCACTTGTTCTAATAAAACTCAACCTACAATCACATTATTTAAGTGAGATAAATCTTTATTTACCTAATACGTTATACATTCAAACAAATCTCATGAGTAGAAAAATCAGTGAAAATACTTCATCGTTCTGAAAATTATTATTTCGGGTTAACTTAATATTTTAATAAATTTTAAAAATTATTATTATATTTCACCTTATAATAAATACTCCCTCCGTCTCAAAATAGATGTCGTTTTGGAGTGTTTCACACCTATTAGGAAATGTCATTAATGCATGTGAAGAAGTCCCAAATACCCCTAAAGCAATTCAACTACCTAAGTAATTAAATGGTTAGGTAAGAGATAGTTCACTATCATTATTAAGGGTATAATTGGTATAGAGCAATAAAAATGCTTTGAAAATAGTGTAACGACAAGTAATTTGAGACAAAATTTAACTCCCAAAACGACATCTATTTTGAGACGGATGGAGTATTATTAATAATAACTGCTAAATTTTCAGTAACATAACTAGATTAACTTAATCATTATTTAAAATTCATCAAATTAACTTTAAAAATGTGGAGAATCATGCCGAGATGAGGAACAATATTGTAATTTAATTTATTTTAATGATAAGAACAAGTAAGATGAAAGCAATTATAATCAACATTCTCATGGAGCCCTCAAGAAGAATTTGTGACTCAAACAAATTGCAATGACCCTAAACCACAAAGATAAGAGGTGATAATACAAGGGAAGTGCAATTATTGAATGTGACTCATCAAAAAAGATTTTGGCACAACTTTACCGTTGGTCCTCATACTATGTCTATGCTCATTTATCTAAGTTTGCTCAAACTTACAATTCGTCCCGCACATGGATGTCGTTAAATATTTACCTTTAACTAAGCACTTGACCTACCACATGTGACGGAAGAAGGGTAAAATAGGAATTGAATATTTTATCTGAAGAAATTAAAAAAAATAATCAAAATATATCCCTTATCTCTTCACTAACATCTTCGACTAGTCTGTGACAAGGTTTTAGAAAGCGTTAGGTGGTCGCTAGGCGCCGTAGTAGCTGGGCCTAGACGGGATCTAGGCGGGACCGAGAATTCAGACATAGTTCTAATATCCTAGGCGGGAACAAGATATTTCATGAACGTCTAGCGCCTAAGCGGTGCCTAGGCAGCCTAGGCGAGCGACTTTTAGAACACTGTCTGTGATGAACCAAAAATTGCAATCACTTTATGTTTACACCTGGCTTACTTGTATTTTTCAAATTAAATGGTCAATTCCCATTAAACTAATCTTCCTTTACATGTTCTAGATCAAGTGCTTAGTTAACGGTATAGTTAACGGCATACATGTGAAGGACCAATTGTGTGTGATTTGAGTGTATTTAGGTCAACAACATGCAATTAAATAATACAAGGGATAAAGGTACAATATGGCATAATACAGGGACCAATAGTGAAGTTGACCCGAAGGTATTTATATTATCCTCAACATCACTTTTTTTTTACTCACTCAACCACTATTCATAATGCCGTTGTGACGTTTTCTATCTCTATCTCTATCTCTTCTCCTTTTATTATATTTTTTAATGAGTTCATCTTTGAAATTTTAGTAATTAAATAATTTATCTAGGGACCCTAAAAGCTAATCATTATTTTGTAAAAATGTTCACTCAATTTAACAAAAACGTCAAAAGTAAAAAAAAAAAAAAAGTATTGTTTGGGGGTTAAAGTAACATAGTCGGTCCGTTTCATATTAAGGTCGAGCGTTAAAAAAAAATCATGTTAAAGTTACAAAAGAAATATTTTGCAGTAAAAAATATTATTTCGAAGTGAAAATTTGGAGAAAAACTTATTTTACACTCGCTTTAGTGTAAAATTTGTTTTCATCCCTTAATGTAAAACAGAATCTCTTAATGTAAAACATGTTTATACGTCTTTTTAGTGTAAACAGGTTTTTTTCATAAGATTGGCTCTATTTCGAAATTGAATTATAAATAATTAGCCTAAACTAGGGTCCTGCAGATTAAACAATAACCTTGTATTAAAAATATGATAGGAACAATAATGGATATTTTTCTCAAGAATAAAACACAGCCTTTCTCTCTCATGTAATCCTTGTGATTTCGATTCTAAAACTCTAGAATTGTGTATTCGATATTAAATTAGATAAATATTTAATTAATCAAATTAAATTCTTGTTTACAAATATAGGTATTAGGATAGTCAACTCTTGAAATCGTAGAATTTAAAGTTTAATAACGTAAAATTAAATAAGAAATGGGCCACTATTAGTGGACCCATACACTTTAAAAAGCCCACATTCAGTTCATGGCCCCACCCACCTTCCCCGGCGCCTATCAAAGCCAGCCCACAATCCAGTTGCATGTAAATGAAAACCGAAAATGTAATACGGAGTATTAAAAAACGACTTTTCCTTTACAATTCACATACTCCTTCCGTTCGATATTATATGTCCACCCTCTCATTTACACAAGAATTAAAAAAATAGTGGAACTGATGAAAGTATTGTAAGTAGAAAGTAAAATATGAGAGAGAATGAGTGAGAGGGAAAAGTAAGTTGATTGGTGTTGTGAGTATAAAAGTAAAGTAAAGGAGAGAATGAGTAAGAATAATAGTAAATATTCTTTGTCATTTTTGAAAGTGGACAAATACTCTGGAGCGGACTAAACGGACTAAAAATGAAAGGTGGATATATACTTGGAACGGAGGGAGTAACTTTTTTTTTTTTTTTTTTTTTGTCTATTTTAATATAAATGATATCTTTTTTAAAAACCAATCTTACTACAATTTTTTTTTTATTCGAGAGATCTACAAATTTGTTATGCATAAATAAATAAACACATTTTATAAAACCAATAGAGTAATATTTATTATGGAATAGAAAGTCTATGTGTGAGACATTTTGTCTACTACTCTCTCACGTCCGTCCCGTCTTATTATAATGAATGTCTTTTTTAATTTTTCTTTAAAAAAAAAAACGAAATTCACCTCTTTGTAAATTTTTATAAGTGAATTTTTTTATTTATTTTTAAAAAAATTAGTTTTACAAGTATAAATAGAATAAAGAAGAAAATTTGACAACAAAAATATTTATGGACAATGTTTTTGCGAAAATGTTATATTTATGTTGGAACAAAATCTTTTGAAATTTTCTGTCCTAAAAAATAGTTCTTCATTTTGATATACTTTTTGTTACTCACGTCCACTTCTATTATGCGATGTATCCATACCTAACATTAACAAATTGGATAAGACATTATTTTTCTTGTTTCTTTTCGACTTTCCAAGAATATCATCATATCCCCTCAAATATAAGTATATGGTCTTATACTCCCTACATTTTAAAATATTTGTCGCTTTAAAAGTAAAAGTTTGTTTCAAAATATTTGTTGCTTTACTATTATCAAGACATTTTTATTCTTTTGTCTCAATTATATTCTCATTAATGATTGTTAAGCATCTCTTGTCAAACATTTACTCACCTAAAAAATTGAATTATTGTAAGGGCAATTGGGTCATTTCAACATGCATTCATTACATTTCTTAATATGTGTGAAAAAGTCTAAAGCGACAGATATTTGAAATGGACGGAGCAAATATATTTTTGCAAATGTATACATGTATAATACACATATTTGTTACAAAACTTTCTTGCAAGTTATTTCTTTCTAAATCTATATATATATATATTAAAGTTGGTGAAGAGGGATGTCGTGTTGCCATGTGTACAAGTCATGGAGGAAGGATGAATTTGGTGATGCCACATCAAATCTATCCTAATAAATAAGTGACTTTTCATTTTTTTTTCTATTAGCTAATAGCATTAGCTAATAATATTAGTTACTAAATGAGGTATTTATTATAGTTAACTATTATAATAAATAATACATATAATAGTAATAGTTACTATAATAAGTAACTATTACTTATAATAGTAATAGTAACTATAAAAGTTAACTATTATAGTAACTATTATAGTTAACTATTACTATTATAAGTAATAGTTACTATTATTGTTAACGATTATAGTTAACTATTACTATTATAAGTAATAGCTACTATTATTGTTAACTATTATAGTAACTATTATAGTTAACTATTACTATTATAAGTAATAGTTACTATTATTGTTAACTATTATAGTAACTATTTCTATTATAAGTAATAGTTACTTATTATAGTAACTATTATTATTATAATTACTATTTATTATAATAGTTATTATATAAATAACTATTATATCTAACTATTAATAATGAACTATTTATTTAATAATTATATTTAACTATTAATAGTTAACTATTATAATTAAAATTATATACTCCATTATTATGATTGATAATTAACTAATATTATTAAATAAAAATATAAACGAACAAAATATAATAAAATTAATAATTAGTTACCCGTGCATGGCACGGGTTACCCACTAGTGTCATAAATAGTAGAAAAAAAAAAATGTCAACCATTAAGAGACAGTGGTGTATCTAGAGTTCAATTAGAACGGGTGCACAAATTATACACAAAAACATAAATGTTGATAATGGGACTTAAACTCAAGATATAAAAAATCAATATAGTTAATGAGAGTCGAACTCTAGACCACAAAGCTAAAAATTTAACACTATCCCACTAAACTAGCAATATTTATTTGACACTTCTACACTTGTAATGTATATATTCAAAAATAGATGGGTATTTTTTTTGTTTAACTAGAACTAAATTTGACCAAGTACACATGCACCCGCACCTATGGAAGAAAGTCCGCGCCCCTATTAAAAGATGAAAAGAGTCACCTTTCTTTTTCGATCTTATAAATATATTTTTGCAAATACATACTACCTCCGTCCCACTTGAATTAAGACAAATTTTCATTTTGGGTTGTCCTACAAAAAATAGAAGTGTTTTATTTAATGGGTCTCACATTCACACTCACAACAACTTTTCACTCATTATTCTCAACCCTATTTTCTCTCTCCTACTTCACTTTTCATACTCACAACACCTACTCCACTAACATTTCTTCCTTAATCCCCGTGCCCAACCCAAAAATCTTACTCCCTCCGTCCTACTATAAGGTTCTTAGTTTAACTTTACACGGAGATTAAGAAAAAGTAAATGTTGTGAGTGTGGAAAGTAAAGTAATACAGAGAAAGTGGGTAGAAAGTTTTTGTTGTGAGAATGACAAGTTAGTCCCACTTTCCATTTTAGGTAATAAAGTAAAGTAAGAACCTTAAATTAAATTGGGACAGACTAAAAAGGAAAGTAAGAACCTTAAATCGGGACAGAGGGAGTATTTCGGATGGGACGGAGAGAATACTTCTTATAAATAATTCATCCGTCTCAAAACAATAGTCAAACTTAGACTCTTAAATTTTGAAATTTTGAAGTGGACTTTGACAAAAGGTTTGTAAAAAATTGATAATTTTCATGGAATTTATAAAAATGTTAAGCCGAACAATCAAAAGACAAATGACAAATGACGGAGGACCATAAAAAGATGCAAATAACGGAGGACAGTCGACTAAAAAAACAACTACAGTAGTACATAAAGAAATACGATATCAAAACAACTTCCACTATTTTTTTATTTTTTTTTAATGTTTCGTTGGTAAATTTTACTTTTTAACATATCCAATTTTTACTGTTTTCATATTCACCCTACATTGCTGCTTGTTATACTAACAATATTCCCTCTTTCTAAAAACAGCTTGCACTAATTTTTTTTTCAAAATATCTCATCACTAAGTCTTACTTTCTTGAAATTTTCAAATTTTATTTTTTCTATCACTTTACCCCACTTGTCATACTGTGTGTCACACAATTAAATTATTGACACACAATTAAATTATGTTACACTCTTAAATCATTTTACTCCTCATTCACAATAATTTTAAATATATATATATATATATATATATATATATTCTTAATTCTCGTGCAACTTTAAAATGTGCAAGCTGTTTTGAGATTGGGACGGATGGAGCACAGTACTTCCTAGTGTAGCTAACCTTTGACTTATCCTTAAAATAAAAAATTGTTTTTGCTGCTACACAGAGCAGAAAAAAGAGATGACAATACCTCATTTCCCTTCCAACCATATATGTGCAGGTGCAGGCATCAGAAGAAGCAACTGAAATACTAGAAAAAGAAACATCACATTCAGTTTACAATTCTATTTCCATTTTTTTACCACTCCACAAAAAGTAGAACCAATATTTAAGCGATCAGATTGTTCAACATTTGAGAATGTTTTTCGGAACATTAAATATTATCAAAAACCAGCTTACTCAACTCCTTGAAGAAGAGGACAGTAACTAGCAGATAAATCGAGGCCGTCTTTTTCACAGTAGATGTCTTTTGACATACTGTATGAGTTTGTTTCAAAGTTACCCATAAAACAAACTACTCTTTAGTACACATGTACAATCGTTACTAACAAGATATTATGTGAGTGCATTCATGTTCAGGGCCAGTCTAGCAGTTTCAAAGAAGAATATTAAATCACATTCAAGAACCCCAATAATTGGTGGAACCAGACAAAGGAACATTACTCTTCTACCCCATCTGTCCCAAAATGAATGTCCAAAGAGTGTTGAAAATTTGTTCTTGATCATCAACAGCAAATTTGAAAATGGACCATCATTTTTGGACGGAGGTAGTAGTAGTTACCAAATACAGTATTATAGAGCTCTATGATCAATACAAGTGCATCATACTCGAACAATGTTCCATGATCACCATGCTTAGCACTAAAGAAAAAATGTGAATACGCCATAATCAAGTCTCCAAGAGTATAGAAACTACTGACCTCATGATTGCCCACAAGCGGACAAGTCAACTTTACAGCTTTCTTGAAAGGCCTTGATATTCTCCCTTCCTTTACTAAAACAAGATTAACAAACAGGTATTTACAATATAATTTAAATCAATCAACTTTCAGAACTTGCCTCTGCCTGTAAACCAGACCAGTGAGGATGACAAAATTGACCTGGCAAAAGACTAGGTACGGTAAGTGCCATTTGGGGAATCTCTACACTCTTGAATGTTTATCCATACAAGTCTGCTTAATAATTTTTAATTCAAGGAAAACTCCTTGAAAAAACGACCCAAGTGTGTGCACAATCACAAACCACTATAATTAACCCGTAAGGCCGTTAGCTATCAAGACACCAGCCACAATTACAACCTGGACATCAAGTTGTAGCTTCTATACTTCAACCTTGTGTTTGTGATTCTTTTGCATCCATCCAGTAATATGTTTCACTGAGATTTGAACTTTTGGGAATTCGGCAAAAATGAGATTTTCTTTTGTGAATTGGATAATGTGTTTCTTAATGACATCTACAACTGAAAGGGATCAATCCCAAAAATATACTCAGAATTCTGAGAAAAATCCACAATGCATTTATGCGAATGAGGGGATGAGTATCCAAACAAGAAATACAGAATTACGGATATTGAGTTCTGCCTGAAGTAATTATAACAACGCAGTGGAAGACTTGCATCGCCTAATCGCCCATCTCCCTTCGTTAATTGATGCACACGGACAATTAAGGTAATCCCTCCATCCCAAAATGAATGTCCGAAAATGTGTTAAATTTTAATTGATGCACACAGAGAATTAAGGTAATCCCTCCATCCCAAAATGATGTCCAAAAAATGTTCAAATTTACTCTTGATCAAGAGCTAATTTGAAAAACTATTGGACATTCATTTTGGGACGAAGGGAGTAGTATTTTTGGATGTTCCAAAGGTGCATTTCAGTTCCGCACTAGAGGGGATCCACGCATGAAGGAGCTTAATGATATTAGTAAGTTGAGACAATATGTTTGACCATTTTGTTTGGTACTTGTGCATCTTACATGCTTCACATTAGCCTCCCTCTCCCCCCCCCCCCTCTAAACCTCCGACCTGATTCCAGTATTAAAAGAGCTTTAGTGACACCATGGAAGGCCTTTAACACTCCAATAATGTAGCAACCGCAAGGACGTGTGACAGTGAGAGGCTACTGGTGGTCATCTTAATGATCTATAACTAGCGGGTAAATCCCATACGTTTACGCAACCGAAAAATCATTTGCAAGAACAAATGGAGCTTGAATTGAACTATGAAATCAAATGTAAATCTAAAGGGGGGGGGGTATAGATACTGCATCCATTGAAAGCTGAATAACATCCATGTCTAATATCAAACGCCTCAAGATTACACTAATGCATACATTATAAAGGCAACAATTAAAGACCCTCTCCTTTCCTAGTATCCTACAAAAGTAGAAATGATGCAGGAACATTTTATTCAGGTAAAGCAGTGACAGTTTGTACGGCAAAAACACTAAATGCATACGAGACATAACCTCCAAAAAGGTGTCCAGTCATAATCTAAATACCCTGGATAAGATCAACAGTAGCTCAGATAAACAAATGTACCATGTTTTGCACAATCCAGGAGCCACCTTTAGCAATCTATGATAGAATAGCAAGCCAAACTAGTTAATATCCGCACCTATCTCCTTTCTTTTCAACTCCAATGCCATGTGCTCATTCTCAAGCTTCATTCTCTCATTTTCCATTCTCATCACTTCCAAATCCCGGTCCCTTTTCTTGCAAAACCTTTGCCATCTGAACCGCTCTTTCTCCAATTCTAGCATTTGTGCCTGAATTTGTAACTTCTGTTCTTCTAACTGTAGTGATCGATGCTTCACCCACTGTTCTTGCAATAGGTTCGCTTTCATGTTCTCGGGTAGAGACTGATTGAGATCACCCGGTTTTGGTTGTGCATTGAAAGTTTTATTACAATCCAGAGATTTTAAGGAATTTCCAAAACTAGTCCCTTCATGACCTTGACATTGTTTTATCCTCTTTGCAGATCCTTCTGGCATCCCATATACACCCCTACGATCTAGAGAGAGAGGATGATGATAATTCTCCTCGACGTCGTCCCGATCTTCAATATCTGCATCGTGATCATCCTCATCATGATCATCATGTGGGTTCCTCCTACAATCATTGTTCTCATGATCATCTCGAGTTCTAAGAGCCAATCGCAATGAACGCTGCAACTCAGGATCTGGAGGGAGATGCAATCGGTTCCCATTATGGTAGGAACACATCTCTTCATAATACAAATGTTTAGAGCTAAGAATTTTCCTTACTTCCTCTTTTCCTTTCTCTGAAACATGATCCATCACATCCAAAAGTGCTGGATTCTCGACAACTTCACAAGAAGTTCCCCTCCCAAGAATCTCATTAAGCCTCTTGTACCTTTTGTTAAGGTCATTAAACTTATCTTCACACTGCTGAGGTGAAACAAAATGACCCCTTTCAGCCATAACTTTTGAGACTGACTTCCACTTACCCTTCTTCTGTAAGTTTGAATACCTCCGTCTCGCTCCACCACCATACTCTGAAGCAGCATCTTCACCTATGTAAGAAACAGCAGTAATCAAAAGCCTGACCATCGTATCCGTCCATTTCACACGTTGCCATGGCGATACCTTCTTTCCTCTATTCGGATCATTATGGCCATCGGGCCCGTCTTCTGCGTGACTCATATCGTCCTCATCGCTTGCAGAATTTTTACCCCTTTCTCCCTTACCAAAATCTGTAAAGGAAATTGTCTGATTCCGATCAGAGTCTTGCATGCTTCCGATCGTGAGGGGGAAATTATCATGAGTTGAGGGAGAAATCATCGAGCCTTGTTGTCTAGGATGAGACTGGTGGTGGTGGTGGAGTGTAAAGGGCATTTGCTGTTGATGATTAACTCTCATAGAACCTTGTAAATCAAGACCTCCTCCATAAGAACCACCACCTCCACCCGGAATCATACTTCCGGATGTCAAATTGCCCTCCATTAATTTACTATCCGCAACAACTTAGATCACGCCCTAATACCCTTTTCCCTCAAAAACCCTAGTCCAGCCTCAAAACTTCAGCTATTTACCCAATTCACAGAACCCCTAACCTGTCAGCAAAATTTCCTCCATCAAAGCAACTTGTCTACAAGTTTTAATTTTTCCAGCTCAGAAACAACCAGACCAATTTCTACGTAACTTCCAGTTCATTCTACAGCTATCTGAATCATCAATTAACCAAAAAAAAAAAAACAAATGTTCCAAAACAAAGATAAAAGATGCAAATAACAGCAAGAGGAGAGAGAGAGAACCAACAATAACTAATTAGATACAGATTGAAGCTCAAACAAAGAAAACCCTCTAAACATCCACCAGAAATCGATCAAAACGAACAGTTCAGTTCATCAAAAAAAGAAAAGCTAAAATCAGGAAAATCAAGAAATTACAAGAGTTAAATAGAGGTGATGAACCTGGGTATGTGAAAGATTTGAGTTGGGGGAAGACAAAGAATCACGGAGTAGAGATCTGCAAATGAGATTTTGTAAGGCAGCAAAATCGGAGGAATAGTAAGCAAAATGAGTGAAATTTGGGGGATTCAATGGATGGGAGAATCAGGTAGGTCCAATTTCGCAAAATTATAATTATAATTTGTTAATGTCACACTCGTACCGTACCTCGGAAAGAGGCGCAAAAGCCAAAATGTTTGTACCAACATACCGTAAAGTCAAGCGCCTAAGATCCAGAAGGGTATTGCATTTTATTTTTCTTTGTTTCCGAGCTAATGTAAAGTCCCCAAAGGAGTGATCGGTGTTAAGAGCATCCACAACGGTAAAGCTTTTTTTCAAGGAGCTTTTTTGTGATCCCAATATGCCACATCTGTTGTTGAATTGACCCTCCAACACCCAAGCAATATCCCAAAAAAATAATAGCACCACAAACAAGCACAAGAAATAAAGCACAAGAAAAGACACAGAAATTGTTAACTCAGTTCGTTAATATGTTTGACTACGTCTGGTGGCACTACCAAGCCAGGATCTTGCACTATAATATGTTTGTAGAAAGTTACAATGAGTTATGGGGCGGAACTTTATTTATATAGCAAACCTAGAATGAGACCTAAACCTAAACATAAGAGAAATCCCGTCAAAACTGCTGCTATTTCCCGAATTCCCATCGGGGCACCGAGCACCCGCTTGGGTTACCCAAGCGCCCGCCTGAATTAATCCACCAGGAACCAAAACCTTCTGCCCGCAAGGGCGCCCGCCTGGTCTATACCAGACGCCCGCTCGGTATGTCCGCCAGCTTGTCCTCCTCTTTGTTCCTTAGAAGATCTCTACTCCAACAATCTCCCACCTAGAGATCAACCGCATATACAAACCCCGTATCCGTCTTCAACTCATCATTGGTGTCGTCCTAGTGCTCACCTCGATCATGGCAGTGCCTTCCTCCTCTCCTATTCTCCAAGCCCCATTGAAGCTATGCATAGCTTCAATTTATCAAGGTTTACCACCTTGGTTAACATGTCAGCCGGGTTCTCCGATCCCAATATCTTTTCCAGCCTTAAGATCTTCTTTTCCAAGAGATGCCTGATGTAGTGAAACCTCAGCTCAATGTGCTTCGTCCTAGAATGAAACGCCGGATTCCTAGCTAAATGAATTGCACTCTGACTGTCACTGTAGAGAGCATTAACCACTTCGCGTCTTCCCAAGTTCACCCAAGAAGTTCTGCAACCATACCATCTCTTTGCTTGCCTCTGTCACTGCCACATATTCTGCTTCCGCAGTCGACTGAGCCACGATCTTCTGCAATTTAGAAGCCCAGGAGATTGTCGTACCACCCAATGTGAAAACATAACCCGTAGTACTTCTCCTATTGTCTAGATCGCTTGATGCCAAATCCGCATCAACATAACCCGCTAACACGACCTCCTTGCTTGAGAAACATAGAGCCTTACCAGCAGTACCCTTTAATTAACGCATGATCCATTTTACCGCTTCCCAATGTTGCTTCCCTGGATTGCCCATGTACCGGCTGACTACTCCCACCGCATGTGCAATGTCCGGCCTTGTACACACCATTGCATACATTAGACTCCCCCACTGCCACTGCAGCATATGGAGTCCTCTCCATCTTGTCACGCTCTTCCTTGCCCTTAGGTGAGTCCTTCTCGGATAGCTTGAAGTGCATACCCAATGGTGTCCCTGTTGGCTTCGCCTTTTCCATGCAAAACCTTGCCAAGACTTTCTCAACGTATTCTGCTTGTGAAAGAACCAACTTACCCGACTCTCTATTCCGGTCAATCCGCATGCCCAAGATTTTTCTGGCCTCCCCCAGATCCTTCATCTCGAACCGTTCTGACAACTGAGCCTTCAATCTGTTTACATCTCTACTGCTAGAGCAATTAGCATGTCATCCACATATAACAGCAAGATTATGTACCCTGTTAGGATTCATTGTTAGTACACCCACCTGATTTGATTGACCCATTCCACGTGTCTTTTTATGGACTTTAGGTTTACATGTAATGAAGTTTTACTTCATTTTTTAAACAAGTCTATTTCTAGATGTTTAGTAGTTAGGCTGAGTTATGATCGGTTTATTCATAGCGGTTTAGTGTCCCTCAAGCCGCCGTCTTCAAACCGCCAGCATGGTGCCTTAAGACCTTCATCAAACCGCAGTTTGTGTCTTTGATGAAACCGCATTTCAAGTTCATTCATGAAACCGCACATGCATCTGGAACCGCCGACCAAGATATTGAAGAAGTTATTGCTGTCATTTACTCCTTGAAGACAACCATTCGCTTTTCAACCGTAAAAATGAATGACTGGTGACTTGTCCTTAAACTTCAAGTCATGGTTCAGTTATTCTTGGAATGTCGGTTTGTCTAGCTTTTTGAAAAGTTACCGTTGTACTTTTCAACAACTAAAAGGACAATGTCAGGTAGTGATCCAACAACTTCCTGCCACAAAGCAAAAGCAAAGGACGACAGTGACAGGTCAACCAATGGGATTGTGACAGCGCATTAAACCGCCATACAATGACTCACCTCATTGTCCAACGGTCACTAATGCCTTAACTATAAATAGCCTTCATTGTTCAACATTGAAGGTTGCTGAGCTTCAATGAGAATATCCCAAGTATTCAAGTTTGCTTTGAAGATTGAAAACCCAGATACTCATATCTTCATCATCTCCTTAGCAAACCCAGAGTTTTTCATCAAAGCTTCAAGCCTTCAAATCATCACAACTCAGCCTTGCACAGAAAGTAATCACTTGCTCACCATCACTTAGATATTTTGAGCTCTTGATTTCTTTCCACACTACACACCCGGAGTATATTCTCTTATAGATTATATACCTCGAAAACACAGGTTGTTATAATAACATTGTTAGGTTAGATTGTTCATTTAGAGTTTGGATTCTTTTGTAATCTTGTAAAAACTCCTCTAAATCAATACAAGTCTAGTAGCTATTAGAAATCCTAGGCTAACCACCTAGGTAGAGGACGTAGTTCTTTCAAGAACGAACCTCTTCAAATTGTGTGTCCTTGATCTTTATTTTCTGTCTTGTCATTTACATTTATGTTTATGAGCTTTATTTACTTTTATGTGAAATGACTTGATAAATGATTTGCATACTTTTGTGATACTTCAGTTGTGCCTTGTCAGTTGCATCATTCCTTTTTCAACCATTTAAACCGCCCAACTCTTTATAATTCAGTTTGGCCAAAACCGCAAAACTCCGCTGTGCATTTTATCTGAGCGGTTCTAGTGCTTTAAACCGCAATAGACCAAACTGATAAGTACTTGGTTGATTTTCAAGGGTATTTCGAAAAAGATTTTAAACCGCTATTCACCCCCCCTCTAGCGGTTCTATACCCTTGTTGCCCTTTGGGACCAACAAGTGGTATCAGAGCTTATCCACCAAAAATTATTTTACAAGCTTAACCGCTTGGGTGCTGATCCAATGACAAACATAAATTCCCATATGATGCAGACATCCAACTCTAATCATTTACCTATTCTTAATGAAGATAGTTTTATCTTCTGGAAAGATAGGATGCAGAAGCACATGATATCTGAGGATCGCAGATTATGGACTGCAATTGTTAATGGACCCTATGTCCCGATGAAGGCTAACCCTGATGCAGGTACTGCTGGACAAACCGCGGAAATCAAGAAGCCAGAAGCTGAATGGACCGAAACTGATCAACGGAATGTGGACTTTGATGGAAGAGCCATGTCCATGCTTGTATCAGCTATTGATCTAAGAACTCACTCAAAGGTTCTAGATTGCAATACCGCAAAGGAAACATGGGATGGCATCATTGACTTTCTGGAAGGAGATGCCGACACCAAGAAGAACCGCCTCTACCAACAGAGAAGGCTCTTTGATTACTTTGTCAAAGACCCAAAGGAATCTCTTCGCCAATGCTATGAGCGGTTCGTGGAAATTGTCAATGTATGTTTCTCTCTAGGGCACAAGTATTCCAATACTGACCTGAACATGAGATTCATGCAATCTCTTGGTAGCAAATGGCTGATCAAAACTACCAACATTGAAGACAACAAAGATCTGGAAGCTCTTGATCTTCGTCATCTTTATGCCATGCTAAGGGTATTTGAATTCAAGCTTGAGGAAGCTCATGAAGCCGAAAACAGATTCAAGTCTCTTTCTCTTGCCGCTTTCAACAATGCCACATCTCCAGTGTACAATCCAGATCATCATCAAACCGCATCTAATATCCATTTACAAACCGCTTCTTTTGATCCAAATATTCCAAGATATATTTCTCAAACCGCACCTCTAGAGTATTACCAACTGCCTCATCAACCTTACCCTCAACATCATCAACCCTATTCTCAACCTCAGCAATCTCATCAATCCTACACTCCATCTCAAAATTCCCAAAAATGTAGCATCTAGTTCTACTCAAGTTGACTTTGATGACATGGATGATGATGAGTTTGCTCTCTATGTGAAAAACTACACCAAGGTCAGAAAGAACAGAGCTCAATCTCAGTCAGGCGGCCCTGCAAAGTTTGTCCCTCCAACCAAATTCAACAAAGCAGCTGATGCTAAGAAAAGGGATGATCTTGTTTGTTACAACTGCAGACAACCAGGTCATTTTGCCTCCAGTTGTCCCAAACCGCGCTATGAAGCCGCTCCTGCCAAGAAACCGTTCAACAAAAAGTTTTTCAAGAGAAGGGGAATGGTTGCTAAACAAGGAGAACAACCATTAACATGGATGGGTTCTGATACAGATGTTAGTGATGAAGATGAAGGAGTTGCAAATCTTTGCCTAATGGGATTTGAAGAAAAGGTTGAAATTGACGAAAGCCTTCCACTGCCACTCCATCAAATGAAGTCAGTTTCACCAAAAACTCCTGAAGCTAAACAAGGCAAAACTCCTACTTCACCAAACTACTCTCCTGAGGATCAAACCGAACAAAGCCATGATGACCAGGTACTCGAACGTGCTAATGTCATTTGTCAACAACACACTGTGCTTAAAAAGGCATATAAATTAATGGCTGCAGAACTTGAATATTCCCAAAAAGAATGCAAGTCCCATAAGGAGGAGATTGAAAAACTCAAGCTCCAAATTGTTGGGATAGCTTCTGTTGTGGAAGAAAACCGCTACCTTAAGGACAGAACCGAGGTTCTTAACACCCGAATCCATGATCTTACTGCACAAAGGGATGAACTTCAAAAAGTGACCGATGTGTGGACTAAGTCTGGTGTCACCATGGAACAAATCGTTAATTCACAAATTCTCTCTAAGGAGAAAAGTGGATTGGGATTTAAAACTGATGATGGGTGTAAGTGTCCTTGTCTATGTGCTGAAGGTGGTGTGAAACCAACTGAACAAACCAAAGAAATTCCTAAGGTGAATCATGCTGGTAAAAAGGGCTCAACACAAGAAATTAAAAAGCAAAATTATTTCTATGAGTATCCTAAAAACCAGACTGGGAGAGATCCAAAGTGGAAAGAGAAACCCACAGTGGCTGAGGCAACCAAGGAAGTATTGAGTGATGAAACCGCTCCTAGTCGGTTTAAGGAATATCCTTATATTTCCTAAAGCCGCACCTAAGAGAAAGGTGGAACTCAAGAAGGTTAACTTTGTTAAAGCCAAAACCGCTGACCCAGTAAAACATGAGAAACCGAAGGTCAGTAACGGGTTTGTAAAAAACCGCCACCACTACCTGGCTTAATTCATTGTTCTATTTGTGCCGACTTTGGTCATAGTGCTGGTCATTGTCTTTTAAGATTCACACCCAATGCCAAGGGACGTAAAAATCCTAAAGTCAAACAGGTGTGGGTCCCAAAAAGCTGGTAACCCGAGGACCCAAGGAATAAGGGGGACCAAAACCTTTCATGTTTATTTTTCAGATTTCATGTTTTATGGCTGGAACCGCTAAGAAGAAGAAGGATCTCTGGTATTTGGATAGTGGATGCTCACGACACATGACTGGAGATTCAGAACTACTATGCAGTTTCATCCAAATGAAAGGTCCCCCAGTAGTGTTTGGTAACAACAAGAAAGGAGAAACAGTTGGATATGGAGCAATCAAACGAGGAAATGTGACTATTGAAAATGTGTCACTAGTAGAAGGACTCAAGCACAACCTTCTCTCCATATCTCAGTTTTGTGACAAAGGAATGAACTGCATCTTCACTTCAACTAGCTGTTATATCAAAGATGCATCCTCTGGAGTCACTCTACTGACTGGCAACAGAACAGGTGATGTTTATATATTGATTTAAGCAATATTGTTTCTATTGCTGACCTCTGTTTTGTAGCCAAAAATATAAGTGAAAGCAGCTGGTTATGGCATAAGCGGCTCAGCCACTTGAACTTCAAGTATCTAGCAAAACTGCACAGGGATGGTCTAGTAAAAGGACTACCCAAAGTGGCTGACCATCATGATGAAAAGTGTAAAGCATGCCAGCTTGGAAAGCAGCCCAAACAGTCATTTCCTAGTAAAACCGCGCCTTCAACGAACCGCTGTTTGCAACTGCTGCACATGGATTTATTTGAACCTGTCCCAACCGCCAGTATAGGAGGAAACCGCTATACACTTATGGTGGTTGATGATTATTCAAGATATACATGGGTGGAAATGATGGCCTCTAAAGATGATACTTATGGCATCGTAACCGCTCTCTTTAGACAGCTCCAAACTCAGAAATTGGATGACATTGTTGCCGTGCGTTCAGATAATGGAACCGAATTTACAAACAATGGTGTTGCCCAATATTGTGATGATCATGGAATTGATCATAATTTCTCTGCCGCTGGAGTTCCACAACAGAATGGAGTAGTGGAAAGAAAGAACAGAACTTTGATTGAAGCAGGAAAGACTATGATTGCAGAATCCAAGCTTCCCAAATACTTCTGGGCCAAAGCTGTCAATACCGCATGCTTCACCCAGAACCGCTCCCTCATCATCAAAGTTCACAACAAGACTCCTTATGAATTGTGGAGAGGCAGATCACCCAACATTGCCTTCTTCAAGATATTTGGATGCAAGTGTTACATCTTGTACAATGGCAAAGAGCATCGAGGTAAATTTTATGCTAAGGCTGATGAAGGTATTTTTGTTGGTTATTCTAAACACTCCAAAGCTTTTCGTTGTTTCAATAAGACATCTTTAAAAATTGTAGATTCAGTCCATGTTACATTTGATGAACATGCTCTCCTTGAGCCACATATGGCTCCAAATGTTGCTAATGATTTTAGTGATTTTGAGACAGGCACTAGACATAGAGCAACTGACAACCATCCAACTCAAACCGCTACATCCAGTTCTTCAGCCGCACCTACTCAAACCGCTGATGGTGTAACTGTTGAACCGCTGTCTTCTGACCCCATTCAAACTGTTGAACCAGTTCCAAATCTAACATTCAATGAAGATTTCAATGATTATCAGGATGATCCTCCTCTGGAAAATCTTCAAGAAATAATGGTTCAAGACAACCTCCCTCCTGAAATTAATGAGCATAGAGACCATCCAACTGCCAACGTTATTGGTCCTATCAGTACTGGTGTCCAAACCAGAGGGAGTTTGACTCACAGAGATAATCACAGTTTGTTCTCAACTGCTCTGTTATCTCAGATGGAACCGAAGAAGGTAGATGAAGCTCTAAGTGATCCAAGTTGGGTAATTGCAATGCAAGAAGAGCTTAATCAGTTTGAAAGATGCAAAGTTTGGACTCTAGTTCCAAGGCCCAGAGATCACACTGTAATTGGAACAAAATGGGTTTATAGAAACAAGATGGATGAAAGTGGTGCTATAACAAGAAACAAAGCTAGGTTGGTTGCTCAAGGCTATAGGCAAGAAGAAGGCATAGACTATGATGAGACCTTTGCCCCTGTAGCCAGACTTGAAGCCATAAGATTGTTCCTGGCTTATGCCTCCTTCAAGAAATTCAAGTTATATCAAATGGATGTGAAGAGTGCATTTCTGAATGGTGAACTACAAGAAGAAGTTTATGTAGCTCAGCCGCCAGGATTTGAAGACAACAAACTTCCAAATCATGTCTTCAAACTCAAGAAAGCATTGTATGGACTCAAACAAGCTCCAAGAGCATGGTATGACACTCTATCTAAATTTCTTATTGAACAAGGCTTCTCCAGAGGTAAAATTGATACAACTCTATTTATAGCTAAACATAAAAGTCATTCATTATTAGTTCAAATATATGTTGATGATATTATTTTCGGTTCTACTAATGAAACTATGTGTGTTAAGTTTGAGAAGCTAATGAAGAGTAAATTTGAAATGAGTATGATGGGAGAGTTGACATTCTTTCTTGGACTCCAAGTCAAGCAATGCCATGATGGGATCTTTATCAACCAAGCCAAATACACTAAAGATTTGATAAAGAAGTTCGGGCTTGAAACCGCTAAACCAGTTGATACCCCAATGCCTAAGGCCTGCAGTTTGGATCGAGATGAACATGGTAAGAAAGTTTATCAAACTCTCTACCGAGGTATGATTGGCTCTCTACTTTACTTAACTGCTAGTAGGTCAGATATCATGTTTAGTGTTTGTGTTTGTACTAGATTTCAAGCTGACCCTAGAGAATCTCATCTTATTGCTGTTAAACGTATTATTAGATATTTATGTGGATCTGTTAACCTTGGACTTTGGTACTCCAAAGAATCTTCATTTGATCTATTAGGTTATTCAGATGCTGACTTTGCAGCATGTAAGATAAGCAGAAAGAGCACAAGTGGTACTTGTCAGTTCCTTGGAACGCGGCTTGTATCATGGTCCAGCAAGAAACAAGCGTCGGTTTCAGTCTCAACCGCTGAAGCTGAATATATAGCGGCTGGAAGCTGTTGCTCTCAAATTCTCTGGATGAAACAACAGTTGGAGGACTACAGGATATTTGAACAAAACTGCCCTATCTACTGTGATAGCACTGCTGCAATATCCATCTCCAACAATCCAGTTCAGCACTCAAAAACCAAGCACATCGACATAAGATATCATTTCCTCAAAGACCATGTTGAAAAGAAAAACATTTTTCTAGCAAAGGTGGGAACAGATGATCAAATTGCTGACATCATCACCAAAACGCTTGAAAATTCCAGGTTCTATCACTTACGAGGAGAAATGGGTATGTTAGAACTAACTTAAGATATCATATCTATATATATTATTTCTAATATATTTTGTTTAAGTGTTTTGGCTATGCTTAGAAAAGTCATCTAGTGTGCGGTTCTGTCATCATTGAAACCGCATCAATAAATGGTTCGGTACAAGATTCTCCATCATACTGACGAGTCAAAATGAATGAAATCGGTTCTTTCAAAACCGACAAGAAAGCAAAGTCATTCGGTTTAAACATATAAACCGCCATCAGATTAGAGAGACATCAGTTTCATGAAAAACCGCTGAAGACGTAAGGTAAGTCGGTTTGCTCAATCAAACTGCTCAGGTATGAAATTGCATTTTAGTCCCTACTTTATGTCATATCAATTATAAGGACCCTTTTGCAATTTTCTCTGCCGCATTAAATTCTATGTGATGTGGGACGCCATCTGGAGATAATCGTGCGCCGTTCTCGTCGTTCCATTACTCGAGAAACAGTTAATTGAGTATAAAAGACAAAGTTTATTTCTTTTTACCTTTTTACCTTCTTCCTCATTTGCGTATACTCTCTCTCTCTCTCTCTCTCTCTCTCTCTCATCTGCACGCTGTTCTCAACCTCCAATATTTCCCATATTTTTTTTCGATATTTAAATGGCACCTAAGAAATCATCTGATCCTTCTGCTCCATCTACATCTAAATCTTCCAAAGGCGATATGGTATGATTTCTTGAACCCTTCACTCTAGCATTTCATTTTTTCCGCCATTGGTGTTCGAAAAAGCTTGTTCGTCTTCTCATATTTTTACTTGCTTTTTCTTTCAATTTTTGGTTGATTATGATTACGTATGTTCATATATGCTGGGTTTGATGTTTATTTCATGTCTTTTGTTCAATTTTTGAACAATTTTGATTTTTGGGTTTTTCGGGTGTTCATTCGTATTTATTTTGATACTATGTTCTGGGTTTATTATTTGAACTTGTTATTTTAGAACTTTGTTAGTATCTGCATTTTTCGAGTCTTTTGGTATACTTCTTTCTTAATTTGGTTAAGTTTTTGTTTTGCATGTTTATCCCCTGTTCATCATGTTCTTCATGCATTCAAATACTTTTTCAAATTCTTTCCATGTCTAGTTTTGGGTGTTTACCATTTTACCCCTGTTTTGCTTCAACCGTTTATTTCATTGTTAGGATTCCTTGTAGCAGTTTGAATGCTTGGTTTATTCAAACTGCTTGCACCAAACTCTTACTAACTTTGATTATTTTTTAGGATGAATCCAACTTTGTACCTGGATCCCAGATCATCAAAGCCGATTTTGAAGCCGATGCAGTTGGAAGAAAACTGCTTGCCCTACTGGAATCGTCAAAACTACTGCCACTATTCCAATTAGATGAACCGAAGTTTGACAAGAGGCTTTGTGCAGAATTCTTTGATAATGGGATTGTCTGTGAGGTACCCCTGCTGAATGGTAAAGGTGAAGAGATCAGAGACTTAGAGTCTGGGGAAGTGAAGACTGAAAATGCCATCAAGTCCAATGTCAGGACAAAGGATGTAGTCTTATCTGCTTCAAAGGTTGCTATTCTGGCTGGGTTAGAAATTCTGGAATTCTTTCCATCAAACCAGAGTTAGTCAGCAGAACTACTGAGGAGCTTTTGGGGGTCTCTGTCTTCAACACTAAGTCCACCCCCAAGAAGGAGTTTGGAGAAGTAATGGTGATGTTATGTGATTTAGTAGACACTGGAGTGATGTGCAAGAATGACAATCACAACAATTTCACTTCTGAGCAGTACAACTACTGCGTGGCTATCTACAAAGGGAAGAAGCTGCACTGGCCAAGGATCATCATGCAAGAAATGATCAATGCCCTCAGCCGCCACACTTCTGCCAAAGCCGCTGGAAAAACAAAGATCAGAACTCACTGCAAACTCTTAACTAAGTTCCTTCATCAGGATTCTGTGATCTTTAAGGCTTCTGTGGCCAATGAAGCTGAGTGGGTGCAACCGAATGAGAAGACCTTGTTTGGTGCTTCAAAGCTTGATGCTTTCAGAACCGCGTTTGGATGGCGGTTTGCACAAGCGGTATGGTCTGCTGATCCTCTGCCTGAAGAACAGAGAGGCCCCTTTCCTGAGGCTCGGCTCAATAAGTCAGGCAAACCTTATGCCGGTGCCATAACAGATCAAGCCGCTGCTACTAGAGCTAGAGAAGCAGCTCAAACTGCCACTTTGAATAGGCTAGGAGTTAGCCTGGATGGAACTGAGGCTCCGGTTGAGAGGGAGTCTGCGGTTGAGGGGGAGCCTGCAATTCCTGCGGCTCAACCCAGGGAAACCGCGGCTCCAAGAAAGAAGAAAGCCAAAGTATCTGAAACTTCCAAACCCTCATCCATTCTTCCTCCAAAACCGACCTTACCAAAATCCTTCCTCATTCTATCCAATCCCTCTTCTGAACCGCTTCCACCTTACTCTAAACCAATTCCCTTCACTAAACCAACTCTTCCTATCCCTTCTAAACCTCAGATAAAACCCCTTTCCCCAATCAAGCCTAATGTTGAAAAATCAATGAACTTTGCACAAGATGTGAACCTGTTGAGAAAACTGAAAGCCTCCACCTCTGAACCCAAACCTATCTCACCTCCAAAACCCCCTCTAGCGGTTCTATACCCTTGTTGCCCTTTGGGACCAACAACTGTTCAGTTCACTGAAGAACAGTTGCAGCTAATCTTTTCTCTTCCCAATCTTAAACCGCCTACTCAAACCGAGCCTGAGCAGACCGAAGTGTCTGAGGCTGCGGTTCCAGTTGAACAAGCCGAAGTATCTACAAGTGCGGTTCAGCCTGAGCAAACCGATGAGTTTGAGGCTACAGTATTGCCTGAGCAGACTAATGTGTCTGAGGCAGTCCAAGATGAACCTGAGCAAGATGAGGAAAATCTTGAGGTTCAACCGCTGAAGAAGAAGAGAAGGTTGGTAAAGAAATATGACTTTGTGGAGCACTGGCAATCAAGGCCACCTGGTGCAATGGACTTCACTGAAGCTTCTGACAAGAAGGATCATTCACCCACTGAAGGCCCATTTGCAAAGGAGTTGAGAGAAAGAGCTGAAATGAGAAAGGCTGGAATAGACCCCATGCTGGTTGAAACCGCTACTCCTTCATTAAAGCGAAAGCTGGAGTTTGACTCACCAGAGCACACTCCTTCACCTTCTGAATCCCCTACACTGCCTTTTGCTTCAGCAGTTCAACCGTCGGCTCAACCGCAACTGATCAACATCTCTGCCCCTTCGGTTCTGCCTGAATTCACAGTTGCAGTTAAGTCTCCCAAACCGCGTGGTTTGAAAAGGAAGTGTGCACAGGACATAGCGGGTTACCTGAAGAAGTTTAGAGCTACTACTTCCAAAGTCAACCGCCATGGAGCCATCATCAGAGCCGCCAACAAGCATGAAGAGCAACGGCTCAAGTCTGGTCGTCCAAATCCATTTGCAATCTTTCCAGCCGATGAGTCTCAAGCTGCTTCAGATCAACTGATTGCTTCAACTCTTGATCAAATTATTGAAGATCTGGCAGTTGAGTTCACTTCTCTCTCTACTCTTAATTTTTCTTTAGAATAAACTGCATTGTCTTTCCTTATCTGTATAGATGGCAGTTCTCTCCTTATTCTTCCTTTCCTCTCTCTAATACCCAAATTCTTTCCATTTCCCCTTCTTTTCCTACACTTCATTTTCTATCATTCTTTTCCCTTCCTCCCGTTTTGAAACTGATCCAGTCAAGATTCAGTTTGTTCTGGATTCTTTCTTTACCCAATCTGCATTTCTTTCCTCTCTGCCCTTCCTTGTTGATGCCATTAAGAGGGAGAATGCTGTTGACCCTCGGATTGGGAGAATGGAATTCAAGATTGAAACCTTTCTGGAGAACCAGCTCAAGTTAGAACAGAAGGTTGAAACTTTGAATGAGCTGACTTCTCTCAGACTTGAAGCGGCCCAAGAAATGAATGAGGCTCTGGAGAAGATGTTAGACCAACTAGCTGATCTAACGGTTTCATCAACTGACTACTTAGTCCAGTATGCCAACGACCTGAAAAAGCTTTCTGAGAAAATCTTAGAGAAGGTAAATGAACCGACTCATCTTCGTCTCAAGTCAGCTGAATATGTGTTTGAAACCGCCAGCATAGTTGAGCCTTCTGATGCTCAAACCGTTGTCCAAGCCGCCGCTAGGGTTCCTGATAGAACTGATTAGAATTATTTCTATCTTTTGCAATCAGTTTTTGCCTTTCATTATTTTCCTTGTAAATTGTAACTTCTAAAACCTTTGAAGGATTATAATGAAAATGAATGCATTGCATCCAATATTCCAAAACTTTGTTTATTCAAACTACTTGTTTGTGGAACAATGCATTTCTAAAAACTCATGCACTATTCATCATGAAAAATTTCTAAGTGTATGTGTTTTAAACATTCAGTTTAAACATGCATATCTGATTCTCATAATCATATCTCCTTATATGCATCTGAATGAATTCCTTATCTATCTGTTTTTCATTTCCTTTGTCTTTGATAGATTAGAAATCTATGGTATAGCATTGTGTGTGCATTTGACTTGGGACATGCAGTTTCAATACATACTCATTTGAGCATGTTCTTACCAAGTACAATGTTTGCTCTATCATAGTGTGGTAATGGCATCAATCAAATAGGGGGAGATTGTTAGGATTCATTGTTAGTACACCCACCTGATTTGATTGACCCATTCCACGTGTCTTTTTATGGACTTTAGGTTTACATGTAATGAAGTTTTACTTCATTTTTTAGACAAGTCCATTTCTAGATGTTTAGTAGTTAGGCTGAGTTATGATCGGTTTATTCATAGCGGTTTAGTGTCCCTCAAGCCGCCGTCTTCAAACCGCCAGCATGGTGCCTTAAGACCTTCATCAAACCGCAGTTTGTGTCTTTGATGAAACCGCATTTCAAGTTCATTCATGAAACCGCACATGCATCTGGTGGAACCGCCGACCAAGATATTGAAGAAGTTATTGCTGTCATTTACTCCTTGAAGACAACCATTCGCTTTTCAACCGTAAAAATGAATGACTAGTGACTTGTCCTTAAACTTCAAGTCATGGTTCAATTATTCTTGGAATGTCGGTTTGTCTCGCTTTTTGAAAAGTTATCGTTGTACATTTCAACAACTAAAAGGACAATGTCAGGTAGTGATCCAACAACTTCCTGCCACAAAGAAAAATCAAAGGACGACAGTGACAGGTCAACCAATGGGATTGTGACAGCGCATTAAACCGCCATACAATGACTCACCTCATTGTCCAACGGTCACTAATGCCACTATAAATAGCCTTCATTGTTCAACATTGAAGGTTGCTGAGCTTCAAGAGAATATCCCAAGTATTCAAGTTTGCTTTGAAGATTGAAAACCCAGATACTCATATCTTCATCATCTCCTTAGCAAACCCAGAGTTCTTCATCAAAGCTTCAAGCCTTCAAATCATCACAACTCAGCCTTGCACAGAAAGTAATCACTTGCTCACCATCACTTAGATATTTTGAACTCTTGATTTCTTTCCACACTACACACCCGGAGTATATTCTCTTATAGATTATATACCTCGAAAACACAGGTTGTTATAATAGCATTGTTAGGTTAGATTGTTCATTTAGAGTTTGGATTCTTTTGTAATCTTGTAAAAACTCCTCTAAATCAATACAAGTCTAGTAGCTATTAGAAAATCCTAAGCTAACCACCTAGGTAGAGGACGTAGTTCTTTCAAGAACGAACCTCTTCAAATTGTGTGTCCTTGATCTTTATTTTCTGTCTTGTCATTTACATTTATGTTTATGAGCTTTATTTACTTTTATGTGAAATGACTTGATAAATGATTTGCATACTTTTGTGATACTTCAGTTGTGCCTTGTCAGTTGCATCATTCCTTTTTCAACCATTTAAACCGCCCAACTCTTTATAATTCAGTTTGGCCAAAACCGCAAAACTCCGCTGTGCATTTTATCTGAGCGGTTCTAGTGCTTTAAACCGCAATAGACCAAACTGATAAGTATTTGGTTGATTTTCAAGGGTATTTCGAAAAAGATTTTAAACCGCTATTCACCCCCCTCTAGCGGTTCTATACCCTTGTTGCCCTTTGGGACCAACATACCCGTTGTCCGTGTTCTTGAAGTAGCAACAATGATCCACCTCACATCTGATAAAATCAATATCGTGCATGAATCCATCGAACTTTCTGTACCACAGCCTAGGAGCTTGTTTAAGGCCATACAAGCTCTTAGTCAACCTGCAAACCAGTTCCTCGCTACCCTTAGACAAGTAACCCTCTGGTTGTACCATGTAAATTTCTTCCTCCAAATCCCCATGAAGAAAGACCGTCTTTACATCCATCTGTTCCAGCAGCAAATTATCTGCCACTACTATACCCAGAACCATTCTGATAGTGGTCATCTTCACAACAGGAGTGATTATCTAGGTGTAGTCAATATCGTATTTCTGCTGAAACCCTTTTACAACCAACCTTGCCTTGTAACGTTTACTGCCGTTTGCTTTTTCCTTGATCCTGTAAACCCACTTGTTATGCAATGCCTTCTTCCCCTTAGGCAGTTTAATCAACTCCCAAGTTTTGTTGGCCTTTAATGATTCCATCTCATCATCCATCGCAGCTTTCCACTTATCACAAAGTGCACTACGAACAGCCTCCGCATAACATTCCGGCTCACCACTATCTGTCAACAACAAATAGTAATTTGAAGGAGTATACCTGTCAGGTAATCCACGCAATCTGCTGGATCTACGCAGCGGAATATCCGGTTCTGGAGTATGTGGTTCATCTTCAGTGACCCCCTGACCTTTGTCATCATCAACTGTCCTGCTCCCACCCGAGTTTGGAATATCCACCTCAACAAATTCTGGTTCCGAACTAACCTCTTCAGATGCCCCCTTTCTGTCCTTGTACAATACCTGTTCATTGAATACAACATCTCGACTACAAATAACCTTATGATTTTGGTCATCCCAAAACTTATACCCGAAGTCATCCCCGCCATAACCAATGAACGTACATTTTACAAATTTAGCATCTAATTTAGTTCTATCAACATAGTCTATATGAACATATGAAATGCAGCCAAATATGCGAAGAAAGGACAGATTTACCTGCTTGCCACTCCATGCTTCCTCTGGAATTTCATTCCCAATGGTACCGATGGTCCCCGATTGATCAAGAAAGCTGCCGTGTCAACTGCATATGCCCAGAACGTCTTCAGAGGCCCACACTTCAACCTCATACTTCTAGCCCGCTCATTCAATGTCCTGTTCATCCTCTCTGCAACCCATTGTGTTGTGGTGTGCCCTTTGGAGTCTTCTCCATGCGAATTCCATTCGCTGCACAATATTCCTTGAACGATCTCAAGCATTTAAGCTTAAGACCCGTTTGATTCTCCACCAAAGCCTTCCATTTCTTAAACACCTCGAATGCCTCATCTTTGTGTTTCGAGAAATAAACCCAGACTTTCCTTGTCGAATCATCAATGAACGACATGTAATATGACGCACCACCCAGAGAAGTTACCGGGGTCGGCCCCCACAAATCCGTGTGGACCAAATCCAACTTTGCTTCCCTCAAAGCCCTACCTGTCCACGAGAAATTACTCCTCGCCTGTTGCCAAACACAAAATCTTCGCAGATCCCCACGTCGACTGTCTTCAAACCCGGTAGTCTTCCCTTTGAGCAAAGTACTTTCATCCCCTTCTCACTCATGTGACCCAATCAACAGTGCCACAAATCCGTATCACCCTTGGCTGACGCCACCGCGATACTATCCTTGGTGTTATTCGCCAAATACAATGTCCCCTCTTTATTACCCCGAGCGATCTCTGAATCCTCCTTGGTAATAACCCAGTTCCTGCAGCCAAAAGTTACATTGTAACCTTCTTCATCCAACTGCCCAACTGATAGCAGGTTCTTTTTCAAACCCGGAATGTGTTTGACCCCGTGTAGATGTAGGACCTTCCCGTCCGATGCTCCTATTCTGACATCCCCCTTCCCCTTGATTTCCAAAGGCTCGCCATCCGCCAGATAGACCTTACCGAAATCACCGGAAGTATAATTTTTCATCTCCTTTGCATGCCCGCATGAGTGGAATGATGCCCCCGAATCCAGCACCCATGATTCTAGCGCACTACAAACACTTAGAACCAGTACATCTTCACCTTCGATTATCACATTCGCCGATTTATCCATTCGCATGGGACAATCCTTCTTGTAGTGTCCTAACTCCTTACAATGATAGCATTGAACCGATCCTTTCGCGACCCTTGGTTTGTATCTGATCTTCACGGCCTTGCCCTTACCACCCACTACGTTTTCCCTTGATTCAGTTCTCTCCTTATTGCTAGTACCCGGCCTTCCCCTACTAGTGGTAGCTAAGGCCGATCCCGAAGTAGACGATGTCCCCAATTTCTTCAAACGATTTTCCTCGCCCAACAGAAAGTCTTTAACATCATCATACTTCAATTTGTTCTTACCCGCTGAAGCATTGATCGCTGTCACCGTTCCGCTCCAACTTCCTGGTAAAGACGCTAGCAACAAACACGCATGAACCTCATCAAATGTAATATCCAACGCAGTCAATGAGTCTATAACATCCATAAACTCATCGATGTGTTTAGCTAAGGATCCTCCCTCTTGCATCTTGAGACTACCAATCTTGCGTATCAAATCAACCTTGTTTGCAGCAGATAGAGTTTCAAATCTCTCAGTAAGATAATCCAATAGCTCCTTTGTGGTTTTTGCCTTCTTGGTAGTCTTCGCGATCCACTTTGACAAAGTAGATCTAACCACCCCTAGGGCTTTCCGATCCATGAGATCCCAATCTTCCTGCTTTTCTCCTTCTGGCTTGACTCCCTTTAGAGGCTTATAGAGATCTTTGTTGTACAAGAGATCCTCTATTTTCATCCTCCAAAACCCATAGTCAGAACCATCAAATTTCTCCACCGCTTGTTTATCCTTACACATTCTTGATTGCTTGAACAAACCCTAATCGCCTTATAACCCGGAACGATAAACCAGAGCTCTAGATACCAGTTGTTGTGGAATTGACCCTCCAACACCCAAGCAATATCCCAAGAAAATAATGGCACACAAACAAGCACAAGAAATAAAGCACAAGAAAAGACACAGAAATTGTTAACCCAGTTTGTCAATATGTTTGACTACGTCTGGGGGCACTACCAAGCCAGGATCTTGCACTATAATATGTTTGTAGGAAGTTACAATGAGTTATGGGGCGGAACTTTATTTATATAGCAAACCTAGAATGAGAACCTAAACCTAAACATAAGAGAAATCCCGTCAAAACTGCTATTTCCCGAATTCCCATCGGGCACCGAGCGCCCGCTTGGGTTACCCAAGCGCCCGCCTGAATTAATCCGCCAGGAACCAAAAACTTTCTGCCCGCAAGGGCGCCCGCCTGGTCTATACCAGGCGCCCGCTCGGTATGTCCGCCAGCTTGTCCTCCTCTTTGTTCCTTAGAAGATCTCTACTCCAACAACATCTACTTCTAATCAACAAATAAAAACTCAAAGCAAGTTTTACAATGGTATAGCTTTTTCATCAACTTTTTTGTGGCCCTTACATCCAACACTAAAAACAAAATAAATATAAAGTATTTGTTAATATTAAATGATCAACATAGGGAATATGAGAATATGTAAAAATTTAATTAAAAAACTCCTACAAAGAGCTCTTTCTACAAAAAGTTGCTCTTTAGTAAGGAGCTCTTCTAGCTTTTTCAACAATGGTAAAAAGCTCTAGAGAGCTTTTTCATAAAGAGGAAGTCTTGTGTGAGATGGTCTCACACATGAGACGGATCTTGACAAGAGAGGAAATGGGTTTGCCCCGCCCCACTCATAGGGGGGCAAACCATTTAATCTCTCAAGGAGATCTGTCTCACGTGTGAGACCGTCTCATACTAGTTTTTGTCTTTCATAAAAACAAAAAGCTCTCAAAAAGCTCCCATTGTGGATGCTCTAAAGCCAAGCCTCACCTTCAGTAAGAGCTAAGGTTCGATCTCTCTTCTCGCCTCCTTATAGCGTGGACATCGAAAATAAATAAATAATAAAAAGCTACTATAAACAAAATAACTAAAGCAAGTTGAAATAAAATAAACACAATAGATAGAGCAAGTTGGAACTTGGAAATAAAGACAAATAAATACTAATGAGAAACTTGAATTGTTTTAGATATTATGAATACATAAATCTTGAAAAATAAAATTTAAAAAAGAAAAAAAAATTACTCCGTACGTCTCAAAATGAATGAACTTTATCAGCTTAAGGGACACTTTGAAAATGTGACTTTAAATAATAAAAATTCATGTGTTCAAAAAAATAAATCATAAATACACTTGCTATCTTCTTTTAAAATATTTGTTTTAAGTATAAAATTAAATTTGAAAAAAATGATAAAAATGTAATGATACTATGTATGAAAGATAATGATTTTTCATAAGATTTTAGTTTGACTATTTTCTTAATGACACGTTTAGTGACAATTTAGTTATATTTAGTACAACTTAATGTATTAAAGAAATATTGCAAAATCAAGTGTTCATAGTTATTCTCGTACATTTACATCAACAAAGATAATTTCCAGTTGTACTGAGCCAAATTGGCATTTTTTGGCTAGCTTTTACTCCCTCCGACCCAATTTAAAGTTCCTAGTTTGAGTTTGTAAGGAGATTAAGAAAAAGTAAATGTTGTGAGCATGAAAAGTAAAGTGGGAGAGAGAAAGTGGGTATGGAGTTTTTGTTGTGAGAATGACAAGTGGGTCTCACTTTCCATTTTAGGTAATAAAGCAAAGTAGGAACCTTAAATTGAGACAAACTAATAAGAAAAGTAAGAACTTTAAAGCGGGACAGAGGGAGTACAATTTTTGGGTAGTACTTGTGGAAAAGACACTTTTTTCAAATATTTGAATGATCTTTTTTATACTCCTTCCGTCCCGGGGTAAGAGTCCTACCCCTCATTTGCACGCTTATTAATAAATATTGGAAGTGGTGTAAATGTTGTGAGTGTAAAAGTAAAGTATGAAAGAGAATGAGTGGGAGAGAATAGTGAATTGATTTGTGTTGTGAGTATAAAAGTAAAATATGAGAGATAATGAGTGAGGTGAATAGTAAAGATTCTTTGCTATTTTAGGAATAGGACTCTTACTCTGGGACGTACCAAAATGGAAAGTAGGACTCTTAGTCTGGGACGGAGGGAGTAGTACTTTAAAGGAATAATTTAAAATTTTAACCCTTCAAAAGAGTGTTTCAATTATAAAAGTTAAGTCTCATAATCTGTAAGGTTTAAAGTTCAATATTTCTTCTTGCCCTCAAAAGAGTGGTTCAGTGATAAAAGTCAAGCCTCATAATCTGTAAGTTTAATATTCAATATTTCTTCTTGCCCTCAAAAGAGTGATTCAGTGATAAAAGTCAAGCCTCATAATTTATACTCTCTCCGTCCCATTTCAAATTTGCAAATACTAGGTTGGCACGGGGATTAAGGGAAAAAGTGAAAAAAGTGATGTGTTTGTGAGTGTTGATAGTTGAGTGGGAGAGAGAAAGTGGGGTAGAGAATAGTTAGTGGGTTTGTGGATGTGAGTGTGCAAGTGGGTTAAAACTTGCCATTTTTGGATTTTGCAATTTTAGTTGGGACACCCTTTTTGGCAACTTTTGCAATTTGAAATGGGACGGAGGGAGTAATTTGTAAGGTGTAAAGTCCAATCTTTCTTCTTGCTTCCTAATAGGACATACTAGTGTAATACACGTGCGATGCATGGCACTTTTCAGTTTAAATAATTGTTAATATTATCAATATATAAACCACACAAAATAAAACATTAATTAATATATTACAATACAACTTGCATTCCTATTACCATCCTTATCGATTGAACTCTTGATAGAATGATACTTTTCATCCAACCCAGCATCAAGGATTCCATGTAAATTTAGATGCCTCCTAAAATAAACTGCAATCCCCCAATGGTCACCTCTAACCTTAGCATCATAGTTGTCAGAGACAGTGAAATCAAGAACATGTTGAAAAAACCCTACATGGTTCATTACACGGACTTTTCTAAACCTACATGGATTAAGAGGGCATTCATAAGTGGCATATTTGGTCCAATTATGCCGACGATACAATATTCACCCTCCGATTATTTTTATTTATTTTTTGCAATCTATCATTGCACGTTGAAACTCAAGATTGTTAAAAAAGAAGAAGATCATTTTGGCATTGTGTATGATATAAAATGCATAAGAGAAGATGATGTTGCAAATCTAGTTCACATACATTAAATAATAATTAGTACATTTAAACATTATGGAAAACTTCCTTAAACACAACATTATTTGTAAAAATTCTAGACTCTTGATCATCATTACAAATCATAACTTTCAGTCCAGCTGGATTTTTTACTCTTGAGAAAGCAACATAAAGTTGGCCATGGCAAAATACATGCCTTTTCAGAATAAGACCAACAAAAGATAATGATTGTCCTTGGCTTTTGTTGATAGTCATTGCATACGAAATCATTAGTGGGAATTGCCTCCTCTCAAAACGAAATGGAATTCTAGTGTCTGATGGTGTTAAAGACATTCTAGGAATCAACATTTTTTTCCCAACTTCACCGATGAAATGACCTCACCTTCTAAAACATGATTTCCAAGTCTAGTGATAATCAAACGCGTTCCATTGCAAAGACCAAGTGAAGAATCAATATTTCGCAACAACATAACCGGCGTCCAACTTTCAAAGTCAATGAGTGATTAGGAAGCCCAGATATACAAATACTGTTAATGAACTCTGGAGTGTGAAGATCTTTCAACGACTCAAGATTTTCATCAATATGGCAAGCAACATCAGAACTTAAATAAGTCTTACCATCCGATTGATTCAGCCCAACCATATACTCATTAACCTCATTAACCACATCTAATGTTGGTGCCAAAATTGCTCTTTCAACATAATAGGATAAATCATGACACCCATTTGTAAAACCTGGATATATAGTGTCAACCATCGAACTAATTGGATCAATATACTCCTCAATAAGAAATTGACGTGGGATATCAATAGCCGT
Organism: Campanula takesimana; assembly: GCA_026119855.1. NCBI lineage: Eukaryota > Viridiplantae > Streptophyta > Magnoliopsida > Asterales > Campanulaceae > Campanula > Campanula takesimana. Next base: position 10,463 of record JAOWBW010000490.1, on the reverse strand, counting down.
AATACCATCATTTGGCTCATTAACTTTCCCGTCTCCAATTTTGGCAATCCAATCAGCAAATTGAACCAACTTTTCAGAATTTTGAACTTGAATCCAATCCTAGCAATCTCATATTTTTTGTCAACCTCAAAATAACACAATCATTCCAAAGATAAGATGAATTGATAGTAGCATGAACAACATCTTGTCGATTACCCTTTGGAATTACTGGAAGAATCTGCCTAAAATCACCGCAAAAAACGATTGTCTTCCCACCAAAAACAAAATCATTTCTCTTTGCATCAACAACTCTCATTATGTCTCTCATACTCCTATCCAAAGCCTCAAAACAGTATTTGTGCATCAATGGTGCTTCATCCCAAATAATCAAATGAAACTTTATAATTAATTCCGCTAAAGGGCTCCCTTGACTAATATTACAAACAGAATCTTCATTCAAATTAAAAGGAATAGCAAATCTTGAATGAGCGGTTCTCCCACCGGGTAACAATAATGATGCAATACCACTTGATGCAACGTTTAAAACAATTAAACCTTCAGAACGTAACCGAGCTGACAAAGTTCTCCAAATATACGTCTTTCCACTACCACCATATCCATAAACAAAAAACATCTTCCCAATCTCATCAAAACATGCTTCTAGAATAGTATTATAAACTCGATGTTGATCCTCATTTAAATTCATCACAAGTTCTTGTAAATCATCTTTTAACTTCTCCCGATCATAAGATGTTTCATCATGAATTAATCTATTCATCCTCACTTCAAAAAACTCAGCATTTGGAAACGGCAACATTGGAAATTCCAATAAACTTCGACCTTGCTTTTGTAAAAAAATTTCTATTGCAGCAAGTCCGTAATTACGTATTTGATCTTCATTCAATTGTAAATCTATATATTCCAAAAAATATACAGTATGAAATCAAAATTATAATAAAATTAAGTACCAAACAAAAATAAACATTAAATTTAAATGAACAATAGCTAACCTGGATGATTTAGAATAATCCTTTGGTTGTAGAGAACATCATCGCATAAATAACTCCAACATTTATCCCACACATGCTCAGGTCTACTCATAGATGAAGAGGTGAGTAAAGTCGCAAATAGAGTTCTCAGTGAATGAGCAGTTGACCATTCGTTGGGTTCAATAATACCGTCGATATACTCTTTATCATCATTCAACAAACCTAACTCAAAGCAAGCTTCACGAAAGGTCTCACATGATGACGATTCACAAAACGTATTTCTTCGAATGATTTTGCACCACATACTTTGTTTAAAAGGCATCTCAATAATAACTTTCACCAGACCCAGGAGGTACAAAAAATATTCTTCCAATTGAAAACCCTCTTTGCCTTGGAACCCATTCACGTATATCAGACTTCCATACAAACTTTGTTGGGATTGAGAATAAGTTAAATCTCTAGCTTCAATATTTCTTGTTTGCTTCCATCCATCCAAAAAACATACTTTGACCAACAGTATCCCTTTGTAACACAGATTCAATATTATCGACATCAGAGAAAACAACATTTTGCTTATTTGGCAAGTGAAAACTCAATCGTTCAACATGAGGATGTTTAAATTGAATTTCAAATCCAAAACATTCTCCATGCTGCCTCACATGCTGATATGTACCGACAATCATAGTACATCTTAATCTCATCGACAACCCATCCACGTTCCCATCAGGTGACGTTTCGGAAAATGTAGCTGTAACTCGATCATCACCTTTGTTGATATATTTGAATAAATAGTTGATTGAACGCGATTGATTGCACCATTCAACATTCAAATGAGCATCATACGTAACACAACAAATATCTATTATGCGGAACAACATGCCTATTATCCAACAAAAACACCATTTTTCAAAAACTGTTCTCCCATTGTCTCTCCTTCTACATACATCATATCCATCGTCATCAACAGTAGTGGATTCAACAAATTTCTTTGGATAATGTTTTGAACATCGTCCTTAGACCTATCTTTCCCACATGGCCCATGCATCATTAAATCTTTAACAACATTAAAATATTCAGGATCAACATGCTCATCTGGTATCTCAGCTGATATAATTCTATCGATATCTTCAGGAGATCGTGTTTTATACTGTGGTGCAAAAGAATAACAAAATATGTGCATGAGGCCGCCCTCTCTTCTGAAACTCTATTGTATAGATAACTGGAAAAAAAAACAACAACAACAACTATTTTTTAATATAATAAAATAGAAATTTAAAATATATATATATATATATATATAATATATATATATATATATATATATATATATATATATAACCTAAATTTAAAAAATTAATGGTTAAAAGGCGATGAATATTTTTTTTTAATTGACTTTGTATATTAAATATGGACAGATGGAGTATATGATGTATATGATGACATCTTAAAATAATATTATATGCAAATAAAGAATTGAAATAATTATTACTAACGTGCTTTAACCTCACCAAATATTTTGTTCTTCCTAATGTCCACAATCATTCCATCAAGCTTAGCTTTAAATATGCGACATATAACATCTGGCCGATCCTCGGGTTTCAAATCATCTTTTTCAACACAGCGAACAACTTCTGGCCACTTTGGGTTACACGTTAATGTTAAAAACAAATCAGGATATCCAACCCACCTACAAATAGCCATAGCATCTTTAAAGCTAAGCTTGATGGAATGATTGCGGAAAAATCAGGATATCCAACTTCTGACTTCACGAGTTTGAATAGTACCACGGCTGGATAAACTTCCAATCACATCTGCATATAAAAATGAAAGAATAAGCATGCAGTTAAATAAAAATTAAAAATCTAGAAACCAAATTGAAAAATTGAAGAATTGAAAAATAAGAATTATAGTGAATACCAATTAGGGTCTCCTCTTCCATAGTCTCCCATAGCTCAAGATTGTCATAGACTTGAAATCAAACACATGGCGAGGGAAGTGATCATCATAAATTTCAGCCATATTTGTTTTTGGAATGAAGATCATCTTATGTTGTGCACATGAAGTTCTCAAAGTCATATTGTTGTTTCAAGAAGAAAATTCTGATAGCAAAGATGTGTTCTTCCTTCAACAATGATTGACATCGAGAAATAAAACTCTTCTTGATGGAAGCATGAATCCTCCTCCCCTGAACATTAAAATAAATCAACATTAGACTAAAAAGTTATGCAAATCACCATGTAAGACACAAATATGTAGATTGTATACCACACCAAAATTGAACTTTTTATTGTAATTTAAAAATTCTTTTTAAATTACTAACTTCATTTATCACTGTGAAGTGATAGATTTTTGGAGAATTTTGCAAAAATTCTTCAAGGTCATAAATTAACCACTTAATTTTTGTTTTATCTTGAATATGTGAATATTCATTAGATAATTCTAACAAATGATTTAAATAGTTTGTATTATTTAAATATTTAGTACCTGAAGAGGTTCCTATTGCCCAAAGGCCTTGTTCATTCATTTTGAAAAATATTTTTAATTTCAAAAATAATTTTTGAAAAAGAATCAGAGGTTAAATAGTAGTACTTTATTATGAGCTAGAGTTTTAGTTGTATTTTTAGTTTTAGATAGATAAGGATTTATACCTTCATGGTCTGCACCTTAATTTGTCGTCGTCTCCAATCCGGCGTCAAACTATCCGCGACGTTTCCCCTAAACGGCCTCCTGCCTCAACGGGTACTCCAAAGATTGCGTAGCTATTCAGACTATGGACTCCAAGATAGACTCAAACAAGTGTATGACACATGATGTATAAAATAATATCTTATATAAAAACTTAAAAATTACAACTGCCCGAAGGCTTTCTTTACACACTCATAATATTTCCTATCTATTTTCCCTCTGAGGGAATTTTTATTCACTCATCTCTCTAGCTCTCAAGCTCTTTCTTCTTTTTTCCTGCTCTCAAGCCCCCCCTTCTTCCTAAAAATGAACTTTGCTTTTATAATATAAGGTCGAGGGTCTGATAAGAGTGTTTTTCGTCACTGCTGACGTTTTTAGTGCAATAATGTTACATTATTAAAGCACTTTTTGAAAAGCTGATGTCGACCTGCCTGGCATCTTGCTTTTCTTCAGTGGGTGTCTCTTTTGGCTAGTGGAGGCACCACCTTTGTTTTGGCAGACAACGCATGGAGTGACTGTCTTTTTCTCCACTATCGAACAAAGTCGTCTGTCGTGTAGTGGCACGTAGGTCCCGAGGATAAATCTTTGCTGGAAAGATAATATCTTTTGTTCATCCTGCTCATTGAGAGTTTTTGAACTTTGGAGTAGATAAGGCAATGCTTATCTTCTTTGTTGACGAAGATTCTTTCATCTTTGGTGAAGCTGAAGACTTTGTTGAGAAGCTCTTCAAACTTAGTTTTCCCAAGAGGAAAGAGATCCTTCTTTTCCAACTTGCATGCTGATGGAATTGATGGAGTATATTTTCATCCTTGCAAACACCTATCTGAATCAGATGTTGAGGATGATAAATTATCTCTTCGTTTCTGATTGTTTTGAAAATTTCTTTTGGAAGAAATTTTATTTCATGCAGATTTTGACTAGGATAAATATATTTAATTATTCCATAGTTAAAAGCATCTGCCACTTGTTCAGGGTTTGCACCTTTGATAAAATTGAAGAAGCTTAAATTCTTTTTATCTGTTGTAACAAACTTTTCTTCAATTAATTTTCCTCTCCTGCGAGTCTTCCATACTCGTAGAGATATTCGAAGTCCTAATTGTTAAATCATTTTGAGGAACTTCTTTTATTTGAAAATCATTTCTACAAGGAAGTTTTCCCAGAGAAACTTTTTTCTCTTGTTTAGCCTTTAATGCCGCCATGTAATTAGGTGCCTTAAAGTGTCTGCACTGCAAATCAACTGGAGTTCAGGGATTACCTGTTCTCTGCAATATATATTGGCAGCTGTTTTTGCTTCTAAAAAACTTTTAAATTTTTTGTGCTTGATATTTGAGATACCTTCAGTTGCTGTCTTGGCGATATCCCAATATCAAAAATTCCTCTATTAGGGTCCATTAAAAACGACATAATAGGTTTTTTCTTTTGGAATCTGAGATTCCCCGTTGGGTCTAAGGTTGATCATTTCTTTGATCTTGTTAGAGGCCAACGTTTCTGAAGTCTGTACTTCTTTCATAATTTTTGGCAAATTATCAGCCATCAACGGTGTTGATTTGTCTTTACCTGTTTCCGTTTGAACAGGACTAGATTCGTTTTTACCCCCTAAAGAGCAAGGTGGGAAATTCACCTTTTGTTGTTCAGTATCATGGATACCTACATGTTCACTTTTACCTGTTAGGCAAGGGGAACTACCCTTTTGTTGTTCAGACTTAAAAAGTCTTACAAATTCTAGTTTGGCTATGACAAGCCTTAGTTCTTGCTCAAGAAGAGCTTTTTGATGCTCCAGCATCTTTTCTTCGTCCATGATTTCTGCAAGAAAATTCTTTACATCTGCATTTTAGACAAGATCAAGTGTTATATTCTCGCGTAAGAAAATCAGCTAGACTGTTTTACTTCCTTCTAGATGTTCTAAGAAAAACTGTATCTAGAAAGCCATTGTTGCCAGCGAACTAATCTTCCCTGATCAATCTCTAATCCTAGAAAATTGATTTTTGTCTTAAAAAGCTGTGCTTTCTTTTTGGAAAGTATTATTCCTAAAGTTTCACATTTTTTAAGAACTGCTGAAAGATGTATTAGATGACTAGACAAATTATCACTAAAGATAAGGATGTCGTCGACATAAATACAACAAAACTTTTCATAGGTTCTAAATGCATTCTGCATATGCCTTTGAAAGATTGATGGTGCTTGTTTGAATCCAAACGGTAACACAAGCCATTGGTAATGTCCTTGAGGACATGTGAAAGCTGTTAAGAGTTGAGACTCTTTATCCAGCAATACTTGCCAGAATCCAGATTTGCAATCTAGACTACTGAACATCTCTTTTCCTCGAATAAGGGCCATTAAGCTGTCCTTATTTGGAAGATTATGGCCATCTCCTACAGTGAGATTATTCATCTGTTTGTAGTTGACTACCATTCTTTTCTTACCACGTTTTTTTTCTGCTTCATTTTCTACAAGAAAAGCAGGTGACATATGGGGAGATTTACTAGGAATGATAATTTTCATTTATAATATTCTTTAATTTGCTTAGCAAATTCTTCTACATCCTGCGGGCTATATTTCATGGGCTTTACCCTACAAATCGCCTTAGGATCGTGAAGTTTAATGCTAGCTTTCATCCAATTCTTAGTCTTTTTGGGATCTAAAAGGATTGTCTGAACAGACTTTTTCTAGTAATTTTTCAATTACAATTTTTCTGTTTAGTTTCTTCTTCTAGCTTGAGAATAATCTCTTGCTCTTTTCTGAAGTTTTCTAGTAGTACCCTCTTCCTGCAGTCTTATGATCTAGCAACAATAGTGTTGATGCTTGATCTTCATATTTATCTGGTTCAGTTTGAATGATCAAACTGATTTCTTTGGCCCAGACTTCTATTAATTGTTTTCTATTTGCTTTGATTAAATACAATCGAGATATAAAACATTGGATCCAAGGGTCCAGGATTGATTTAAACTCGCTTGTGCCAGGGTAAAAATCTTATTTTCTCTTTCGACCTCTTTGTTCTGCTGCTCTGAAGTTTCAGCCTTTTCTTTTTTAGGAACATTCATTGTTCATCCTAAAATTTTCGGCGATTTCTTCATCAGAAGAACTGTCTTGAAGATTCATTTTCTGATTCTTCAATAATGTTCAAATATGATTTTTCTCAAACATTTTACGGATGTTTGGATTTTCAATAAGAGAATTCTCAGCTTCTGCTTCTTCTAAATCTAGAAGAATTAAAGCTTGCTCAAATTTTTCTGCTCTTTCGAAGTAGAAATTGATTCTTGTTTTAGAGTTTTCCAGTAGAAATCTCTAACACAATCCATCGTCATGATTAAAGCCAGGTGGCCAAGTCATGCTGTTAGGGTTTTTTCCTGTCCCTAATTCTTCGTTTCCTACATAATTATTAGGAAAACTATACTGATAAGGTTTTTTAGATCTTTCAGTATCTTGATTATTGTTGAGATAATCTCCTTGTTTCTGGTATTGACCAATTGTTCAACAATTTCTTGATTGCACGAACATTTTTTCATTTCTGAAATAATTTTCGCTGCTGCTGCTTCTACAACTTCTTTTGTAGAAGCCTCTTTGCTCTTTTCTAAAATTGCTTTTAGTAAAGGAACAATAATTTTATCAAGAATATTTTCTATTTCTTTTACACTATTAGCCATTTTTAGCTATCCTGATTATTTTCCAATAATCTAGCTAAACTTTCATTCTTGCAGACATGCTTCTCAGCAAGTTATGATCTGCTGATTGTCTTGTATTAGAAGATTCTCCTATTTCTAGGCTATTTCTTTTAATACTTAGTCTTGGTTTTGACCAATTCTTGGTTTATTTTTGCAATATCAATTGCCCAAGATTCTTCTTTTGGCTCTATATCGGAGAAAGTTCTTTCTTCGATATTTCCAACTTCTGAAAAGACATCATCTAATTCGTGAATTCTTTCTTTTTATATTCAATGCTATGAACACTATTGGTTAGCGCATATGCGACCAAATATGTTAAGCTGAATACTTTATCTCCTTTGTTCATTAGGTCCGTTCTTTCGAACTGATGAATAAAAGATAAAGTTTGATCTAAGTTTTTAGTATTGAGAGATACTTCAAACTTAGGATATATACCGAAAACATAAATTTTCGATATGCTAAATTACCTCTAGCAGCTCCTAGAACGCAATCTTTTCTGTCATTAATCCTATTATCGATTAATGCCATTTTTATTGGAGAATCTATTCCTTCTTGGAAGCTAGATTTCAACAATATCTTAATTGCTCCTAAATGAACAGTTGTCATTTTTGATCTGATCTTAGGATCTATTTTTTGAAGATTTCTATTACCTCTTCTTTAGTTATGAAAGGTAAATAAACTTGTCCTTTTGTATCTTTTATATCAACATACAATTCTTTTGTACTAACATAATAAAAGATATTATTTTTCCGTTTTAAGAACTGCAAAGCAGGTATCTTAAAGATGGAACTGGTTTTCAAAGATAAATCTGCTTTATTTATTTTTGAAAGAATATTTTGCTTTAAAAAAAGCTTCCATCAAACCCGGAATTATTTTCGGTAAATGATGTTTGAAAAACGTCTTGACTTTCGTCAAGTTTTTTGGTATCCTTTGAATAATAATTTCGTCTTATCAGACATAATTATTTTCTGAAGATATCAAGGCTCTGATACCAGGATTCGAAGGGGATCAATCCTTTCGAACGCGAATCAAATTTAGTTTGGGAGTTCATGACGCTCCTTTTATTTGATAAAGTCATAGACTTACTTAGTACGTGGCGTTGTTCAACCGGTTGCTTCCATTTTCCATTCGGAAAACTTAAAAGAAGACGTAGGTTTCCAGCCTTATATACCATCGTTAGTCTAAAAGAATCATTCTGTTCTTTTATAAAACTTTTTTTTTGTAATTTAAAAATTCTTTTAAATTACTAACTCATTTATCACTGTGAAGTGATAGATTTTTGGAGAATTTTGAAAAATTCTTCAAGGTCATAAATTAACCACTTAATTTTTGTTTTATCTTGAATATGTGAATATTCATTAGATAATTCTAACAAATGATTTAAAATAGTTGTATTATTTAAATACTTAGTACCTGAAGAGGTTCCTATTGCCAAAGGCCTTGTTCATTCATTTGAAAAATATTTTTAATTTCAAAAATAATTTTTGAAAAAGAATCAGAGGTTAAATAGTAGTACTTTATTATGAGCTAGAGTTTTAGTTGTATTTTTAGTTTTAGATAGATAAGGATTTTATACCTTCATGGTCTGCACCTTAATTTGTCGTCGTCTCAATCCGGCGTCAACTATCCGCGACGTTTCCCCTAAACGGCCTCCTGCCTCAACGGGTACTCCAAAGATTGTGTAGCTATTCAGACTATGGACTTCAAGATTCTTACAGGCAATCAACAAGGGTATCCTACTTATGTAAGAATCTTGAAGTATTGTTTTCCGACACAATATTTCACATTCCTACAGTATAATCAGCAAGAAGCGGATTGGACTTCCTCATAGGTAATAACTTCTGTTTAACCTATAGTCCATTCACGCAGTTAACAGATAGAATCATATTCACCACCTTAGAGAAGGAGGAAGTATGGATCAGAAAAGTTCGACGCGCTGAGCGAGTTGGATTTACAGGTTATTTAGAGTCAATGAAAAAGAACTCTAAAACAAAATCCGTAGAACCCGTCAACATTTCTCTTCAAAAAATTTATTTTTTAGAGAGGGGGGGGTACTACTAGAAACTTCAGAAAAGAGCAAGAGATTATTCTCAAGCTAGAAGAAGAAACTAAACAGAAAATTGTAATTGAAAAATTACTAGAAAAAGTCTGTTCAGACAATCCTTTAGATCCCAGAAAGACTAAGAATTGGATGAAAGCTAGCATTAAACTTCACGATCCTAAGGCGATTTGTAGGGTAAAGCCTATGAAATATAGCCCGCAGGATGTAGAAGAATTTGCTAAGCAAATTAAAGAATTATTAGAAATGAAAATTATCATTCCTAGTAAATCTCCCCATATGTCACCTGCTTTTCTTGTAGAAAATGAAGCAGAAAAAAGACGTGGTAAGAAAAGAATGGTAGTCAACTACAAACAGATGAATAATCTCACTGTAGGAGATGCCATAATCTTCCAAATAAGGACAGCTTAATGGCCCTTATTCGAGGAAAAAAGATGTTCAGTAGTCTAGATTGCAAATCTGGATTCTGGCAAGTATTGCTGGATAAAGAGTCTCAACTCTTAACAGCTTTCACATGTCCTCAAGGACATTACCAATGGCTGGTGTTACCGTTGGATTCAAACAAGCACCATCAATCTTTCAAAGGCATATGCAGAATGCATTAGAACCTATGAAAAGTTTTGTTGTATTTATGTCGACGACATCCTTATCTTTAGTGATAATTTGTCTAGTCATCTAATACATCTTTCAGCAGTTCTTAAAAAATGTGAAACTTTAGGAATAATACTTTCCAAAAAGAAAGCACAGCTTTTTAAGACAAAAATCAATTTTCTAGGATTAGAGATTGATCAGGGAAGATTAGTTCGCTGGCAACAATGGCTTTCTAGAACAGTTTTTCTGTAGAACATCTAGAAGGAAGTAAAAAACAGTCTAGCTGATTTTCTTACGCGAGAATATAAACTTGATCTTGTCTAAAATGCAGATGTAAAGAATTTTCTTGCAGAAATCATGGACGAAGAAAAGATGCTGGAGCATCAAAAAGCTCTTCTTGAGCAAGAACTAAGGCTTGTCATAGCCAAACTAGAATTTGTAAGACTTTTTAAGTCTGAACAACAAAAGGGTAGTTCCCCTTGCCTAACAGGTAAAAGT